>CM022179.2:16196170-16223216 GCA_011420285.2 Erysimum cheiranthoides | reverse complement strand
GCCGTTGATTGTTATCTGACGTGGCGTTTGGATCTTAGGTCTACGTAACGTGGATAAGGTTGATTGGAAATAGTGGGACCCGATAAGGTCGAGATATTTAGATCGGAGTGCCACGTGGCTTTTATCGGAGGGTTATAAATGCATCTCACGTGACCGCATCTCTCGCTTTCTTTTTTCTTTTTTTATTTACGGTTTTGTCCTTAGCTTTATCTCGATTGAGTTTAAATACTCCTCGATTTTCGTTTATTTACATTATTACCCTTCACTAAGATCTTAGCCGCCACGCCAACACGAGACCAAGCTTCTCTGTCAGTTAAAATTAGAGCTCTAATTTTTTTTTTAACCCATTTTTTATATTATATTCGTGCTACATGTTTTTAAGTTGAACAAAAAATTTATAACCGATTTACTCCCTTTGTTTCATAATAAGTACGGTTTACAGTTTTTTACAAAAATTTTTTAAATTTCTGTTTTACTTCTTATGTTATACTTTTTTTCATTGGTCTCTCATTCACATCAAGCTACCTTAGAAATTTTCCCCCAACCTGTACCTTGAACTCCAACTGATCCTTATTTTTTCCCCCAAAATTTTAAATATAAAACAACCCTTGTTCTGACGGGAGAGCGTACAAAACCAAACGTCTATAGCCACCATCTTTTTTTTTTTTTAAACATACTATAGACAATATGGTGTGGTTTTGGTATTGTTGAAAATACTTTGTGTTATATATATAGTATAATTTTTATCTAAATACGTATAATTTATAAAAACATATATAAACTATCTTGATACATAATGTAAAATTTTATAAATACCTATTAAAACTTTATAAAATACTTTCTAAAATTTTTTAAATATATTTTAATTTTTTTTTATCATATATTTTAAAAATTTACAAATATTTTATAAAATTTTATAAATATTTGGATCGAATCTTTGAGTAGTAGTTATCATCGAGAAATATCTTATAAACCTTTAAAAACATAATTTTTTTATGATTTAATGAATGACATTTTTGAAAATGAAGAGATGAAAGTGATATTTTTAAAAAAGAATAAAAAAATTAAAATCATATTTATTGCCATTCATTCGAAAATTTTATTAATATCCCTAATTTTATTGTTATTTTTTTCTAGCTAATTCCCAAAAAAAAAATATCTAGAATATGAGTAATTGTTATCGCAATTATTTGGAAAACGTAACGGTTTCAAATAACTATTTGGGAATCTTCTGATATGTCATTCATGCACAAGCTAAATATAAACCAATGTAGATTTGAGAAGATTGCAAGCAAGATGGTGGTTCTGCTCAAGAATGCTTGATGCTTCACACCCCATCGAATGATTGAGAAAATGAGATGTTGAACATATGGTCCTTGAAATTTAGAAGACCTTGGTTCCGATATTGGTTAGATCTATATGAACAAAGTGATGGAGCGACGATTCTTTTGTATAAAAAAATAAATACTATGTATTCTAAATTTACTCCTTGGCCCGCTCTATAATATATTTTACACAAATTTTTTTTGTTTTTTGATTAAAAAAAAAAATTAAAAAAAAAAAATTGTAAGTCCCTCCGTTTATAAGTCCTCGAACTATAAAAATGGAGTGGATAAAGGATAAGATTAAAATTAAAAAAAAAAATCGAGTTGAAAGGATAGTCAAAAAGATGAGCAAAAGAGAGACACTTTGTATTTTGATTTCTATATAGATTTACATAAAATAATTTTAGGAAATATTTTTATAACATTACTTTAAAAGTAAAAATGTTGATGGACTGTCTCTATATCACTGTCCACGAAAATTATCTTTCATCTACCGTAAAGAAAATATTATACACGAAATATACCGTAGATCAATTTTACAAAAGAATAGTCAATGGTTTTTTTTTCCAACTAAACATTAATGTTTACTAAAAGTTAATGGTTCTTATCAGCAATATTTTGTCTATTTTAGATGGTGGATGATTCTTGTGAAAAATATTTGGTGTATTATATTATAGTGATTACTAGATAATTTCGAAGATAATATTTATTATATGGTGGAGGATCGATTTAAGATATTTCTTTTACAGTGTTTGATATACTGAATACTGTCCACAGAATATTAGTTCATTTATTATTTATATTTTTATCAAGTGAATATAATCATATATATATTTTTAAGTTTTTAATAAATCTGAACTTGAATAAATAAGTAAGGTTTTGTGTAGCTTTATACGTGTACAAATTTTGGGACATGGACAGATTCTCGAACATGTACTTGAAATCGACTTACACTTGTATGATAATTGCATGCATTTATGACACACCACTTTATATACAAGTGTTTAATTACACAATATACTAATGTACATATGAGACAAAGTTATGTATATAAAAAGAAATAAAAGTTTATAGAATATTGAAAATAAGATAAGAATGTGATGTGTTAAGAATTAAATTTTTCTGTTTTTTTTGGATAAAACTTACCATAATTAGTACTAAAAACTAAAAATCAATTTAACATATTTAAAAAATGTTAGAAAAGATTTTGAGTTATAAAGAAAGAGACAATGTGCGAAGCACTTGGGCCTCACTTCTTACACTACTCTCATTTTTTTTTTTGGTAGGCTCTTACACTACTCTCATAGACCTCCTACCCTAGTCTCAATGTCTATCTATGCCCTTCTCCACAAAATAAACATTTCAATTTTAGTTAGAAATCTCTCTAAAAAGAAAAAGAAAAAAAAAGTTACAGATCAGTACATTCACATGTGAGAGAATGAGTGGTGGAATTTAGGATTTATTTGATGTATTCATTTTCAAAATACCTCATTCAAACTGTTCATTTGTAAAAAATGTATTTATTGAACCAGAAATGGTTACAAAATTTATAAGATAATTTTAGAATAACTACTATTCAAATACTCGATCGGAATTTATAATGTTGATAAGATATTTATAAAGTATGTATAAGATATTATAAAGTTTTATATGGTATTATAAGATTTTTATAATGTATTATAAGATAGTATAATAATTTTATAAGATAGTTATAAAGTATTTATAAAATTTTACATACATATAAAGATAGTGTTATATGATTTGTAATACATATATATATATAGTATATGTTTATTAATATACATTAAAATACTATTATTCTTATATTATATATAAAATACATAACATATTTTGCTTACCTTATTATGTCATATATACTGTGTCCATTTTAAAAAAAAAATTGAACTTTATTATTAATGCTATAATGTCGAATACAAAACAAAGTTTATATTATTATTTATTTCTATATACTATAAGAAATATTTTTATTTATTAGGAAGATACAAAATATTTTTATTTACATAATAAGAATTATTCTACATCAATAAAAAATGGGTAATATTAGTAGATAGCCAAATTTGACAATGTATTTGATAAAATAATCATGGTGCAGGAAACTTTGCAAAATGACGTTTACTTTGGCTGATTTTGGACGATAATACCCTCAACGTAAGAAGGGGATATTTTGGTGTCGGACAATAGGTGTGTCTGGTATAGGAAACACATAGACGTAGGGGTGTTAAAGTGATATGATGGGATTTCTGGAAAATGCATGTAATTTAAGGGTTTGGACTAAACTACATATATGCATGTGTTTCTATTGTGCATGCGTTTTACAAATATCACGGTCTTTTCCCTAACAGAATTCAATGATATGTTATAAAACAAAATAACGTGGTATTGCTTTAAGATCATATATAATTGAAAAACATTAAACCTGATTTTAAAAGAAATTACAAGTGTTCTGATTGAATGTCATGGTATTATGTTCTGGAACATGTAGTTTATTCTATGAAATGTAATTTTGGAAAATAACATGCGCTTTATCGAGAGATAAAGAGAGAGACATATGAGTGAGGGAGAAAGAAAGAGAGAGGGAGAAAGAGATTTCAGATGGTGTGTTATAAAATAAAATAGCGTGATATTTCTTTAAGATCAGATATAATTAGAAAACATTAAGCATGATTTTAAAACAAATTACAAGAGTTTTGATTGACTAGCATGCTACTATGTTCTAGAACATGTAGTTTATTTCTATAAAAATTTAATTTTGAAAAATAACACTTGCTTTATAAAAATAACACGTGCTTTACAAGAAGATCAGAAAAAGGTGTAGGAGAAAGATGCATCCTGAAGATGGATGAGATACGTTAGCACAAGCGCAAGCACCATTAGCAAGACCCGATCCCTTGATCAATCGATGTTCCTGTTTATCAAAATCAGCTTATTCAATTTTAATTTCCCCCAAATTTCTTTAATTAATTGATTATGAATGTAGAATTTGGAGGAGTCAAAGAGTAATTGGACATTCAGATTTGGGGAGAGAAAATATGGAATTAGAAAACTTACCATCACTTGTGGGAGAAGGAGCAGGACCTAAGGATTGAGCGCCGGCAAAGGGAGAGATGGCGGTGAAAACGAAACCGAAGAAGGCGATTACCATCACATGTCTCTCTCTCTCTCCCTCCCTCTTTCTAATACCCCAACACATCATGTGTCTCTCTCCAACAACAACGAGAGAAAGTAGAGGAGGAATGGAAGAGAGAGAGAAAGAGAAAGAGAGAGCTAGAGAGAGGGAGAGGGAGATGGAGAGATTTGGATCTCAGAAGAGAGAGGGAGAGTGAGAGATAGATAGAGAGATTTGGATCTCAGAAGAAAGAGAGAAAGATGAAGGGGAGAGATTTCCAAAACTAGCTATAGCCATCTACCTCTGAAGCCTCTGTCATTTGTCGGGTTTATTTATGAGGGTATTAAAGTAAAATTCTGATGGTTGCAGACAGGCACTATTTTGCCATAGTTATTTTGTGATGTGATCCTAGAAAGCATAAAGGACTTGCAACATGTTAAAGAACTTGAAGCCGAGGAGGAGCATGGAACAAAGGAGCAGCTTGGAGCTGAGGAGCATAATGAACCAGAGAATGAGCTTATAACGGAGAAAGAGTATGGAAAAGAAGTTATCTTAACCTCACTGGTTTTGATACATGATCTTCAAATGGGCATGTGTCTCATTTGTACTCTTTTTCCCTTGTCAAGTTTTATCCCAATGGGTTTTCTTGGCAAGGTTTTTAATGAGGCAAGTTCACACACTCTTTCACAAGCCCATTGTTGTTTCGAGGCCCATATCTACAAAGGAAGGGGATAAGTCTGTTTTGAATTCAAATTTAGTCTTTGTGTGCTTTTATTGTGTTTCTCTTTCCCTAGGACGAATTTCTCTCTTCCCTATCTCTTAGACTTCTTTATATTTCGTTCTCCCCTTTGTAAAACACTTATCAAACTTTTTCTTATCAAAATCTCTTTCTGATTCTGTTTGATCACGAGTTTGTGTGTGAAGCATAATCTCAACTTGAAACTGCTTTGGTGCGTTTATCCTGGCAGAATCGAGCCCGAAAGTTCAAAGGAAATTCCGCAACCTTTGAAAGTTTCTCTCAAACCCTAATCGTTCATCACCATTAGACCATCAACCACACGGAGTGATTTAAGGGGCTGTGATTCTCTAACCAGAATCATATCATTTTGTATAATATTATCAAGTCGTAGGTCATTTACTACAATTTCCCATAAAAAATTATAGTTATAGCCAATACAGAGCTAAAACAAAAATCCTGCAACTCCACGTCAACGTACATATAACAAAACACTATACATCAAATAATTTATAACTACAAGTCTACATTCTAACCAATCACCCACTTAGGCCCTGTTTGTTTCTCCATTTCTCATATCCATCCAGTTGGTCCATTCAACATGTCCATCTGGATGGTCCATTCGATTGTTGTTCGTTTCATTTTGATTGTTCATCTGACTAAACCATCTGAATGAGATGTTGTTCGTTTGCTCAGTTTGTTGTAAACTTCATCTCCATCTAAATGATTTGTAATAATACAAATACCTAAAATACACATGCTTATATTTAATTATATTTTTATTATTACTTGTAAACATATTAATTTTAATTCTTAATCTAAAATATATATAAAAGCATTTTAATTGATTTTGTGGTTTTGACGGAAAAACGTGATTTTACGGTTTTAGCGAAAAATATGATTTTCGCGGTTTTATCGAAAAACGTAATTTTTGCGATTTTGACGGGAAAACATAATTTTACGATTTTGGCGGGAAAATTTAATTTTTCGGTTGGTGAGAAACTCATAGAAAATTCGCAAATTTTAGATCACTTTAACAATCATAGTAATGCATCTAAATCTTTAGAATTTTTTGTTTTTATGAGGCCATTTGCCGACGGTTCTCAATCATATTCATATTGAATACTCCCTCCGTTTTCGAATAATTGTCGTTTTAGAGTTTTTTTTTGTTTTAAATTAGTTGTCGTTTTAAGGTAATAATGTAACTTATGCCAATACCTACCCAAATTACCCTCATTTTATTAAACACAAATTATTTGTAAATAATTACTTGTCATTTTTATGAGGTTAATATAGTCATTGTATACATTTTCTTAATTTGTCCAAATACAGTTAAAACGACAACTTTTCAAAAACAGAGGGAGTATGTATTATACATCATCAGAGTTTATAAAAAAACCTTTGTAGATGCCAACAAGTGATTATTTATTACTTATTAGTGTCCCTAATCTAAAATATCATTGCATTGTTCCCAAATAATTTGTCTTTGTTTGTACGTTGTTTCGGGAGACACTTTGTGACTTAAGTGGAAGCCATGGCCTATGTAAATCATTAAAGTATTTGACCTGACCATACATATAATTTTATCCTGCAACTTGCTTGTCATTATCATGCAACAGCATTATCCATGCTCTCTGTTTTTCTTCTTTTATATCAAACCATTTCTTCTCACGTTTATCCAATTCTTTTTCTTTTTTGAAAAACTGAATTTGTCTATCCACGTACACATTAGTAATTTTTAAATTTTACTTACAAATGGAGAAAAGTAAAAATATTTATCAACAAAAAAAAGTAAAAATATTTTACTACTTTCTTACCACTTCAAAATGATGCAGATGTAATTAATCCAATTTAACTACGGTATACATGCACTATTTTTTCCAACGACAAATTAGAATATAATATTATATCAAAGTTAGTTATACTATAGTAATACAACCAATTTCTGACATATTTTATTAAATGATACCAAATTACAAATACACAAAAGAAACCAAAGTAAAATAGTTGTTTCTAAAGCACAAGACTAGTCAAGCGGCTAATCTTTTATATTGTCAGCCATTTCCACTAGCATTCGAACCCTGAGGACATGATATATTGGTATTCGTGCCACTAAGGAAATGGAAGTTAGTCGTGGATCATTAGAGCTTCGGCCCGAAGCCCAACTTACAAGTAAGATAATCTCGAAAAAACTTTCTCTCTAGATTACAACATGTCTCGACTATGATTGGGATTTGATGTGTTGATGATGATATAGATATGAATCGTTCTTGACATGATGAGACGAAATATGTGCAAAGAGAGAAGTCATGGATAGTGGTAGTGGCTTGGTCCAATCTAAGCCGCAGAAGCCACAAATTTGATATTGGCTAGGTTTGGCTAGATTTATTCTTTTTTTTTTTTTTATTTATTCTTGTTTCATTGTGATATTTGGCAAGTTTATATGTTGTTGTGATTCATGTTGATTAATGATTGGGTTCTGGTTGTTTAAATAGTATATGTTTAAGTGTAACATCTTGCATGAGCATCGATCGTGTGGGGTTTAATGTTGTTCGAACTGTCTCTTACATTTTTACTTGTATTAATGTAAAGTTTTTAATGCGTGTGGTTCAACAGATGAAAATGATGCTTTAATAAATTGAGTAGATGGCATAAAAGAACCTTACGTCTAAGGCTAATGCATGAATTTAACTAAAATGTTTCATTTATCGAGAATTTTATGATATTGGCATGTTATTTGTGAATTATTGTTGTGATTGGGTTACTTAGATAATTGGGTTCGGGTCATGATAGTTTGCATGGATATATATAGTTTGCATGAAACTTAAACTTTATATAGAATTTATGAATATTAATTGTTGTTTAAAATTTAAAACTTAAATGTGCTCCAAATTCGCTAGTCATGCCAAACCAATGAGTCATGTTGTCATCAAAAGGACGTGAAGTAACAAAATTATTCATTTTAGGATCGGGTAACCTAGTATTTAAACCTGGAAAAAGATAAATTCTATAAATAAATTCCACATGAAAGAGATCCATACAAGAAAATCTTGACATTCAAAATCTTTTAGAAAGAAAATATTTAAGTAGAATAAATCAAGAAAGTTTTTTCAAAATACCATATTTTCAAGTGACTTTTTCAAAAATATTATGATTAGTTTTATTTTCCAATAATACCACTAAAAAATTGGTTTTCCAAATTAAAATACCATAAACACAAAAATTAATTTTCAATGGTATATATTTTATTTTTTGCGTTTGGGTTAACTATTTTACATTTATAGTATAATTTTTAAGGCCAAAGTTTAGTGTTTAGGATTTAGAGTTTAATTTTTTAAGTTAAAAGTTTAATTTTATTTTGTAATATTTTTAAAAAAATATGAAAATAAAACTACTAATTGGTATTTTTAGAAAATAAACTAATTTTAAATAGTATTTTTGAGAATGGTCCATAAATCATTGGATAACCTCCTTTCCATAAATAACATACACATTTAGACTTGAGTAACAGATTCATAAACTCCCAAGTAATGTGCCAAACAACCCTAAGCGTATTTTCGATGCATGTTTTCTTAATCTAAAGAAGCGATCTATAGAGAGGAATGTTGAAAGTTTTGCAGAAATACTCATTTTTTTTTCAACGTTAATCTATATACTTTTCTTATTGTAAATTTAAATTTGGTTTAAAAACACACAAAAAAAAATTATAGTTTTCTCTTATTCTTTATTATTATTAATACATTAAGACTCCAAATGGTTGAATGAGAAATAATTTGAGATAAAGAGAACGATTCATCTCAAATTTACCATATAAAGTTGCTTGGATAGATGAAGAAGAGACTTCTAAAGAAAAAAATTTATCTACTAAAATAGAGATGAATAAGCTGGTGAAAATCATATATTATTCATCCCAATTTATTCCTCTCAAATTTTGTATCATATTCTTTTTAAGTGACAACCATTTGCACCCTAATTTTTTTCATGTAAGAAAAGAATTAACATAATATAAAACAAAATAAAATAAATAGACATATGTTTTTAATTTTATATTTGACGATAAAAATAATTATAATTAAAACATAATTTAAATTATGTTTTTCAGTGGCCATTACAGTAATTTTGGGTTTTAATTACAATAGTTATATATATACAACTATTATTTATTTAACTCTAATAAACTTTAGTATTTATATAAATTTCTTTGTAATTTATTTAATTCTTTTACAAATAAAATTTAGAACAATGTAGGACAAACATCTAATTAATATAGGAAGAAAATGAAGAAAAATGTCTATTAGACAGGAATAAAACAGAACATAAAAAAACCTCCGATGCCGGGAATCGAACCCGGGTCTCCTGGGTGAAAGCCAGATATCCTAACCGCTGGACGACATCGGATACATAACAGAAGTAACGTAATCATTATTAAATCAAATTAAAATTAACCATTTCGAATTTTCGAAAGATGTCTTCTCGACTCAACGAGTTTCATGGCAGACCAATTAGTATAAATTATTTATTACGGCTAATCTTACTTTTCATCTTCTTGGAGGAGTAACTTTATTTTTGACACTTAGATGAATATTACACAATCTTGTCCCAATCTACCATAATCCATTTTTTCCTTCTTTTATGATAGTTGAATTTGGCCTAATTTAGTTCTTCTTCAATTTTTTTTTTTTAAAATTATAGTTTCTTCAATTTTCTTTTTAATGATAATTATCACAGTTATTCATATTAGATGAACCATACCTCAGTTTTATTCCCATCCCCAAGTGACCAAGTCCGTGGATCATTTCTCAAGTTAAATTACATTTTTATAATCACGTTTTGGGAATCCAAAATTGAATTTTTTACGTGATTATAAACTTAGGTGGAGAAGATTGTAAACTAGATTATACCTGCGGTAGATTTATGCATATTATGTTGTTTGTTTCTTCTCTGTGTCAGTATATTTTTTCTATATGTGAACTTAAATCAAGATAATTTTATAAGTTTTATGTGATTTGTTTCTCTTGTCTTTGTTCATTTGTTTTTATGTGAGTTCTATAAAATCAACAAAATTTAACATTTAATGTTTGTCGTAGTCTAGTAAAAGTCGTGACGATTCAGGGTCCTAACATAAAATGAAAGCATGTTTAAATGAAAAGGACAGAATTTAAGATTATTATAAAAGCATTGAGTACTGTTTTTACGTAACATATTTTCTGACGTCATTGATAAAAGACAAATGAGAAATGAATAATGTAATTTGTAGATTACACCTCTCCTAATTCCTAAAACCTCCCTACTTTTCTCGAGCATTGCACATTTTCAGCTTTCATTTTTTTTTTTTTTTTGAAATTTTACATTTATCGAAGCCTATAATTAACCTCCTTGGTATAATAAAGAAAAGCAACAAGTACATGAGCCTTTAATACTTTTTTTTTTTTCCTTATCAATGTTATCATCTAGTTTCGGACAATAAATGTGACAAGGAAATTTGGATATGAAAGGTCAATATAACTTTAAATTGCATGTCTCTCTTGCCCAATTGACTTACGCCATTGTATAACTCGTATTATTTTCTGTGTAAAATTGATTAAAGCAATAAAGAGATGACGAAAAACCAAAACAAAAATTGATTGATAGTGTTATGGTAAGATAGTTAGGAACATCAATTAGAACGCGACACATTGTGAAGCGTTATCAAAGACAGTCTTGGAATCGTTTTATACATGGCTTACCCCAAAAAACTATGGTTTCGATTGGTAACACGCTTAATTGTATTATTGTATAAGAAGATAAGTTACAGAATAAAATCTTTCAGAATGAAATTTGTAGAATAAAAGTTGTGTTCATTAGATATATTTGCATAATGGAAAATAAACTTTATGTCATAAATAATTATATGACCATTTTTTGCATAATAAATATATATTTTTTAATAATTCTATATTTTTGCCTAAAAAATATAATGCTGATTTTTTAATTGTTAATTTTCTTACATAATCGTATTAGAAAACGTTATTTCACAATTATGTGTATTACCAATTAGAATTTATGTCTTAGAGTTCATTCTCGAATAGTTCCGGTGTGTCTGCTATTGTCCCCATTTTTTGACCAAAGAGAATGTTAAATGTAAGCCTAATGAACTATCTAAAGCAGAGACTTCATTTAGCAGTGTAGCTGAGAAGCACGCAATACTTGGCGTCATAGTCTTTCCGACGAAGATAATCCGATCTAACTTGAACAAATATTTCAAAACCTTTATGACATATTTGAAAAAAAAATCATAAGTGAGAAAGCCATAAATACATGAGAGAATAGAGCAGCAACCCTAATTAAATTCAACCGATATATTTGTTGAAAAGTGGCTTCTGACATTTTTAGCGATTAGTTAACATAACATAATAAGTCTTATATCAATTCAGAAAATAAACTCACGTTAACATCATCAATAAAAATTTATGTTAAAAGTAAGCTAACCCAACTAACTTTTTGCCAAGTAAGATTTTCTAGAATTTCGAAAGTGTCAAATTACCAAATTGAAAAATAAATCATGTCCACAAACTCAAAGACAAAAATAAAGAAGCAAAAAAGAGCTATCAACTAATTTCCTCTATATCTAAGTAATCAAGATACGTCGCTATAAGAAAATAAAACAAAATGACCAGTCAGCTTCTACACTTTACACATCATAGTTTCCCCTTACAACTAAGCATTGCATCAATGCATCTTCCATATTTCTTGCTTTCTTGTCATCATTTCTACTTCCAACATTATAGTTTAACCACAAACTAATTTTTTGGTAAAGTAAAGGATCCAGTCAATAACAAAAAGTGGAAAGAAGAAATAAATAAATAATAATAAAAACAGAGCAAAAAGTTATTAAAAGGATCTCTAAAACATAAAATAAAAACAAAAGCTGCAAAAGAAATAAACAAAAGCTTAATCTTTATCTAACATAATCATAATCATAGTTATAAAACTAATACAACATTCATTAAAATAAACCTAACTAAAAAGCTCACATGGGCACGTGTAAAAACTCCAAGTTACGAAACAACCCTTAAGTCATACAAGGCGTATAAGCTGAGCTCAAGGTCCTTTTGGTAATTTTGACTTCTTCACATTACCGAACAACCGTTTGGATTCTCGTCACTGAATAACTCAAACGAATCCGACGGTCGAGATGGATAATGGTTTTGATCGGACGGTTGATAACCAGGATGCATGTACGCGTATGAATACGGTGGTGGTGGTGTATAATACGACGCAGCGTCTACACTTAACGGAGGTTGCGCAACGTTATAACTTACGCCGTACATGACTTGTGGCGCATAATAGCTTGGTGCAGGATAAGGATACATATCATGTCGTGGCGGATTGTTATTGGTTGGTATATGATGGTCGTTGATTTGATTAAATGAACGGTCGTGATCTTCTGTTGTTGGCGGAGGAAGTGATTGCGTACGGACAGGTGCACCGGTAGTGTTTAAGTTTTGCCCCTTCTTTTTCTTCTTTTTACCAATATTGCCATTACTAGCCCCACCGGTTTCTTCAGCTTTCTTCTCCTCCGCCGGTGCCGGAGAATCAGCCGGCGCCGGAGAATCGACCGGAGTAGAATCTTTTTTCTTGGTAACCTCCTTTTTCTCCTCTTTCACCGGACCAATTTCACCTCCGTCACCGGAACCACACTCTCCGGCGTCGGTTTTTTCAGATTCCGGTTTATCACACTCTCCGGTTTCGGTTTTTTCAGATTCCGGTTTAACAATACCGGAAGATGTAGCCCCATCCGTTTTTTCTTCATTCTTTTTCTTATTCTTTTTATTCTTCTTCTCATTCGGGTCGACGGGTTCGGGTTTGTTTTCAACCGGGTCAGGTATCTCCGGTATTAGTTCGGCGTTTTTACCGGCCTTGTGAAGCTTCTTTAACAGAATCTCCGGTGGGATGATTCCTATTACCGTTACTTTATGTTGCTTCACATCAATGTCCACTTTATAAACACCTATAACCAAAAATTACACTCATTAACTAAAACTTCACAAAAATAAATACATACAAAAAATAAATGAAGTGAAAGGTTTCATTTAAAACCAAATAAAAAGAAAAAAAGAAAAAATAAAGTGAAGATTTTTATGTACCTTCAATGCTGGTAAGGATTTTTTTCACTTTTCTTTTGCAGCCTTCGCAGTGAATAGAAACTTTCAAGCTGCATAACTATGAATACAAAAATCAAATTAAACCTTGATTCAAGAGAGATATAAGAAAAAGGAAACAAAAAAGGGTTAATACTTGTGGAAACTATATTAATGGGTTCATTGAGATGATTCATCTTTGCATAGTTAATAGATTCAAATATTCAAATAACTACAAACCTATACTAATAGTAACATATGCATTAAGGGTAAGTAAATACAAATACCTTGCATGGAATTAGTGGAAGTGGTGGTAAGCTTGGAGGAGGAAGGTCTTCTTTGATTTGTGTGGATTGCTTTTGTTCTGATTTCTTAGTTTGTGGTTTCATTTCTTCTGTTGCCATTAGAGAACACAAACGAAGTTGTAAGAGAGAGAGATAAAAAAGAGAGACAAGAGTGTGTGTTGGGGAAGGCAAAAGATTATGGGGAATTCATTATTGACTTTATTATAAAGGATGGGGATATGAGCTTTTTTCGCTGGTTTTTAAAATTTTGTATTACACTTTAAAATAATAGTAAATAGAAAAAAGATCCTCATAGTTACTAAATATTTCGAAATAAACCATCAACTTACGGAAAGTGCAAAACAAAACATTCAACTAATAAAAAATTCTTAGTTTAGGAGTATAGTATAGTTCCCAACTAGGCATTTTTATTTCTGGTGAAAATATTGGGTAATAGTAGATACGTGATATATATATGCGTAATTAGGGTATAAATGTATAAGTGTATAACTAGTCCTCTTAAAAAAGTTGAGCTAAGTAGGGTATAGATAATTAGAGTATTTTAAATTACTATTCAACCAAGTAAAGTTGGATTCAGGTTCATGTCGTTTGGTTGATTAAAATTTTTTGAGAAATTTTAGATAATTTTAAGTGATTTACAGAATTTATAATTTTAAAATTTTAGTTACCTAATCATGTAATTTGGGGATTCCAAACTAAATTAAGGTACTGTTAAATTAAAAATACATTTACTCGTTGGAAAAAATACATTTACAAAATATATATGGTTCCCAGCCTTAAAATACATCGTCGCAATTAATTTTTTTTTTTTAAAACGTTTTTGCTAACTTCGAGCTTATAAAAACTTATTTTGGTTCTAGGCCGTTATATCTCTATTCACTTATTCTCTTGATTTGTGTTTTGATTCATGATTCTCATATAAATACATCTTACCATTTCCCAGCTACAAACTCTTATCCTTAATCGTATCAATTCTCCTAGATTATTAAACAAAAACTACACTCTAGATTTCTTTCTTTTCAAAATTTTGTGTCTTTAATCCTATGATGTTTTGTAGTCGAGAAACAACATACAAATGGTATAATGTGTGGGTTTCATTAAACCAAAAATATAAGATTTAGTGAAGCATATTAGATCAATCATGATTTAGATTTATTTGGATACATTTCAGATTTTAGAAAGTTTTAACGGAACTAAAACTTTTTTTCTGTGATTTAAAAAATTATTGTAACAAATTTTAAAACATTTTAATGTATGATTAATAGACATTTTAGGACATATTTATAAAGTTTATTAAAATTTGGATTGATTGGCCACGATAACATAGCCGTGAAGCCTCAAAATTGCTGTGGATCCCAACAATTTGACATGGTATTTATATTCACGTTTTTAAACTATAAATTATCTTTGAAATAATTCGAAACTATATATATATATATATACTTTTAATTGAAATTTTTTATTTTCAAAAAGGCGAGAATTTGTATGTTTTCAAACACTAGTCAAATCTCTTTAATTTCAAATGATGTTAACAAATATTATAACTAATAAAATATGATTTTAAAATACTTAGAAAATTACCGATTGTACAAAGAGGAATTTGGAAAAGAAAATTTATGTCAAATATTTTTTTTTTTTGGACGTAAAAATTTATCACCTATCATTGTTACTATAAGTGTTTCAAAACTCTATTATCAAAATATGCAGTGTGACAATCAGGTTATATATATTAATACAATGACTATTTTTAATTTTTGTAGGTGAAGGGTTAGTTTTCAAATTTTGGTTAGGAGAAAGGTTTGTTATGCAATTCTTCCTTAAATTAATGTATATTGATTTTTGTTTTAAAAGTTATATTTTTTCTTCTATGCACGGAAATCACTTTATTTTTTATTTTTTTTTGGGCCAAAACATTTTTCATTACTCATTAAAGCCCATTTAGAAAAATACAAACGATTGAGTTTCTGAGACATGCTTTTGCTATTGCATCGACTTCTTTGTTTTTCTCTCTAGGGATAGATCGAAACGAAATTTCAGTGAAAGAAGAGGAGATAGTGAGGATATCATTGTGACACTCGTCCCGTCACAGAGGCCAAGACAGCGTGTTAATCATTCGGTCTCGCCAAAAATTGCTTTCTTTAAAATCTTCAATAGATAAAACTTGGTACCATAACTCTTGCACACAATAACCTGAAGGAAAAAGAGAAAATGGGGTGAGTAATGAATTACCCAGTGAAAGGATCCTTTCCGCCCACTAGAAACACGATAACACGAATCTACCTTTATACAACAATCAACAATCACATATAAAAAGTCACAACAATCATATAGTCCGCATCACTATGCGAAGCTACAACACAACAATGATCTTGCCTTACGAAGGTCTCCACATCAAAACGAGGTTCGATCATCTCCACATGACCTTTGAACCTATCTAGTTCCACTGGACTCGTCAGTCGGTTATTGAGCTACAAAGAACCCGTCAATTTAATGCAAACCATTTTCCACTGTTCATCATCTTACAAAGAAAAGAACCAATCAAATAATTCAAACAAGAAGTAACAAAAATCAATCGATCAAAAAATTTTTGGTTAAAGCTTTCTTGAAAAATCATTTTTAAAATCTGAGCCTCCGGGTCAGAACCAGAGTGGCCTTAACCGGGCTCTGATACCAAATGTAACACCCCGCTCCCACAAGTTGTTTTTGGTTGGTTTGGCAAATGAGCTCGGTCTGAGCTGAAACCTTGCAGGAGACGGGTGTTACAATCATGTAGAAGGAAATCACTTTATTTTTCAAAGAAAATAAAATGATTTCATCTCTTTTCCCAACAATAACATGCTTTTAACTCCCACAAAAAAAACATGCTTTTAATTTGGGGTTATTTTGTTGGGTATTAATGATAAGAAAACAAATAATGAAATAGAAGATATTTAATAACATGGTAGTACACAAAACAGAAGAAATAGATATTGTTATTAAACAAATATGGATTTAAGAAAATATAGTCATATAGAAATATAGGCTAGTCGAAAATCTCATGCAAATATTGGAATTAAAGATATGGAAGCCTTGAAGACTTATGTAGTATTGTCCAAGGAATTTTTGGATGTTTAAATCAGACTTTCGACCAAGTGAATTGAACGGAGACTCAAAAGAATAAAAAAACCGAGAAAGGAGATTACGGTAAAATTACGCTAAGTTTATATTGGAATATCCCCGGTGTATTATGTTATTAATAGTTATTTTTTGTGAAAATAGAAAATAGACTTTCGTATTTCCATAAATGAGAGAAAGAAGATTTTTTTGCTTAAAAGTAAATATTCGAGTATCGATTTCTCTTTTTTTTTTTTAGAAATTCTTATCATTCCATATAACGTATAAAGATGATGATAAGATAAGATTTTTTACGTGCGGTTGAATTCAAATTTGTTAAGCAAATCTTCTTGTTTTTGCCACGTGTTGTGAAGGTGAAAACATTTGATAAGATAAAAGAACATTAAGATGATGTGTTCAATCAGTTCATGAGTCTAGTTACATCAAAGGAAGTTGGAGAAGAGTCTGATTCAGTAAAGGGTTCCAACAGGATGAATGAAGCGCAAGGATCTGGTAAATGTCAAAAAGGTCAGAAAATGTAACTCTATGTTTACTTATTGGTTTCTTCTTAAACATTTTTTTCACATTTTCTTGACATATTGAAGCATACTTCTTTTGAACAGGGTACAAAATTGACTTGAATTTGTCTCCCCTTTCATCCGAAGAAGAAATAACTGTTGACAAGAAGTTTGAAATCAAGGAACCTCAAGAGTCTTCTTCTTCTTCTTCAGTTTCGCAGCCACCAGAGATTGTTCTAGCTTTACCAAGTTCAAATAGCCCTTTATTTTCGGGCAAGCGATCTAAGCCACGGATGAGAGGCTCAAAGTCAAAGAAGAACAAAACTTTCAAAGGGTCAGATCATGAAACGTCCTCGAGTGCTCAAGCCATCTCAGAATCTCAAAGCAATCAAGCGAGTGGAGAAAGGGAGTTCAAGTTCTTTGATCCAAAATAAGTTCCAAGAACTTCATAATGGAATGTGTATGGAAGCAAAATTATAACCTTTTTGTTAAGCACTTTGAGCTCACAATGTAATTGGTGCAAGATTGTTATTAGATCATGTTCGTTTCTCAATTCAGGTTCTTTAATGCAGACTCTGATTCAGATAGGAGTTAAGAGAAGTGATATCAAAAGAATAAGATTTTAGCCATGGATATGTAATCTGTATCAGACTTTTACCAGAGAATAATAAGAAGAAAAAAAACAAAAAATCTGTCTAAAGAGCTCTCTTCTTCTGTACACATTTGTTCAGTAAGTCCAAGCTCTCTAAGATCAAAAGCCCAAAAACTGTTTCAGACTTGAGTCTTTAACCCTTCAATTCAGCCACGCTTAAAGGGAAGTTTCAAAACAATTGGAGGAAGTTTAGGGGTCACCTTTTCTGAATCCTCTGTTTGATCCATAGGCTTACTCGTTGTTGTTGCTTTATTCACAAGTAAGCTTTGTTCTGAATCCTCTATTTGGTTCAGTGGTTTACTTGTTGTTGCTTCGTTTACAAGAAAACCATTGTGATCTGCATCACCTTGAGTTCTGTTTCTTGGATTGGCTGAGTGTCTGATCCTTGTAGACCTTTCGCGTTTTCTCGGTTTGGATGTAGTAGTGTTCATGCTCTTTGCTGTAAGAAAGCCCGATTCAAGAGCTTCCAGGGCACGAGTTGTTAATGGCCGCTTTCTTGTGCTTTGTCTTCTTGGAACATCTGTGTTAGTCTGTTGGTTTTGCTCTTCTTCTTCTCGTTCTAATGGTTCAAGTTTTGGAGCAGTTTCATGATCAATGGAAGGAGAGTTCTTGTCTGAGGCTGACTTGGGAGGGAGCTGAACAGGTTGCTCTTGTTGTTGGGCAGTTTCAAGATCCTTGGAAGAGCGTTTTTTGTCTGAACACAACCGATTTGATTCGTCTTGTTGCTGCTGTTTTGATGAACTAGGTTCATCAAGAGCTCCTTGTTCCTTGCAAGAACAGTTCATGTCTAAAACCACTGAGATGGAACCGAACCCATTTGGTTCTTGTTGTTGTGCTGATGAACCTTTTGGTTCAATTTCTGGCTTTTCTTGATTCTCAACATTCGAAGACATCCCATTTCCGGTTTCTTCTGATCGGTCAGTCTTGAGGTTCGTAGAATCAACAGATAACTTGGGGTTGCAGTTAGCTCTCTGGTCTGATGCAGGTGGCTTCATTACTGAACCTTCACCAGAACGTTCTATATCTTTCCTTACACAAGTACTGAGCCGCCTGCGTTTTGGCAACTGGAGAGAAGTAACCGAATGATGGTTATTAGATTCTGATTTTTGGGCAAACCTCTGCTTACTCTTCTTTGACCGAACTTTTTGAACATTCTCCAAAGTCTCCTCCTTTACACCAGAGTCAGTCCCCTGGTTCAAACCTGTATTAGTGCCAGATTGTTTCTGTGATGAATTACCAATGGCCTCTTTACGGATTTTGCAGGGATTCTCATCACTCGGCAAATGTCTCTTTCTTCTTATCCCGGATTGATGCCCACCTTGGTCCACACTTGTATCCACGATCGTGAATCTCAACGACTCATCCTCCGGTTTCATCATTCGCTTCCTTTCCCGCTTACATTCATCAGCAAACTTGGCACGCTTGTCTACATCCAGCGGCATCATTTGAAATCTTTCCACAGAAGCATTTGATTGAGAAGCTAGAAATTCTGGATTCGGATTCCTCAACTCCCGAAATTCACACAATTTTCCTCCTGAAGCCAAACGAGTAGTGTCCACAACAGTGAACTTCATATGAGTAGAAGAAGAGCTTGGAGACCTGAGGTAACGGTGTTTTTCTTTATTTGATTGGTCGCAACTGTTCTCTTCGATGACTCCATTGGGATCTCTGACCTTTTCTGTCTCATACTCAAGAAGCTCAGGCTCGGAAACAACCTTTTTGAGAATGTCACTGATAGAATCAAAGTAATGATCCTGTTTCACAAGTTTCCGTCTTGAAAACTTCTTTACCCCGGGGACGAGGAAGACAATATGCTCTCCAGAATTGACGTAACCTCGGTCCTTTGGCTGCTCCGAACTCCACCCTCTAGCTAGCAAACGCGGCCACACAGCATCCCAGAAGATATCATTGCAACGAGTTTTGCTTAGACGGGAAGTCAATTTTTCGATTATTTCATTAACTTTGAGTGAACTGTAGGCTCCTACACCAGCAGGAATCCCAGAAGAAACTGTAAACCATTGTTTCGATTTTACTGGTTCTGTTGTGAGGACTGTCAAATCTTCTTTATCTTTACCAATTGCTACAGCCTCTACAAGAGACCGGAGACCCACTAGTTCCTTCACCGCGCTAATGTATTCCTCCAGAGGTTTCTTCCCTTCAGCAAATGACTTTGAGACCTGTTAATGGTTACACAAACCTCTGTTAAAGCAAATTTATACTCTTAGATATATTTTCAGAGAGTAAGAAATGCTAAAAAGAGACTCACATCGATAAGCTTCTGCTGTTTCGTTTCATCGGGAATGCTGGGAATCAAACGGGACAACAATTGATGTAGCCTCCAACCTGAATAGAGCTTTTTCCCTTGTATGCATCTCCTACTCCGCTTCTTACGGGCATGAGACCAGATTTTGTACTTAGCAGATTTGTAAAACTTTCCGTAGTAAAACGAAAGTACTTCTCCTGTTTCTTTGCTCTCTAACAACTTCTGCACCTGTGCAAAGTTCCTCCCGAATGTATACAGCCCAAGAACAAGTCCATCTACTTCCAAATCTTCCCAAGAAGTAGATGACTTCCCAGGCACAGCTTCAAGATTCGTCCGTTGCTTACATCCCGAGTTCCTGTCACTCTGACCTCTACGGCTTCTTTTTGTTTTAAGAGATTTGAGAGATTCGTTCATGTCGACATTATCATCTTCTCCATCTTTACATTTGGTGTCTACCCACATTACTTCGACAGGTAGTCCCATGACAAACAAACAAGAGGAATCAGAGTCTAGAGGATTCACGAGATACGCTGCACGTTCGGATTCAGACATCATAGGAGGTATCTCAACCTGATACTCATCTCCAACACGAATATCAACTATCGGATCTCCACACACAAATTCTTCTTCACAAGAATCTTCCATCGGATTGTTCTCTTCATCCATCACAAGAACTCTCTGCATAAAACCGAAAAATGCTATCAAACCACATACAAAGCTTTCAAGAACATACAAAAATGTAAATGGCAAATTGTAACCAGTAGAGGCTAACACAGTCCAAAGATCATCATCTGAGACCAACTAAGAACTCTACACCTCGAAAAGATAGACAATTAGAGGATCTAACACATGCTTCACTCATTTCCCAATAAGCATGAACATCAAATTAACAATACACAGTAAACATAACTAAAATGTTTTCAAGTAACGTCACATAGAACAGATACAAACACTTAAAATCTCAATGGCCATGGCACTGAAACATTCATAAGTGAACTAAAAAGCTAATAATTGCAATCTGTTTCAGAGCAGAATCAAATACAGTAGTTAAACTATTTCAAGATCGCAGCAACAAACTAAGAACTCAACTACTTCAGATCGAACACAAAGGAGAAATCACAACACACAAACACACAAAATCCAAGAATCACAAGAATCATTCACATAGAAGTTATCAAAACAGATCAAAATCAAATCTTTATCCAAAGCCAAAACCCAGAATCAAGAACATGCTTATATCATTCACAGAGTTCAATCCCATCAATAGCGAGACTTGTTCCAAACCCCATCGAACCAAAAGATCAACAAAGACATGTAATTTCTAAACGATCCAGTTCTTACAGATAAACCCACGTAAAGAGATGAGACGAAACAATCAAATCACATTGAGAAACAAAAGCCACACAAAGTTGAAACCTTTACGCATAAACACAAAACGTTGAATTGTAAACAAAATATTTAAAGATGAATACTTTAATGTAAAAGAGAAGATTTTTAACAACTATCTTCGATTGTTTTTGTGCCTTTTGATTCTCTATGCATTAACAGTAACGTTTTGACAGAACGTGAATTTACCTAAAAACGAAGAGGAGCCATTAAAGAGGAGAAAGGAGAGATTTGGTTAAACCTGAAAGAGATGTTATTAGCTTTGCATTGGAAGTGTGAGATTGTTCTCTGAGTGAAGCAACGAAGACCGAACAAAGTTTTGTTCTTTGTGGAGAGAATGAGAGAGAGAGAGAGATCACTTTGGCCGCTCTTTCAACACTTAAGTCTTCGAGAGAGGGACACAAAAAGGAGAACAAGAAAAAAGAAAAAAAAAATCACTTGGAAAAAAAATATATAAAGAAAATAAAAACTTTTTTATATTTTTCTTTTGTAAAATCCTTATAGTTCAATAGTTATATAAAACATTAAAATATTGTTTTTCGGAACAAAAAACATCGCGCTTCTACCATTTTATCGTTTGATAATTTTATTCGATAATTGTTTTCGGAACAAAAAAACATCGCGCTTCTATCATTTTATCCTTTGATTTTTTTTTTTTATAATTTTATTCGATACCTTTATATTGTATGATTTTTTTTGTAAAATTTTATTTTCTAATAAATGAATGATGTAAAAAGAAATGCATTAAATATTGTATTTTTCTGAAAAAAGCATCGTTAAAATCGCCTCTATCTTTTTATCGTTTGGTGATTTTATTCAATATCTTTATCTTATACATTGTATGATTTCTTTGTAAAGCTTTATTTTCTCATAAAGGAAAGATATAAAAAAATGTATTAAATATTATTTTTCGGAAAGAAATATCGTTAAAATCGCTTCTATCGTTTAATCGTCTGATAATTTTATTCGATATCTTTATATCATACATTGTATGATTTCTTTGTAAAACTTTATTATCTCATAAAGGAAAGATATAAAAAATGTATTAAATATTATTTTTCGGAAAGAAACATCGTTAAAATCGTATCTATTGTTTTATCGTTTTTGATAATTTTATTCGATACCTTTATATCGTACATTGTATGATTTCTTTGTAAAACTTTATTTTCTAATAATTAAAAGATATAAAAAGAAATGTATTAAATATTATATTTTCCCTTTTTATTTTTTGTAATTGTTTTTCAAGAAATGAGAACGAACGAATCCAAAACTATTTTTTACTTGGAAACATATAAAGAAAATAAAAACTCTTTTATATTTTAATAATTATATAATATTTTTATATGCTCTAAAAATATTATTTTTGCGAGAAAAAAAAAATTGTCAATCGTTTCTATCTTTTTATCGTTCCCACTTCTATCGCTTTATCGTTTTTTATTGTTGTTGATAATTTGAATCGATGTCTTTATATTATATTTTATATGATTTCTCTAAAAACTATATTTTCTAATAAATGAAAGATGTAAAAAAAAAGAGGAATTACTTAAGATACCATGGTTTTGGTTTTGTTTCCAAAAATACCACAAATACCAAATTATTGTTCAATGGTGTAGAGTTTTAAATCCTTAGTTTGGATTGATTATTTTATATTTAGGGTATGATATTTAGGGGGTAGGGTTTAGTGTTTAGAATTTAGAGTTTAGAGTTTGAAAATGGAAAATTTCATTTTAGTTTTGTGATATTTTTGTCCTAAAAACAAAAACCATGGTATTTTAGAGAATTGCCCTAAAAAAAATGCATTAAATATTGCATTTTCTCTTCTTATTTTCTTTTACATATTTGCAACTTTTTCAGGAAGTGAGAAGGAACGAATCCATCATTTTTTTTTTTCTTATCTAAAATATAAATTAATAGAGTTATATTCATTAGTTAAAATAAAAATTATATGTTGATTAATACTTTGAAAAGCCATTTGCAAATATATAAACACAACGTTCATATATGCATAGTAGTCATATGCAATGTGTGTTAAAGGAATAGTAATATCGTGTTATTATTACTTATGCTTGTAGTTGTGATATATAGCTAATTCGAATTATCCTATTGGTAGCTAAAAAAATTGTTTCTATCTCAACTTACTTAAAAGATGATCTTAAGACCATTAGTACTCATTACATCATCATTATTATAACAAATTCCAAACATATGATTAATACATACATCACATAATTAAGAACACATGTGGTTAACTGACTCACCTTTGACTACGTTTTGGTTTGGCGTTTAACCGAGTTTAAAGGATTCCCGATACTTCTAATTCCGAATCATGGTTCTTACAAACCGAACCTAATCAACCAAGTTAAACCGAAAAGTATGATTAATCACATAATCATTTATAACCAAATTACACTAAAGCATATCTAAATATACTAATCATGCTCTAATAGAACTAAACCGATTTCAATTGGTTCTACATTAAGTTTGATTTAGTCTAAATCGACTTCAATTGAACTAAACCGGATTTAAATTGGTAAACCAATTTTGGAATCAAGTCAAAATCAATTTCTCGATAACCAAATTAAATCCGGTTTAGTCAACCTATTCCAAAGGAGGAGCACTATAAACTCCTTGGCCTTAGAGAACTTCAGTGGATTACAGAGTGAGATGGAAACAAGAGAGAGTGAAAAAGATAAAGGCATAAAATGATTGGAAAACGTACAAATGAAAATAAAAAAAAAGGTTAGCAAATAGGCATTGGATGGTTCATAGTTTTCTAAAGGATATCAATTACTTTTTGGTTCTTGTATATGTTTAGTTACTATATTATATCTTCTTTAATGTTAATAATACTAACTGTTTTAACAGATCCTTGCGCTTCATTCATCCTGTTGGAACCTTTTACATAATAAGACTTTTCTCCAACTTCTTTGATGTAACTGGACTCATGAATTGATAATAATACTAACTGTTTAAGCTAAAAATCATCTAAATGTTCCTCTAGTTTATCTAATCTTTTTCACCTTCACACATGGCAGAAAATAATAAGATTTGGTTAACAAATTTGAATTCAATCGCACGTAAAAAAATCTCTATGTTATCTTATCTTATCAATCTTCATACGTTATATGGAGATGGGTAAACCCAACCCAATTAAACTCACCCCATATAAATCCACCCCATTTTACACTAAGCTCATTTAACCTCATTTAAGTTCGCTTGACACATTTAAACCCATTTAGATCCATGTCTTTAATTTCAATATTTGCATGAGATTTTCGACAAGACTATATTTTTATATGGCTATATTTTTAAAACCCATATTTTGTTAATATGAATATACATTTCTATTGTCTCGTGTTTTACCATTTTATTAAATATCTTCTGTTTCATTATTTGTTTTTTTTTTATTAATACTCAATAAAATAAAAACCCAAATTAAAAGCATGAAAATCATTTATTTTCTTTGAAAAAATAAAGTGATTTCCCTCCACAAGAGAAAATATATAACTTTTGGAACAAAATTCAATATATGTACCATTAATTTAAGGAAAAATTGCACAACAAACCCTTATAGTAACCAAAATTTGAAAACTAAACCCATCACCTACTAAAATTAAAAATAGTCATCTTACTAATATAAAATAAGTAATATAACCTGATTGTCACACTACGTACAGTGATAATAGAGTTTAAAAGGACTTAGAGTAACAATGATCTCATAATATCAGTTTACAATCTCTATCTCTCAATAACTCTTCGACTGTTTCTGAAATCTCCAATGTCTGTATCTTTACCATCACTATGCCCACGGCGGTTCCTCCTCCTCCTCCTCCTCTCCTCCTCCTCTGTTAGATCCCCTGAAACTACCTGAACCGCGTCCTCGGCTACTCTTTCTATCAAACTCATCATCAAAACCGCCTCTTCTACTTCCCGTTCTTCCCCCAAAGCCGCCACTATCTTCTCTGTTCCCCTCTTGATCTACTAGCTGAAGAACTTGACCATTTGTAATCTTCGTCGTCACTATCAAAACTACTCCTTCTGCTTCCTGTTCTTCCTCCTCTTCCTCTTGATCTATTAGCCGAGGAGCCACTTGATCCTCTGTAGCTATCAGAGGCAAAATTATCATTGAATCCACCTCGTCCACCTCTCATTCTTCCTCTGTTTCCTCTTGATCTATTACCGGAGAAACTTGACCCTCTGTAGTCTTGATCATCCATGTCATCATCAGATTCTGAAGCTGAATAGGAGCTTCGTTTTCCCTTGAACCCTCCTTTACCACCGTTGTTTCTTTGTCCACGTCTTAAACTGGACCTGGGACCATCGTCTTCCAGATCAGAATCGAGACCAAATTCTTCGTCTGACCCAAAAGTAAGTTTTTTCGAAGGTGGACCTCTCTGAGTCGAAGCAACATGGCTTGATTTCCACCTGGGATTAGCAGAAACCTCATCATCTGAACTGAAACCGAGCTCATCATCCCTAGAGAAACCTCCCTTACTGTTTCCATGCTTCTTTCTACTGCTGTGAAGGTTTGAACTTCCTCCTCTGTGTGCATTAAAACCAGCCTTTGATTCCGGAAACTGTTCATCCTCTGAGAACTCGTCAGAGGCAAAAGAAGATCGCGCTTCTTCAACCGGGACTCCTCTCTCTCCAGATTCGTCTATTTCATAGCTATCAATGTCATCTTCATCGTCAAAATCATCAAACCCAACTCCAGGTCTTCTGCTCCTGCCAAACTCAGAACTTTCTCGGGCTCCTGGAGGAAGATTACCAAATTCTTCTTCAGGATCTCTCAAACCCTCCCGGGAAAGGCTTTCATTCTTTCTACTGGAATCTGCATATTCAAACGCAGCAACTTCTGCTCCATCTGATTCATCGTCATCAAAATCAAAGTTCCATGCATTGGAAACATCATCCCGCTTCACAACCCTGTCTGTTTGAGCTTCAGTGAAGTGATGCGTCTCTTGTGTTTTATTCTCTAGGATAGCATCCGCTGGACGCTTGCAATCACAGTGAAAACATGCCATGTTTCTCCTATAGTTTAAGAAGTTGCATCTGTCAATAGCAACATGCAACATGATCAGTTCGATGACATAAAATTTTAATCAGTTCAGATTCGAAAATTCTCCAAACGTGTAACAACTTACTCAGGACATTCCCATTCTCCTGGAAGGAGCTGTCTCTTTGGCCTCTTTGCATCACACTGTAAGCAAATTGTGTTCTTTGCGAAGTTCATGAAATCACACCTAAGAACAAAAATGATGTAATATTAACATCTCTGGACAAATGATGCGCCGAACTTCTGCTAAAATCAATATTCAGTGCAAAATTTATAAATATTTTGACCTCAGAGTCCAAAAATTTATAATATAAGCGGAAAAAGCTAATAGTAATACCTTCAACCGAATAATTCATCAGACCACACCTACAACTAATAACTTATAGTCGATGCCTTAATATCAAATTTAGAAGAAGATTTGCAGATTTCACCTAGCTTCATCTATAACTAATGTGCATTGTCGCG
>CM022179.2:16169774-16196070 GCA_011420285.2 Erysimum cheiranthoides | reverse complement strand
CTTCTCTGTGTCAGTATATTTTTTCTATATGTGAACTTAAATCAAGATAATTTTATAAGTTTTATGTGATTTGTTTCTCTTGTCTTTGTTCATTTGTTTTTATGTGAGTTCTATAAAATCAACAAAATTTAACATTTAATGTTTGTCGTAGTCTAGTAAAAGTCGTGACGATTCAGGGTCCTAACATAAAATGAAAGCATGTTTAAATGAAAAGGACAGAATTTAAGATTATTATAAAAGCATTGAGTACTGTTTTTACGTAACATATTTTCTGACGTCATTGATAAAAGACAAATGAGAAATGAATAATGTAATTTGTAGATTACACCTCTCCTAATTCCTAAAACCTCCCTACTTTTCTCGAGCATTGCACATTTTCAGCTTTCATTTTTTTTTTTTTTTGAAATTTTACATTTATCGAAGCCTATAATTAACCTCCTTGGTATAATAAAGAAAAGCAACAAGTACATGAGCCTTTAATACTTTTTTTTTTTCCTTATCAATGTTATCATCTAGTTTCGGACAATAAATGTGACAAGGAAATTTGGATATGAAAGGTCAATATAACTTTAAATTGCATGTCTCTCTTGCCCAATTGACTTACGCCATTGTATAACTCGTATTATTTTCTGTGTAAAATTGATTAAAGCAATAAAGAGATGACGAAAAACCAAAACAAAAATTGATTGATAGTGTTATGGTAAGATAGTTAGGAACATCAATTAGAACGCGACACATTGTGAAGCGTTATCAAAGACAGTCTTGGAATCGTTTTACATGGCTTACCCCAAAAAACTATGGTTTCGATTGGTAACACGCTTAATTGTATTATTGTATAAGAAGATAAGTTACAGAATAAAATCTTTCAGAATGAAATTTGTAGAATAAAAGTTGTGTTCATTAGATATATTTGCATAATGGAAAATAAACTTTATGTCATAAATAATTATATGACCATTTTTTGCATAATAAATATATATTTTTAATAATTCTATTTTTGCCTAAAAAATATAATGCTGATTTTTTAATTGTTAATTTTCTTACATAATCGTATTAGAAAACGTTATTTCACAATTATGTGTATTACCAATTAGAATTTATGTCTTAGAGTTCATTCTCGAATAGTTCCGGTGTGTCTGCTATTGTCCCCATTTTTTGACCAAAGAGAATGTTAAATGTAAGCCTAATGAACTATCTAAAGCAGAGACTTCATTTAGCAGTGTAGCTGAGAAGCACGCAATACTTGGCGTCATAGTCTTTCCGACGAAGATAATCCGATCTAACTTGAACAAATATTTCAAAACCTTTATGACATATTTGAAAAAAAAATCATAAGTGAGAAAGCCATAAATACATGAGAGAATAGAGCAGCAACCCTAATTAAATTCAACCGATATATTTGTTGAAAAGTGGCTTCTGACATTTTTAGCGATTAGTTAACATAAATAAGTCTTATATCAATTCAGAAAATAAACTCACGTTAACATCATCAATAAAAATTTATGTTAAAAGTAAGCTAACCCAACTAACTTTTTGCCAAGTAAGATTTTCTAGAATTTCGAAAGTGTCAAATTACCAAATTGAAAAATAAATCATGTCCACAAACTCAAAGACAAAAATAAAGAAGCAAAAAAGAGCTATCAACTAATTTCCTCTATATCTAAGTAATCAAGATACGTCGCTATAAGAAAATAAAACAAAATGACCAGTCAGCTTCTACACTTTACACATCATAGTTTCCCCTTACAACTAAGCATTGCATCAATGCATCTTCCATATTTCTTGCTTTCTTGTCATCATTTCTACTTCCAACATTATAGTTTAACCACAAACTAATTTTTTGGTAAAGTAAAGGATCCAGTCAATAACAAAAAGTGGAAAGAAGAAATAAATAAATAATAAAAAAAACAGAGCAAAAAGTTATTAAAAGGATCTCTAAAACAAAATAAAAACAAAAGCTGCAAAAGAAATAAACAAAAGCTTAATCTTTATCTAACATAATCATAATCATAGTTATAAAACTAATACAACCATTAAAATAAACCTAACTAAAAAGCTCACATGGGCACGTGTAAAAACTCCAAGTTACGAAACAACCCTTAAGTCATACAAGGCGTATAAGCTGAGCTCAAGGTCCTTTTGGTAATTTTGACTTCTTCACATTACCGAACAACCGTTTGGATTCTCGTCACTGAATAACTCAAACGAATCCGACGGTCGAGATGGATAATGGTTTTGATCGGACGGTTGATAACCAGGATGCATGTACGCGTATGAATACGGTGGTGGTGGTGTATAATACGACGCAGCGTCTACACTTAACGGAGGTTGCGCAACGTTATAACTTACGCCGTACATGACTTGTGGCGCATAATAGCTTGGTGCAGGATAAGGATACATATCATGTCGTGGCGGATTGTTATTGGTTGGTATATGATGGTCGTTGATTTGATTAAATGAACGGTCGTGATCTTCTGTTGTTGGCGGAGGAAGTGATTGCGTACGGACAGGTGCACCGGTAGTGTTTAAGTTTTGCCCCTTCTTTTTCTTCTTTTTACCAATATTGCCATTACTAGCCCCACCGGTTTCTTCAGCTTTCTTCTCCTCCGCCGGTGCCGGAGAATCAGCCGGCGCCGGAGAATCGACCGGAGTAGAATCTTTTTTCTTGGTAACCTCCTTTTTCTCCTCTTTCACCGGACCAATTTCACCTCCGTCACCGGAACCACACTCTCCGGCGTCGGTTTTTTCAGATTCCGGTTTATCACACTCTCCGGTTTCGGTTTTTTCAGATTCCGGTTTAACAATACCGGAAGATGTAGCCCCATCCGTTTTTTCTTCATTCTTTTTCTTATTCTTTTTATTCTTCTTCTCATTCGGGTCGACGGGTTCGGGTTTGTTTTCAACCGGGTCAGGTATCTCCGGTATTAGTTCGGCGTTTTTACCGGCCTTGTGAAGCTTCTTTAACAGAATCTCCGGTGGGATGATTCCTATTACCGTTATTTATGTTGCTTCACATCAATGTCCACTTTATAAACACCTATAACCAAAAATTACACTCATTAACTAAAACTTCAAAAATAAATACATACAAAAAATAAATGAAGTGAAAGGTTTCATTTAAAACCAAATAAAAAGAAAAAAAGAAAAAATAAAGTGAAGATTTTTATGTACCTTCAATGCTGGTAAGGATTTTTTTCACTTTTCTTTTGCAGCCTTCGCAGTGAATAGAAACTTTCAAGCTGCATAACTATGAATACAAAAATCAAATTAAACCTTGATTCAAGAGAGATATAAGAAAAAGGAAACAAAAAGGGTTAATACTTGTGGAAACCTATATTAATGGGTTCATTGAGATGATTCATCTTTGCATAGTTAATAGATTCAAATATTCAAATAACTACAAACCTATACTAATAGTAACATATGCATTAAGGGTAAGTAAATACAAATACCTTGCATGGAATTAGTGGAAGTGGTGGTAAGCTGGAGGAGGAAGGTCTTCTTTGATTTGTGTGGATTGCTTTTGTTCTGATTTCTTAGTTTGTGGTTTCATTTCTTCTGTTGCCATTAGAGAACACAACGAAGTTGTAAGAGAGAGAGATAAAAAAGAGAGACAAGAGTGTGTGTTGGGGAAGGCAAAAGATTATGGGGAATTCATTATTGACTTTATTATAAAGGATGGGGATATGAGCTTTTTTCGCTGGTTTTTAAAATTTTGTATTACACTTTAAAATAATAGTAAATAGAAAAAAGATCCTCATAGTTACTAAATATTTCGAAATAAACCATCAACCTTACGGAAAGTGCAAAAACAAAACATTCAACTAATAAAAAATTCTTAGTTTAGGAGTATAGTATAGTTCCCAACTAGGCATTTTTATTTCTGGTGAAAATATTGGGTAATAGTAGATACGTGATATATATATGCGTAATTAGGGTATAAATGTATAAGTGTATAACTAGTCCTCTTAAAAAAGTTGAGCTAAGTAGGGTATAGATAATTAGAGTATTTTAAATTACTATTCAACCAAGTAAAGTTGGATTCAGGTTCATGTCGTTTGGTTGATTAAAATTTTTGAGAAATTTTAGATAATTTTAAGTGATTTACAGAATTTATAATTTTAAAATTTTAGTTACCTAATCATGTAATTTGGGGATTCCAAACTAAATTAAGGTACTGTTAAATTAAAAATACATTTACTCGTTGGAAAAAATACATTTACAAAATATATATGGTTCCCAGCCTTAAAATACATCGTCGCAATTAATTTTTTTTTTTAAAACGTTTTTGCTAACTTCGAGCTTATAAAAACTTATTTTGGTTCTAGGCGTTATATCTCTATTCACTTATTCTCTTGATTTGTGTTTTGATTCATGATTCTCATATAAATACATCTTACATTTCCCAGCTACAAACTCTTATCCTTAATCGTATCAATTCTCCTAGATTATTAAACAAAAACTACACTCTAGATTTCTTTCTTTCAAATTTTGTGTCTTTAATCCTATGATGTTTTGTAGTCGAGAAACAACATACAAATGGTATAATGTGTGGGTTTCATTAAACCAAAAATATAAGATTTAGTGAAGCATATTAGATCAATCATGATTTAGATTTATTTGGATACATTCAGATTTTAGAAAGTTTAACGGAACTAAAACTTTTTTTCTGTGATTTAAAAAATTATTGTAACAAATTTTAAAACATTTTAATGTATGATTAATAGACATTTTAGGACATATTTATAAAGTTTATTAAAATTTGGATTGATTGGCCACGATAACATAGCCGTGAAGCCTCAAAATTGCTGTGGATCCCAACAATTTGACATGGTATTTATATTCACGTTTTTAAACTATAAATTATCTTTGAAATAATTCGAAACTATGATATATATATATATATATACTTTTAATTGAAATTTTTTATTTTCAAAAAGGCGAGAATTTGTATGTTTTCAAACACTAGTCAAATCTCTTTAATTTCAAATGATGTTAACAAATATTATAACTAATAAAATATGATTTTAAAATACTTAGAAAATTACCGATTGTACAAAGAGGAATTTGGAAAAGAAAATTTATGTCAAATATTTTTTTTTTTTGGACGTAAAAATTTATCACCTATCATTGTTACTATAAGTGTTTCAAAACTCTATTATCAAAATATGCAGTGTGACAATCAGGTTATATATATTAATACAATGACTATTTTTAATTTTTGTAGGTGAAGGGTTAGTTTTCAAATTTTGGTTAGGAGAAAGGTTTGTTATGCAATTCTTCCTTAAATTAATGTATATTGATTTTTGTTTTAAAAGTTATATTTTTTCTTCTATGCACGGAAATCACTTTATTTTTTATTTTTTTTTGGGCCAAAACATTTTCATTACTCATTAAAGCCCATTTAGAAAAATACAAACGATTGAGTTTCTGAGACATGCTTTTGCTATTGCATCGACTTCTTTGTTTTTCTCTCTAGGGATAGATCGAAACGAAATTTCAGTGAAAGAAGAGGAGATAGTGAGGATATCATTGTGACACTCGTCCCGTCACAGAGGCCAAGACAGCGTGTTAATCATTCGGTCTCGCCAAAAATTGCTTTCTTTAAAATCTTCAATAGATAAAACTTGGTACCATAACTCTTGCACACAATAACCTGAAGGAAAAAGAGAAAATGGGGTGAGTAATGAATTACCCAGTGAAAGGATCCTTTCCGCCCACTAGAAACACGATAACACGAATCTACCTTTATACAACAATCAACAATCACATATAAAAAGTCACAACAATCATATAGTCCGCATCACTATGCGAAGCTACAACACAACAATGATCTTGCCTTACGAAGGTCTCCACATCAAAACGAGGTTCGATCATCTCCACATGACCTTTGAACCTATCTAGTTCCACTGGACTCGTCAGTCGGTTATTGAGCTACAAAGAACCCGTCAATTTAATGCAAACCATTTTCCACTGTTCATCATCTTACAAAGAAAAGAACCAATCAAATAATTCAAACAAGAAGTAACAAAAATCAATCGATCAAAAAATTTTTGGTTAAAGCTTTCTTGAAAAATCATTTTTAAAATCTGAGCCTCCGGGTCAGAACCAGAGTGGCCTTAACCGGGCTCTGATACCAAATGTAACACCCCGCTCCCACAAGTTGTTTTTGGTTGGTTTGGCAAATGAGCTCGGTCTGAGCTGAAACCTTGCAGGAGACGGGTGTTACAATCATGTAGAAGGAAATCACTTTATTTTTCAAAGAAAATAAAATGATTTCATCTCTTTTCCCAACAATAACATGCTTTTAACTCCCACAAAAAAAACATGCTTTTAATTTGGGGTTATTTTGTTGGGTATTAATGATAAGAAAACAAATAATGAAATAGAAGATATTTAATAACATGGTAGTACACAAAACAGAAGAAATAGATATTGTTATTAAACAAATATGGATTTAAGAAAATATAGTCATATAGAAATATAGGCTAGTCGAAAATCTCATGCAAATATTGGAATTAAAGATATGGAAGCCTTGAAGACTTATGTAGTATTGTCCAAGGAATTTTTGGATGTTTAAATCAGACTTTCGACCAAGTGAATTGAACGGAGACTCAAAAGAATAAAAAAACCGAGAAAGGAGATTACGGTAAAATTACGCTAAGTTTATATTGGAATATCCCCGGTGTATTATGTTATTAATAGTTATTTTTTGTGAAAATAGAAAATAGACTTTCGTATTTCCATAAATGAGAGAAAGAAGATTTTTTTGCTTAAAAGTAAATATTCGAGTATCGATTTCTCTTTTTTTTTTTTAGAAATTCTTATCATTCCATATAACGTATAAAGATGATGATAAGATAAGATTTTTTACGTGCGGTTGAATTCAAATTTGTTAAGCAAATCTTCTTGTTTTTGCCACGTGTTGTGAAGGTGAAAACATTTGATAAGATAAAAGAACATTAAGATGATGTGTTCAATCAGTTCATGAGTCTAGTTACATCAAAGGAAGTTGGAGAAGAGTCTGATTCAGTAAAGGGTTCCAACAGGATGAATGAAGCGCAAGGATCTGGTAAATGTCAAAAAGGTCAGAAAATGTAACTCTATGTTTACTTATTGGTTTCTTCTTAAACATTTTTTTCACATTTTCTTGACATATTGAAGCATACTTCTTTTGAACAGGGTACAAAATTGACTTGAATTTGTCTCCCCTTTCATCCGAAGAAGAAATAACTGTTGACAAGAAGTTTGAAATCAAGGAACCTCAAGAGTCTTCTTCTTCTTCTTCAGTTTCGCAGCCACCAGAGATTGTTCTAGCTTTACCAAGTTCAAATAGCCCTTTATTTTCGGGCAAGCGATCTAAGCCACGGATGAGAGGCTCAAAGTCAAAGAAGAACAAAACTTTCAAAGGGTCAGATCATGAAACGTCCTCGAGTGCTCAAGCCATCTCAGAATCTCAAAGCAATCAAGCGAGTGGAGAAAGGGAGTTCAAGTTCTTTGATCCAAAATAAGTTCCAAGAACTTCATAATGGAATGTGTATGGAAGCAAAATTATAACCTTTTTGTTAAGCACTTTGAGCTCACAATGTAATTGGTGCAAGATTGTTATTAGATCATGTTCGTTTCTCAATTCAGGTTCTTTAATGCAGACTCTGATTCAGATAGGAGTTAAGAGAAGTGATATCAAAAGAATAAGATTTTAGCCATGGATATGTAATCTGTATCAGACTTTTACCAGAGAATAATAAGAAGAAAAAAAACAAAAAATCTGTCTAAAGAGCTCTCTTCTTCTGTACACATTTGTTCAGTAAGTCCAAGCTCTCTAAGATCAAAAGCCCAAAAACTGTTTCAGACTTGAGTCTTTAACCCTTCAATTCAGCCACGCTTAAAGGGAAGTTTCAAAACAATTGGAGGAAGTTTAGGGGTCACCTTTTCTGAATCCTCTGTTTGATCCATAGGCTTACTCGTTGTTGTTGCTTTATTCACAAGTAAGCTTTGTTCTGAATCCTCTATTTGGTTCAGTGGTTTACTTGTTGTTGCTTCGTTTACAAGAAAACCATTGTGATCTGCATCACCTTGAGTTCTGTTTCTTGGATTGGCTGAGTGTCTGATCCTTGTAGACCTTTCGCGTTTTCTCGGTTTGGATGTAGTAGTGTTCATGCTCTTTGCTGTAAGAAAGCCCGATTCAAGAGCTTCCAGGGCACGAGTTGTTAATGGCCGCTTTCTTGTGCTTTGTCTTCTTGGAACATCTGTGTTAGTCTGTTGGTTTTGCTCTTCTTCTTCTCGTTCTAATGGTTCAAGTTTTGGAGCAGTTTCATGATCAATGGAAGGAGAGTTCTTGTCTGAGGCTGACTTGGGAGGGAGCTGAACAGGTTGCTCTTGTTGTTGGGCAGTTTCAAGATCCTTGGAAGAGCGTTTTTTGTCTGAACACAACCGATTTGATTCGTCTTGTTGCTGCTGTTTTGATGAACTAGGTTCATCAAGAGCTCCTTGTTCCTTGCAAGAACAGTTCATGTCTAAAACCACTGAGATGGAACCGAACCCATTTGGTTCTTGTTGTTGTGCTGATGAACCTTTTGGTTCAATTTCTGGCTTTTCTTGATTCTCAACATTCGAAGACATCCCATTTCCGGTTTCTTCTGATCGGTCAGTCTTGAGGTTCGTAGAATCAACAGATAACTTGGGGTTGCAGTTAGCTCTCTGGTCTGATGCAGGTGGCTTCATTACTGAACCTTCACCAGAACGTTCTATATCTTTCCTTACACAAGTACTGAGCCGCCTGCGTTTTGGCAACTGGAGAGAAGTAACCGAATGATGGTTATTAGATTCTGATTTTTGGGCAAACCTCTGCTTACTCTTCTTTGACCGAACTTTTTGAACATTCTCCAAAGTCTCCTCCTTTACACCAGAGTCAGTCCCCTGGTTCAAACCTGTATTAGTGCCAGATTGTTTCTGTGATGAATTACCAATGGCCTCTTTACGGATTTTGCAGGGATTCTCATCACTCGGCAAATGTCTCTTTCTTCTTATCCCGGATTGATGCCCACCTTGGTCCACACTTGTATCCACGATCGTGAATCTCAACGACTCATCCTCCGGTTTCATCATTCGCTTCCTTTCCCGCTTACATTCATCAGCAAACTTGGCACGCTTGTCTACATCCAGCGGCATCATTTGAAATCTTTCCACAGAAGCATTTGATTGAGAAGCTAGAAATTCTGGATTCGGATTCCTCAACTCCCGAAATTCACACAATTTTCCTCCTGAAGCCAAACGAGTAGTGTCCACAACAGTGAACTTCATATGAGTAGAAGAAGAGCTTGGAGACCTGAGGTAACGGTGTTTTTCTTTATTTGATTGGTCGCAACTGTTCTCTTCGATGACTCCATTGGGATCTCTGACCTTTTCTGTCTCATACTCAAGAAGCTCAGGCTCGGAAACAACCTTTTTGAGAATGTCACTGATAGAATCAAAGTAATGATCCTGTTTCACAAGTTTCCGTCTTGAAAACTTCTTTACCCCGGGACGAGGAAGACAATATGCTCTCCAGAATTGACGTAACCTCGGTCCTTTGGCTGCTCCGAACTCCACCCTCTAGCTAGCAAACGCGGCCACACAGCATCCCAGAAGATATCATTGCAACGAGTTTTGCTTAGACGGGAAGTCAATTTTTCGATTATTTCATTAACTTTGAGTGAACTGTAGGCTCCTACACCAGCAGGAATCCCAGAAGAAACTGTAAACCATTGTTTCGATTTTACTGGTTCTGTTGTGAGGACTGTCAAATCTTCTTTATCTTTACCAATTGCTACAGCCTCTACAAGAGACCGGAGACCCACTAGTTCCTTCACCGCGCTAATGTATTCCTCCAGAGGTTTCTTCCCTTCAGCAAATGACTTTGAGACCTGTTAATGGTTACACAAACCTCTGTTAAAGCAAATTTATACTCTTAGATATATTTTCAGAGAGTAAGAAATGCTAAAAAGAGACTCACATCGATAAGCTTCTGCTGTTTCGTTTCATCGGGAATGCTGGGAATCAAACGGGACAACAATTGATGTAGCCTCCAACCTGAATAGAGCTTTTTCCCTTGTATGCATCTCCTACTCCGCTTCTTACGGGCATGAGACCAGATTTTGTACTTAGCAGATTTGTAAAACTTTCCGTAGTAAAACGAAAGTACTTCTCCTGTTTCTTTGCTCTCTAACAACTTCTGCACCTGTGCAAAGTTCCTCCCGAATGTATACAGCCCAAGAACAAGTCCATCTACTTCCAAATCTTCCCAAGAAGTAGATGACTTCCCAGGCACAGCTTCAAGATTCGTCCGTTGCTTACATCCCGAGTTCCTGTCACTCTGACCTCTACGGCTTCTTTTTGTTTTAAGAGATTTGAGAGATTCGTTCATGTCGACATTATCATCTTCTCCATCTTTACATTTGGTGTCTACCCACATTACTTCGACAGGTAGTCCCATGACAAACAAACAAGAGGAATCAGAGTCTAGAGGATTCACGAGATACGCTGCACGTTCGGATTCAGACATCATAGGAGGTATCTCAACCTGATACTCATCTCCAACACGAATATCAACTATCGGATCTCCACACACAAATTCTTCTTCACAAGAATCTTCCATCGGATTGTTCTCTTCATCCATCACAAGAACTCTCTGCATAAAACCGAAAAATGCTATCAAACCACATACAAAGCTTTCAAGAACATACAAAAATGTAAATGGCAAATTGTAACCAGTAGAGGCTAACACAGTCCAAAGATCATCATCTGAGACCAACTAAGAACTCTACACCTCGAAAAGATAGACAATTAGAGGATCTAACACATGCTTCACTCATTTCCCAATAAGCATGAACATCAAATTAACAATACACAGTAAACATAACTAAAATGTTTTCAAGTAACGTCACATAGAACAGATACAAACACTTAAAATCTCAATGGCCATGGCACTGAAACATTCATAAGTGAACTAAAAAGCTAATAATTGCAATCTGTTTCAGAGCAGAATCAAATACAGTAGTTAAACTATTTCAAGATCGCAGCAACAAACTAAGAACTCAACTACTTCAGATCGAACACAAAGGAGAAATCACAACACACAAACACACAAAATCCAAGAATCACAAGAATCATTCACATAGAAGTTATCAAAACAGATCAAAATCAAATCTTTATCCAAAGCCAAAACCCAGAATCAAGAACATGCTTATATCATTCACAGAGTTCAATCCCATCAATAGCGAGACTTGTTCCAAACCCCATCGAACCAAAAGATCAACAAAGACATGTAATTTCTAAACGATCCAGTTCTTACAGATAAACCCACGTAAAGAGATGAGACGAAACAATCAAATCACATTGAGAAACAAAAGCCACACAAAGTTGAAACCTTTACGCATAAACACAAAACGTTGAATTGTAAACAAAATATTTAAAGATGAATACTTTAATGTAAAAGAGAAGATTTTTAACAACTATCTTCGATTGTTTTTGTGCCTTTTGATTCTCTATGCATTAACAGTAACGTTTTGACAGAACGTGAATTTACCTAAAAACGAAGAGGAGCCATTAAAGAGGAGAAAGGAGAGATTTGGTTAAACCTGAAAGAGATGTTATTAGCTTTGCATTGGAAGTGTGAGATTGTTCTCTGAGTGAAGCAACGAAGACCGAACAAAGTTTTGTTCTTTGTGGAGAGAATGAGAGAGAGAGAGAGATCACTTTGGCCGCTCTTTCAACACTTAAGTCTTCGAGAGAGGGACACAAAAAGGAGAACAAGAAAAAAGAAAAAAAAAATCACTTGGAAAAAAAATATATAAAGAAAATAAAAACTTTTTTATATTTTTCTTTTGTAAAATCCTTATAGTTCAATAGTTATATAAAACATTAAAATATTGTTTTTCGGAACAAAAAACATCGCGCTTCTACCATTTTATCGTTTGATAATTTTATTCGATAATTGTTTTCGGAACAAAAAAACATCGCGCTTCTATCATTTTATCCTTTGATTTTTTTTTTTTATAATTTTATTCGATACCTTTATATTGTATGATTTTTTTTGTAAAATTTTATTTTCTAATAAATGAATGATGTAAAAAGAAATGCATTAAATATTGTATTTTTCTGAAAAAAGCATCGTTAAAATCGCCTCTATCTTTTTATCGTTTGGTGATTTTATTCAATATCTTTATCTTATACATTGTATGATTTCTTTGTAAAGCTTTATTTTCTCATAAAGGAAAGATATAAAAAAATGTATTAAATATTATTTTTCGGAAAGAAATATCGTTAAAATCGCTTCTATCGTTTAATCGTCTGATAATTTTATTCGATATCTTTATATCATACATTGTATGATTTCTTTGTAAAACTTTATTATCTCATAAAGGAAAGATATAAAAAATGTATTAAATATTATTTTTCGGAAAGAAACATCGTTAAAATCGTATCTATTGTTTTATCGTTTTTGATAATTTTATTCGATACCTTTATATCGTACATTGTATGATTTCTTTGTAAAACTTTATTTTCTAATAATTAAAAGATATAAAAAGAAATGTATTAAATATTATATTTTCCCTTTTTATTTTTGTAATTGTTTTTCAAGAAATGAGAACGAACGAATCCAAAACTATTTTTTACTTGGAAACATATAAAGAAAATAAAAACTCTTTTATATTTTAATAATTATATAATATTTTTATATGCTCTAAAAATATTATTTTTGCGAGAAAAAAAAAATTGTCAATCGTTTCTATCTTTTTATCGTTCCCACTTCTATCGCTTTATCGTTTTTTATTGTTGTTGATAATTTGAATCGATGTCTTTATATTATATTTTATATGATTTCTCTAAAAAACTATATTTTCTAATAAATGAAAGATGTAAAAAAAAAGAGGAATTACTTAAGATACCATGGTTTTGGTTTTGTTTCCAAAAATACCACAAATACCAAATTATTGTTCAATGGTGTAGAGTTTTAAATCCTTAGTTTGGATTGATTATTTTATATTTAGGGTATGATATTTAGGGGGTAGGGTTTAGTGTTTAGAATTTAGAGTTTAGAGTTTGAAAATGGAAAATTTCATTTTAGTTTTGTGATATTTTTGTCCTAAAAACAAAAACCATGGTATTTTAGAGAATTGCCCTAAAAAAAATGCATTAAATATTGCATTTTCTCTTCTTATTTTCTTTTACATATTTGCAACTTTTTCAGGAAGTGAGAAGGAACGAATCCATCATTTTTTTTTCTTATCTAAAATATAAATTAATAGAGTTATATTCATTAGTTAAAATAAAAATTATATGTTGATTAATACTTTGAAAAGCCATTTGCAAATATATAAACACAACGTTCATATATGCATAGTAGTCATATGCAATGTGTGTTAAAGGAATAGTAATATCGTGTTATTATTACTTATGCTTGTAGTTGTGATATATAGCTAATTCGAATTATCCTATTGGTAGCTAAAAAAATTGTTTCTATCTCAACTTACTTAAAAGATGATCTTAAGACCATTAGTACTCATTACATCATCATTATTATAACAAATTCCAAACATATGATTAATACATACATCACATAATTAAGAACACATGTGGTTAACTGACTCACCTTTGACTACGTTTTGGTTTGGCGTTTAACCGAGTTTAAAGGATTCCCGATACTTCTAATTCCGAATCATGGTTCTTACAAACCGAACCTAATCAACCAAGTTAAACCGAAAAGTATGATTAATCACATAATCATTTATAACCAAATTACACTAAAGCATATCTAAATATACTAATCATGCTCTAATAGAACTAAACCGATTTCAATTGGTTCTACATTAAGTTTGATTTAGTCTAAATCGACTTCAATTGAACTAAACCGGATTTAAATTGGTAAACCAATTTTGGAATCAAGTCAAAATCAATTTCTCGATAACCAAATTAAATCCGGTTTAGTCAACCTATTCCAAAAGGAGGAGCACTATAAACTCCTTGGCCTTAGAGAACTTCAGTGGATACAGAGTGAGATGGAAACAAGAGAGAGTGAAAAAGATAAAGGCATAAAATGATTGGAAAACGTACAAATGAAAATAAAAAAAAAGGTTAGCAAATAGGCATTGGATGGTTCATAGTTTTCTAAAGGATATCAATTACTTTTTGGTTCTTGTATATGTTTAGTTACTATATTATATCTTCTTTAATGTTAATAATACTAACTGTTTTAACAGATCCTTGCGCTTCATTCATCCTGTTGGAACCTTTTACATAATAAGACTTTTCTCCAACTTCTTTGATGTAACTGGACTCATGAATTGATAATAATACTAACTGTTTAAGCTAAAAATCATCTAAATGTTCCTCTAGTTTATCTAATCTTTTTCACCTTCACACATGGCAGAAAATAATAAGATTTGGTTAACAAATTTGAATTCAATCGCACGTAAAAAAATCTCTATGTTATCTTATCTTATCAATCTTCATACGTTATATGGAGATGGGTAAACCCAACCCAATTAAACTCACCCCATATAAATCCACCCCATTTTACACTAAGCTCATTTAACCTCATTTAAGTTCGCTTGACACATTTAAACCCATTTAGATCCATGTCTTTAATTTCAATATTTGCATGAGATTTTCGACAAGACTATATTTTTATATGGCTATATTTTTTAAAACCCATATTTTGTTAATATGAATATACATTTCTATTGTCTCGTGTTTTACCATTTTATTAAATATCTTCTGTTTCATTATTTGTTTTTTTTTTATTAATACTCAATAAAATAAAAACCCAAATTAAAAGCATGAAAATCATTTATTTTCTTTGAAAAATAAAGTGATTTCCCTCCACAAGAGAAAATATATAACTTTTGGAACAAAATTCAATATATGTACCATTAATTTAAGGAAAAATTGCACAACAAACCCTTATAGTAACCAAAATTTGAAAACTAACCCATCACCTACTAAAATTAAAAATAGTCATCTTACTAATATAAAATAAGTAATATAACCTGATTGTCACACTACGTACAGTGATAATAGAGTTTAAAAGGACTTAGAGTAACAATGATCTCATAATATCAGTTTACAATCTCTATCTCTCAATAACTCTTCGACTGTTTCTGAAATCTCCAATGTCTGTATCTTTACCATCACTATGCCCACGGCGGTTTCCTCCTCCTCCTCCTCCTCTTCCTCCTCCTCTGTTAGATCCCCTGAAACTACCTGAACCGCGTCCTCGGCTACTCTTTCTATCAAACTCATCATCAAAACCGCCTCTTCTACTTCCCGTTCTTCCCCAAAGCCGCCACTATCTTCTCTGTTCCCTCTTGATCTACTAGCTGAAGAACTTGACCCTTTGTAATCTTCGTCGTCACTATCAAAACTACTCCTTCTGCTTCCTGTTCTTCCTCCTCTTCCTCTTGATCTATTAGCCGAGGAGCCACTTGATCCTCTGTAGCTATCAGAGGCAAAATTATCATTGAATCCACCTCGTCCACCTCTCATTCTTCCTCTGTTTCCTCTTGATCTATTACCGGAGAAACTTGACCCTCTGTAGTCTTGATCATCCATGTCATCATCAGATTCTGAAGCTGAATAGGAGCTTCGTTTTCCCTTGAACCCTCCTTTACCACCGTTGTTTCTTTGTCCACGTCTTAAACTGGACCTGGGACCATCGTCTTCCAGATCAGAATCGAGACCAAATTCTTCGTCTGACCCAAAAGTAAGTTTTTTCGAAGGTGGACCTCTCTGAGTCGAAGCAACATGGCTTGATTTCCACCTGGGATTAGCAGAAACCTCATCATCTGAACTGAAACCGAGCTCATCATCCCTAGAGAAACCTCCCTTACTGTTTCCATGCTTCTTTCTACTGCTGTGAAGGTTTGAACTTCCTCCTCTGTGTGCATTAAAACCAGCCTTTGATTCCGGAAACTGTTCATCCTCTGAGAACTCGTCAGAGGCAAAAGAAGATCGCGCTTCTTCAACCGGGACTCCTCTCTCTCCAGATTCGTCTATTTCATAGCTATCAATGTCATCTTCATCGTCAAAATCATCAAACCCAACTCCAGGTCTTCTGCTCCTGCCAAACTCAGAACTTTCTCGGGCTCCTGGAGGAAGATTACCAAATTCTTCTTCAGGATCTCTCAAACCCTCCCGGGAAAGGCTTTCATTCTTTCTACTGGAATCTGCATATTCAAACGCAGCAACTTCTGCTCCATCTGATTCATCGTCATCAAAATCAAAGTTCCATGCATTGGAAACATCATCCCGCTTCACAACCCTGTCTGTTTGAGCTTCAGTGAAGTGATGCGTCTCTTGTGTTTTATTCTCTAGGATAGCATCCGCTGGACGCTTGCAATCACAGTGAAAACATGCCATGTTTCTCCTATAGTTTAAGAAGTTGCATCTGTCAATAGCAACATGCAACATGATCAGTTCGATGACATAAAATTTTAATCAGTTCAGATTCGAAAATTCTCCAAACGTGTAACAACTTACTCAGGACATTCCCATTCTCCTGGAAGGAGCTGTCTCTTTGGCCTCTTTGCATCACACTGTAAGCAAATTGTGTTCTTTGCGAAGTTCATGAAATCACACCTAAGAACAAAAATGATGTAATATTAACATCTCTGGACAAATGATGCGCCGAACTTCTGCTAAAATCAATATTCAGTGCAAAATTTATAAATATTTTGACCTCAGAGTCCAAAAATTTATAATATAAGCGGAAAAAGCTAATAGTATATACCTTCAACCGAATAATTCATCAGACCACACCTACAACTAATAACTTATAGTCGATGCCTTAATATCAAATTTAGAAGAAGATTTGCAGATTTCACCTAGCTTCATCTATAACTAATGTGCATTGTCGCGTAAAAACCAGGACACATTCTATGATCAATGCCTTGAACTCAGAAGACTTTTTCTTAGTTCAAAGTAAAAAGTAGAATAGGGACGAACTAAAGACTTGAGAACTTTACATTTCTATACAAAGCTAAGGCCATGTATCTTATTTCACAGTTGCTAAGGAAAACCTGTAATATAGGTTTAAAAAGAAAACCATGAGGTCATCAAAAGAGCAAGGAGTGACTTACTTTGGGCACAGCCAATCTCCTTTCTTCATCTCAACGTCATCACGGCCAACACGTCGTTTCGGAGGTGGTGGTGGCTGCTTGACTTTAGGGGGCGCTCTCTTGATAACTGGTGGAGTAAGATTGGGATCTATTGCTACAGTACTTAACTTGACAATCTCATGCAGCAGTTTACGCACCACAGTCTTAACAGACTTTTTCTTCAGGAGATTTTTGTTGGCCACTGTTCCGTTCAATGGGTCAAAACCGTATGTGAACAAAATGCGCATGAGGTCAATGGTTCGAGCCTCATCCTCTTTGTTTGTTAACAAAAAAGCCTTTTCGCATGAGTTCCTCAAGCTGCAGGAACTGCAGACCTGATATATGAATGAATATTATCATCTGAAGAACCTATTGATAGTAAACCAGTTAGGAATTAAGCAGAAATCTCGCGAGGAAGACAACAGTAAGGTAAACGAAGGAGACTTCATGAAACTTAAAAGCAAATAGCCACAAACCAATACTCTCCAACCCAAATAAATGAAAATGTGTTAAATTCGTAACCTGATTTCTGACAAACAGTAATTAAATCCTCTTCTGTTATACGTGAATCAACGATTACATTGTAGAACCAATGAACAAACCATAAGATAGAACCAACGAATTCAAAAGCCTTAAGCTCCCACACAGTCAATAAGCCAAAGACTAGTAATTTTGTTTTATCTTACACTATCTTATTATTCATCCATATGTGTCAACCATCTCACATGCTAGTCCCTATCAAAATCAGAGAGTAAGAGATGCATAGTAAACTAAGTTATTTAGATAATGCTTACATCTCCTTCATCGAGATGGACACGCTTCCTCAGTAGTTTTCCTGAGAAAACCACCTTTCTATCAGTCGCTGGGCATCCATGTCCGACAAGGATTTGAATGTCATTTCTCGACAACGACCTGAGGAAAAATTATTAATATAAGCACAATTCCAAGCTCAAAAACGAGAGCACTTGATAAAGATTTCAACTTTGGCTCAAACGCTACTAGAGAGTACAGAAACAAATGCAAATGACTTGATAGCACACCATGGCAGTATAAACATGAGCTAATGGCCAATGACATAGACGGAAAAAGTTGCGAATTCGATCAATAGCACAGTCATGGAGGCTCACTAAACTTAATCACACTCCATTGTGGCTTGATCAAACTTATATATGAATCATACAAATCATATGGGAGCAATAACAACGCAAACTTGTTCGATTTCAGAACCTAAAAACAAACCTTAGAATATCGAAACGGTCTTTTCCAAAATTGATACAAGCATTTTGAACAGCTCTAAAATCCTGAAACAAAGCAACTCCAACATTCTCTTCTTCACCTAATCCAACATTAGACACATCAATCCCTAAACTATTAACAATCTCATCATCTCCATCTCTTTCTCTCCTATGATCAAAGTAATTCTGCTTCAACAATCTCTCCATCAACTCCATCCACTCAGGCCATGGATGCACTAACTCAACCACACCCTTCTCTTTACTCAACTCACCAGAACCAACCTGAATCGGCTCAGCCACATCACAAGAATCCAATTCATCATTAGACACAACAGATTCAACTTTATCTTGTCGATGAGGCTGTTTAGATTGACGCCAAGCACGAATACGCTCAAGGGTTTCGTCTTTTTCAGTGTGACGTTTCTCAATAGCATCAATTTGATCGAAAACGAAGCTGAGACGAGAAGAGAGAGAGGAAGGTTTGTGATTTGGTTCAAGGGTTGAATCAGTATTGGTTTGTGAAGAAGTAGAGAGTGATTTTGTGAGAAATGGTTGGAAAAGTCGGCGGCTTTTAGGGTTTATGTGGAAGAGAGAGATACGTTTGATTAGAAGAAGAGAGATTGAAGAAGACATTTTTAGGTTGCAGAAGCAGCCATGGGAAAAGGGTTTATGCGATATCTCTTGTTAAACCCAGTAAGACTCGAAATGTTGCAGAGACCGATTTCGGTTTATTTCGGTTTAATAACATTAAACATGGTTTGGATCGGTTTCGAGTATTGGTTTATTCAGCTGGAAGGGCTCTAAACTCAACTGGAATTGAAGATTTTGGTGTTTTTTTTCTTTTTTTTTTTTTCTTTAATTCTACTATCCTTATACAGTTATACTAATTAAGTAATTATTTTAAAAGTGAAAACCAAACACATTTTAATATTAAACAAACTTACCATAACTAATATTTTTTTTCAAATATTTTAGTTTATATATAAAGATTTCTTATTTATTGTGTGCATTAAATTTTTAATTCTAAATTAATTTTTTTTCCGAATTGACTAAAAATAAAAATTTTATATTAAAAAATTTAAGTATATGACATAAATTTATAAAAATATCATAAAAGACGATTGAGATTTGACATTTTTTTTCAATCATTTTTTAGTTAATTAAAATCATTATAATTAGGGATCAAACAAACATTATTCTTAGGAAATTAAAATAATATTTCTATTGCTAGGGTTTTTTGTTTCTTCTCTCCAGAGCATCTATATATACACCACAACTCATTGTGCCTCTGTCTGTGACTCTGTGTGCTTTGGTCGACATGGTTGAGATCCGTAAAAGCAAGCGTGAGGAGATTCTAATGAAGAAGAGACGTGAAACTGTTGAAGACATCTCTAGTTTGGTCGATAAGTTGGTGAGTTTGACAAATTTGGTCGCAGAGATTAGGGACTCGGATGATCTTGCCTTACAGCTCAAGACAACTACTGAGTTCAGGAAACTTTTATCTATTGAGACGACATATCCTCCAATCAATTATGTGAGTTCTCGTGTTGTGTTTTGGTTAATTAGTTGAGTTTCTCATGAAATATGATTGTCCCAAGATTCAGTTTGAAGCAGCTTGGGCTCTAACAAATATTGCAGCTGGATTAACACGTAACACAAGAGAATTAATTAATTGCGATGCTGTTCAAAGTTTTATCTATCTTCTTTCTCATTCTCCTGACGATAATATCCGTGAACAAGCTGTATGGGCGTTAGGTAACATTGCTGGTGACACACCGAAACACCGTGATTATCTTCTTACTTGTGGAGCACTTGCTCCTATGCTCAATCAGCTTAATGAGCATACTCAATTGTCTATAGTTAGGGTTATCACATGGACCTTATCAAACTTGTGTCGTAGTAGGAAGGTGAAACTCGTGCCGCTTCAAGCCCTTGAACGACTAATTCATTCTACTGATGAACAAGTCTTGAAAGATGCTTGTTGGGCTCTCTCATTTCTTTTTGATGGGACCAATGAGAGAATCCAAAGTATGATCGAGGCTGGTGTTGTGCCAAGACTTGTTGAACTTCTCAACCATCATTCTGAATCTGTGATAGTTCCCGCGCTTCGTATCATTGGATATATAGTTAATGGAGATGATGTACAAACGCAGTGTGTGATCAATGGTGGTGTTCTACCTTGTCTTGCAAACCTTCTCACTCAAGACTATAAGAAAAGTATTAAGGAGGAAGCTTGTTGGACGATTTCAAACATCATAGCGGGAACCCGAGAACAGGTCCAGATGGTACTTGAGGCTAATTTGATAGCTCCATTGGTCAATCTACTTCTAAATGCTGAATTTGACATTAAGAAAGAAGCTGCATGGGCAATTTCAAATGTAGCTTCAGATGGTTCACATGATCAAATCAAGTACCTTGTGGAGCAAGGATGCATAAAACCGTTATGCGATTTTCTAGTATGTCCGGATCCTAATATCATTACTGTCTGCCTTAGAGGATTGGAAAACATTTTGAAGGTGGGAGAGGCAGAGAAGAACTTGGGTAACACAGGGGACATGAACTATTATGCTCAGCTTATTGATGATGCTCAAGGGCGAGAAAAGATGGAGGATCTCTATAACCATTTGAACAGTGAGATATATGAGAAGGCTGTAAAAATTATGAAGACATATTGGCTTAAAGAGGAATATGAGGAGACACAACAACCTCTAGGTGTAGATGGTTCTCACACCGTGTTCCAGTTCAGAGCCAAAAAAGCTACTGGTGGATTGAATTGAAGGAATGGAACTGGAAGCTTGCAGCTTGGGAATGGTAAAATGTCAGAGTCTAGTTTCACTACAGGGTCGTCGGTTTAAAAGTAGAGAGTCTTAGGATGTGTTTGGTTTTATTTCCACAGGGCTATTTCTTTTCTTGTTTGATATGACCGGTGTGTACTTAAAAATAATTTTTGTGATCGTGAACAATTCTAATTTGCATTTTGCTTTATTAATTATTACAAATGAGAAGATATTAAAACCTAGGATAGTATTAGTGGATTGAGTTCGAGCTTCAAAATTAATTACAAAGCCTCTAGTGTGTGTATACACAGACTGATATTTCAAGCTTTTAGCCCTTTGAGATGACTTTAAAAGAAAATCATTCTTCTCTTCATTATGTTAACATGTATATATATACTTAAATTGAAGGAAAGGCAACTTCTTCTTTGCCTTTATTTTACTAACAAAAATAAATGGAAACAAAAGTTACCTGTAAATAAATAAAACAATTTTACTTATTAAATGCAACACAAAGGATTCTAAAATTCTTGATTATATTTAACGTATTAGCAAAACTATACAAATGCCATCTAAAGTATTTTATTTTATTATCTTATAATAATTAAATACATCTAAAGATGATATCTCACAGCTCAACCACGAACATCCTCGTTGGGGAGACTCACACTATATGTTAAATCGCTTTTTGTTTTTCAGGTAAGTTTCAAAGAAAACATTAAATGAAAACAATAATTAACTAAATAGGATCGTTCCTGACTACCTTGCATGGAATCTCCGTCTACGGGTCGATTCTCGCTTCGGAAGCTTCAGGAAGCGCGGAAGCTTTAAGAAGCGCGTGGAAGCGCGATTTCGAAAAAAGGCAATTTGGAAGCATTTTGGAAGCTATGATTCCGATTTGAAAGCGTTTCAATTTGTTGCGATTCTAATTTTGGAATCGTTATTATAGAAATATTTTGGAAGCGTAGTATATTTTTTAATATATTTAATTAAGTTTTTAACTTAATTAAAACCTTAATTACAATTTTTAACTTAACTCTTGATGAACCAGAGTTTGGAGGCTATTTTGTTAATCGTAATGAAAATTAAAAAAAAAATAAGATGATGGTCTTAATATTTGATTTTATGCGTTATGTTTTTTTTTACTTTAATGGACTTAGTTAAGTATTGGATTGGTGTTATTTTGGATAATTGAGTTATTTAATCATGTTTGGTGTTTAGTTATATACTTATATATATGTATACTTATATTTTGGATAATTGAGTTATATATATATATATATATATATATATATATATATATATATATACGTTTCCATCACGTACCGCTTCCTTTAATTTTATAAAAAAATCGCTTCAGCGCTTCTAAACGATTCCGCTTCCGCGTATCCGTTCCCGTTGCCATGCAAGGTAGTAAAATTGTGATCTCTGCCACCATTATTTTTTTCTTAAATTACCTTTAATGATAACATCCCATCATTGCCAAAGAATATAATCCCATCTTTCGTTAAAGTCTAAAGTTGTTGAAAAATCTAGCAAAATGATCTTTTTATTTGTTAAGTCTTTCTTTAGTGTTAAATCACATCTTTGTTAATGACTAAAAACTCATCTAATTGACTAATTCATTAAAGACTCAAAAAATAAGAACTCACCTCTCGTCTTCCAAAGAATGATGTGAGCACAAAGGTAAAGACAGTGCTGTTTCGGACAAGAGGTTTTTTTTTTTTTTGGTAAAAGATTTCGGACAAGAGGTTAATGATGTTTTTAGCTTGTTTTGCTTTGATCTATCTTTTGTATTATGTATTTATGTGACTGTTTTGATGCATGACTTTAAACTTGGTTAAGATCTATGTCTTAAAATTTAGACTGAAAATATCTCATAATTATTACCACATCTTGTTTCACAAACTTGAATTGTTTTTTTCTTTTTCTTTTGGGTTAAATTGACAACGAACAATTTCAATCATTTCAATAAAGGTACAACCTTTCTCTACTCCGTTGACTAATTTCCGGACCATGAATGAAATCTTCTCACTTGCGTTCTCGATCGTTGTTTCAATCACATCTCTGTTCTCAATCTGTAATTTCCCATGATTTAGATTCTTGAATTCGATTAGGATTACACGAAAGTTTGGATTTTTATTACAAAGATGTTATCAATTGGTGTTTACGACAAGTCACTGTGTTGTGTGGAGAAGAGTAGAGTTTGCTCTTGTCTAGATTATAACAAATTGAGAAGAATATATACTCTGTTCATCAAATCATGTTTCTTTCAATACAAATGAAAATGCTTTTTTTTTTTTTTTTTTTGATATACGGATATGATAAAACATAGTACTAGTTATGGAAAGACGTTTAAGAATTTCTTTTCTGTTTATTTTTAACACTCGTGATCATTGACACATGTGTTCTGTTCATGTTTGAATAGAAGCGTAGTTATGGAAGAAGTTGTGTCGTTTGTAATTGAGAAGGTTTGGGATTTACTGAGTCAAGAAACTGCGCGATTTCAAGGAGTTGATGAGCAAGTTAATGAACTAAGACGCGAGCTTGGAAGGTTACAGTCGTTGTTGAAAGACGCAGATGCCAAGAAAGGGTCAAATACTTCTTAAAAGATGTCAAAGACATTCTTTATGATGCTGAAGATATAATCGAAACCTTTATTATACAACAAGAAAGTGGGAAAGAAAAAGGGATCAAGAACTGTGTGAGAAGGCTTTCTTGCTTCTTAGTGGATCGCAGAAGATTTGCTTTAGCTATCGAAAGGATCACTAAAAGGATCTCTAAGATGATTAATCGAATGCAAAGTTTCGGAATACTACAAGTCATCGATGGTGGCCGTTCACTATCTTTTCAGGACAGACAAAGAGAGGAAAGGGAGATCCGACAAACATTTCCTAACAACTATGAAAGCGAACTTGTAGGGGTGGAGCAAAGTATTGAAGAATTGGTTAATCAATTGGTGGAGAATGATAACATTCAAGTGGTTTCTATAACCGGGATGGGGGGTATAGGTAAAACCACTCTCGCTAAACAAGTCTTTCATCATGACATTATCCGACGTCATTTTGATGGATTCGCGTGGTTCTATATTTCCAAACAATTTACACGGAAGGAGGTTTGGCAAAGGATCTTGAAAGATCTTACACCAATGAGAGGGACACTCCGCAGATGGATGAATATACACTCCAGGGTCAACTATTTGATCTGCTAAAAACTGGTAGAAATCTAGTTGTCCTCGATGATGTATGGAGAGAAGAAGACTGGGACCGCATCAATATCAGTGTTTCCACTGACAAGAGGTAGCTCTAATGCACTTCTTGGTTAATAATTAGCAGAACATTTTCCATAGATGCCTTATATTCAATCATGAAACAAGAAGTATTTTGTAGGTTGGAAATTGATTACTTACTTCTCGGAATGAGGGCGTTGGGTTACATTAGATGCAACATCTTTACCTTTAGACCAAGAATCCTTACTCCCCGAAGAGAGTTGGACACTATGTTGGAGGATTGCATTTCCTAGGAGAGACAAAATTGGGTACGGTTTCAATTATAAAATTAGACATGATATTTTATTTTATGGGTAGTATCTGAAAGGTGTTCGTTGTGATGGTGTGCAGAATTTAAGGTTGATGAAGAAATGGAAGCCATGGGAAAGGAAATCGTCATGTATTGTGGAGGACTACCATTAGCCATTAGAGTGTTGGGAGGGTTGTTAGCTAAGAAACATACAATTCACGAGTGAAGAGAGTATATGTGACACTATTGGACACCATATATCCGGAGGATCTGGTAGCTTTAGTGACAAACGGTCTCAATTCGGTTTGGCTAGTATGTGATCGTCTAAGCTATGAAGATTTGCCAAGGCGTTTAAAGCATTGCTTTCTTTTTCCTAGCCATTACCCCCGAAAAATTCCATATAGCCGGTAAACAAATTGTCTTATTACTGGGCTTCAGAAGGAATTATAAAGTCATTTTACGATGGCGAAACCATTCTTGAGAGTGGTGAAAGCTGCCTAGAAAAGCTAGTGCGGAGAAATATGGTCATTGTGGAAAAACACTATTTGTCTTCGAGAATTTTATATTGTCAAATGCATGACATGATGAGAGAAGTATGTTTGTCCAAAGCTGAAGAAGAGAATTTCCTACAAATTATCAAAGTCTCTACATTCACCTCGACCATCAATGTGCAACCATGTAGCACCTCTAGAAGACTCGCTGTCCATTGTGGCGGCGATGCATTTGAAATATTGGGACGTCAAAACAATCAAAAGGTCAGATCTCTTTTGTTTTTGGAGTTGAGAGAGATGTTTGGAGGCAGCTAAGCTTGCCATTTCTCAGGGTGTTGGATCTTTATAAAATACAATTTGAGGGAGGGAAGTTACCTTCTAGCATTGGAGATCTCGTTCACTTGAGATTCTTAAGCTTATTAGAGGCGGTGGTATCTCATCTACCTTCTTCTCTACGGAAACTAAAGCTTTTGCTCTATTTGAACTTAACTGTTAGTGGGAAGTCAATTCATGTGCCAAATGTTTTGAAAGAGATGCTAGAGTTGAGGTACCTTCAGCTACCTGGTTCAATGCATGATCAAACGCTATTGGAATTGGGTAATCTAGTGAACCTAGAGACATTGTCGTTTTTCTCAACGAAACACAGTAGTGTGACTGATCTCATCCATATGACTAGGCTCAGGATTCTTAGTGTATGTATCCGTGGCGAGTGTAGTTTTGAAACTTTATCGTCATCTCTCTGTGAAATGAGAGACCTCAAGAAGCTTAGCTTACTGGATTCACGTGGTGAAGACCGCGTGGCATACCATGGAGATTTGGTTATGAATTTTATTCATCTAAGCTATTTAGGATTGTCGCTACATATGCCATGTCTTTCCGATCTACAGCGAGTCCCTCCTCATCTTGCAAACATAATGCTACATAAATGCTACATGGAGGAAGATCCAATGCCAATCCTAGAAAAGTTGCTTCATTTGAGTCGGTTATATTCAATCCTTCTGCTTTTGTTGGGAAGAAATGGTATGCTCAAAAGGCGGATATCTACAATTACGTGTTCTAAAGCTATATGCACAAACGGAGTTGGAAGAGTGGATAGTAGAAGAAGAGTCGATGCCATGTCTCCGTATTTTGACTATACGTAAA
>CM022179.2:16146515-16169674 GCA_011420285.2 Erysimum cheiranthoides | reverse complement strand
AAATTACGCTAAGTTTATATTGGAATATCCCCGGTGTATTATGTTATTAATAGTTATTTTTTGTGAAAATAGAAAATAGACTTTCGTATTTCCATAAATGAGAGAAAGAAGATTTTTTTGCTTAAAAGTAAATATTCGAGTATCGATTTCTCTTTTTTTTTTTTAGAAATTCTTATCATTCCATATAACGTATATGATGATAAGATAAGATTTTTTACGTGCGGTTGAATTCAAATTTGTTAAGCAAATCTTCTTGTTTTTGCCACGTGTTGTGAAGGTGAAAACATTTGATAAGATAAAAGAACATTAAGATGATGTGTTCAATCAGTTCATGAGTCTAGTTACATCAAAGGAAGTTGGAGAAGAGTCTGATTCAGTAAAGGGTTCCAACAGGATGAATGAAGCGCAAGGATCTGGTAAATGTCAAAAAGGTCAGAAAATGTAACTCTATGTTTACTTATTGGTTTCTTCTTAAACATTTTTTTCACATTTTCTTGACATATTGAAGCATACTTCTTTTGAACAGGGTACAAAATTGACTTGAATTTGTCTCCCCTTTCATCCGAAGAAGAAATAACTGTTGACAAGAAGTTTGAAATCAAGGAACCTCAAGAGTCTTCTTCTTCTTCTTCAGTTTCGCAGCCACCAGAGATTGTTCTAGCTTTACCAAGTTCAAATAGCCGCTTTATTTTCGGGCAAGCGATCTAAGCCACGGATGAGAGGCTCAAAGTCAAAGAAGAACAAAACTTTCAAAGGGTCAGATCATGAAACGTCCTCGAGTGCTCAAGCCATCTCAGAATCTCAAAGCAATCAAGCGAGTGGAGAAAGGGAGTTCAAGTTCTTTGATCCAAAATAAGTTCCAAGAACTTCATAATGGAATGTGTATGGAAGCAAAATTATAACCTTTTTGTTAAGCACTTTGAGCTCACAATGTAATTGGTGCAAGATTGTTATTAGATCATGTTCGTTTCTCAATTCAGGTTCTTTAATGCAGACTCTGATTCAGATAGGAGTTAAGAGAAGTGATATCAAAAGAATAAGATTTTAGCCATGGATATGTAATCTGTATCAGACTTTTACCAGAGAATAATAAGAAGAAAAAAAACAAAAAATCTGTCTAAAGAGCTCTCTTCTGTACACATTTGTTCAGTAAGTCCAAGCTCTCTAAGATCAAAAGCCCAAAAACTGTTTCAGACTTGAGTCTTTAACCCTTCAATTCAGCCACGCTTAAAGGGAAGTTTCAAAACAATTGGAGGAAGTTTAGGGGTCACCTTTTCTGAATCCTCTGTTTGATCCATAGGCTTACTCGTTGTTGTTGCTTTATTCACAAGTAAGCTTTGTTCTGAATCCTCTATTTGGTTCAGTGGTTTACTTGTTGTTGCTTCGTTTACAAGAAAACCATTGTGATCTGCATCACCTTGAGTTCTGTTTCTTGGATGGCTGAGTGTCTGATCCTTGTAGACCTTTCGCGTTTTTCCTCGGTTTGGATGTAGTAGTGTTCAGGCTCTTTGCTGTAAGAAAGCCCGATTCAAGAGCTTCCAGGGCACGAGTTGTTAATGGCCGCTTTCTTGTGCTTTGTCTTCTTGGAACATCTGTGTTAGTCTGTTGGTTTTGCTCTTCTTCTTCTCGTTCTAATGGTTCAAGTTTTGGAGCAGTTTCATGATCAATGGAAGGAGAGTTCTTGTCTGAGGCTGACTTGGGAGGGAGCTGAACAGGTTGCTCTTGTTGTTGGGCAGTTTCAAGATCCTTGGAAGAGCGTTTTTTGTCTGAACACAACCGATTTGATTCGTCTTGTTGCTGCTGTTTTGATGAACTAGGTTCATCAAGAGCTCCTTGTTCCTTGCAAGAACAGTTCATGTCCTAAAACCACTGAGATGGAACCGAACCCATTTGGTTCTTGTTGTTGTGCTGATGAACCTTTTGGTTCAATTTCTGGCTTTTCTTGATTCTCAACATTCGAAGACATCCCATTTCCGGTTTCTTCTGATCGGTCAGTCTTGAGGTTCGTAGAATCAACAGATAACTTGGGGTTGCAGTTAGCTCTCTGGTCTGATGCAGGTGGCTTCATTACTGAACCTTCACCAGAACGTTCTATATCTTTCCTTACACAGTACTGAGCCGCCTGCGTTTTGGCAACTGGAGAGAAGTAACCGAATGATGGTTATTAGATTCTGATTTTTGGGCAAACCTCTGCTTACTCTTCTTTGACCGAACTTTTTGAACATTCTCCAAAGTCTCCTCCTTTACAACCAGAGTCAGTCCCCTGGTTCAAACCTGTATTAGTGCCAGATTGTTTCTGTGATGAATTACCAATGGCCTCTTTACGGATTTTGCAGGGATTCTCATCACTCGGCAAATGTCTCTTTCTTCTTATCCCGGATTGATGCCCACCTTGGTCCACACTTGTATCCACGATCGTGAATCTCAACGACTCATCCTCCCGGTTTCATCATTCGCTTCCTTTCCCGCTTACATTCATCAGCAAACTTGGCACGCTTGTCTACATCCAGCGGCATCATTTGAAATCTTTCCACAGAAGCATTTGATTGAGAAGCTAGAAATTCTGGATTCGGATTCCTCAACTCCCGAAATTCACACAATTTTCCTCCTGAAGCCAAACGAGTAGTGTCCACAACAGTGAACTTCATATGAGTAGAAGAAGAGCTTGGAGACCTGAGGTAACGGTGTTTTTCTTTATTTGATTGGTCGCAACTGTTCTCTTCGATGACTCCATTGGGATCTCTGACCTTTTCTGTCTCATACTCAAGAAGCTCAGGCTCGGAAACAACCTTTTGAGAATGTCACTGATAGAATCAAAGTAATGATCCTGTTTCACAAGTTTCCGTCTTGAAAACTTCTTTTAACCCCGGGGACGAGGAAGACAATATGCTCTCCAGAATTGACGTAACCTCGGTCCTTTGGCTGCTCCGAACTCCACCCTCTAGCTAGCAAACGCGGCCACACAGCATCCCAGAAGATATCATTGCAACGAGTTTTGCTTAGACGGGAAGTCAATTTTTCGATTATTTCATTAACTTTGAGTGAACTGTAGGCTCCTACACCAGCAGGAATCCCAGAAGAAACTGTAAACCATTGTTTCGATTTTACTGGTTCTGTTGTGAGGACTGTCAAATCTTCTTTATCTTTACCAATTGCTACAGCCTCTACAAGAGACCGGAGACCCACTAGTTCCTTCACCGCGCTAATGTATTCCTCCAGAGGTTTCTTCCCTTCAGCAAATGACTTTGAGACCTGTTAATGGTTACACAAACCTCTGTTAAAGCAAATTTATACTCTTAGATATATTTTCAGAGAGTAAGAAATGCTAAAAAGAGACTCACCATCGATAAGCTTCTGCTGTTTCGTTTCATCGGGAATGCTGGGAATCAAACGGGACAACAATTGATGTAGCCCTCCAACCTGAATAGAGCTTTTTCCCTTGTATGCATCTCCTACTCTCCGCTTCTACGGGCATGAGACCAGATTTTGTACTTAGCAGATTTGTAAAACTTTCCGTAGTAAAACGAAAGTACTATCTCCTGTTTCTTTGCTCTCTAACAACTTCTGCACCTGTGCAAAGTTCCTCCCGAATGTATACAGCCCAAGAACAAGTCCATCTACTTCCAAATCTTCCCAAGAAGTAGATGACTTCCCAGGCACAGCTTCAAGATTCGTCCGTTGCTTACATCCCGAGTTCCTGTCACCTCTGACCTCGACGGCTTCTTTTTGTTTAAGAGATTTGAGAGATTCGTTCATGTCGACATTATCATCTTCTCCATCTTTACATTTGGTGTCTACCCACATTACTTCGACAGGTAGTCCCATGACAACAACAAGAGGAATCAGAGTCTAGAGGATTCACGAGATACGCTGCAACGTTCGGATTCAGACATCATAGGAGGTATCTCAACCTGATACTCATCTCCAACACGAATATCAACTATCGGATCTCCACACACAAATTCTTCTTCACAAGAATCTTCCATCGGATTGTTCTCTTCATCCATCACAAGAACTCTCTGCATAAAACCGAAAAATGCTATCAAACCACATACAAAGCTTTCAAGAACATACAAAAATGTAAATGGCAAATTGTAACCAGTAGAGGCTAACACAGTCCAAAGATCATCATCTGAGACCAACTAAGAACTCTACACCTCGAAAAGATAGACAATTAGAGGATCTAACACATGCTTCACTCATTTCCCAATAAGCATGAACATCAAATTAACAATACACAGTAAACATAACTAAAATGTTTTCAAGTAACGTCACATAGAACAGATACAAACACTTAAAATCTCAATGGCCATGGCACTGAAACATTCATAAGTGAACTAAAAAGCTAATAATTGCAATCTGTTTCAGAGCAGAATCAAATACAGTAGTTAAACTATTTCAAGATCGCAGCAACAAACTAAGAACTCAACTACTTCAGATCGAACACAAAGGAGAAATCACAACACACAAACACACAAAATCCAAGAATCACAAGAATCATTCACATAGAAGTTATCAAAACAGATCAAAATCAAATCTTTATCCAAAGCCAAAACCCAGAATCAAGAACATGCTTATATCATTCACAGAGTTCAATCCCATCAATAGCGAGACTTGTTCCAAACCCCATCGAACCAAAAGATCAACAAAGACATGTAATTTCTAAACGATCCAGTTCTTACAGATAAACCCACGTAAAGAGATGAGACGAAACAATCAAATCACATTGAGAAACAAAAGCCACACAAAGTTGAAACCTTTACGCATAAACACAAAACGTTGAATTGTAAACAAAATATTTAAAGATGAATACTTTAATGTAAAAGAGAAGATTTTTAACAACTATCTTCGATTGTTTTTGTGCCTTTTGATTCTCTATGCATTAACAGTAACGTTTTGACAGAACGTGAATTTACCTAAAAACGAAGAGGAGCCATTAAAGAGGAGAAAGGAGAGATTTGGTTAAACCTGAAAGAGATGTTATTAGCTTTGCATTGGAAGTGTGAGATTGTTCTCTGAGTGAAGCAACGAAGACCGAACAAAGTTTTGTTCTTTGTGGAGAGAATGAGAGAGAGAGGAGATCACTTTGGCCGCTCTTTCAACACTTAAGTCTTCGAGAGAGGGACACAAAAAGGAGAACAAGAAAAAAGAAAAAAAAATCACTTGGAAAAAAAATATATAAAGAAAATAAAAACTTTTTTATATTTTTCTTTTGTAAAATCCTTATAGTTCAATAGTTATATAAAACATTAAATATTGTTTTTTCGGAACAAAAAACATCGCGCTTCTACCATTTTATCGTTTGATAATTTTATTCGATAATTGTTTTCGGAACAAAAAAACATCGCGCTTCTATCATTTTATCCTTTGATTTTTTTTTTTATAATTTTATTCGATACCTTTATATTGTATGATTTTTTTTGTAAAATTTTATTTTCTAATAAATGAATGATGTAAAAAGAAATGCATTAAATATTGTATTTTTCTGAAAAAAGCATCGTTAAAATCGCCTCTATCTTTTTATCGTTTGGTGATTTTATTCAATATCTTTATCTTATACATTGTATGATTTCTTTGTAAAGCTTTATTTTCTCATAAAGGAAAGATATAAAAAAATGTATTAAATATTATTTTTCGGAAAGAAATATCGTTAAAATCGCTTCTATCGTTTAATCGTCTGATAATTTATTCGATATCTTTATATCATACATTGTATGATTTCTTTGTAAAACTTTATTATCTCATAAAGGAAAGATATAAAAAATGTATTAAATATTATTTTTCGGAAAGAAACATCGTTAAAATCGTATCTATTGTTTTATCGTTTTTGATAATTTTATTCGATACCTTTATATCGTACATTGTATGATTTCTTTGTAAAACTTTATTTTCTAATAATTAAAAGATATAAAAAGAAATGTATTAAATATTATATTTTCCCTTTTTATTTTTTGTAATTGTTTTTCAAGAAATGAGAACGAACGAATCCAAAACTATTTTTTACTTGGAAACATATAAAGAAAATAAAAACTCTTTTATATTTTAATAATTATATAATATTTTTATATGCTCTAAAAATATTATTTTTGCGAGAAAAAAAAAATTGTCAATCGTTTCTATCTTTTTATCGTTCCCACTTCTATCGCTTTATCGTTTTTTATTGTTGTTGATAATTTGAATCGATGTCTTTATATTATATTTTATATGATTTCTCTAAAAAACTATATTTTCTAATAAATGAAAGATGTAAAAAAAAAGAGGAATTACTTAAGATACCATGGTTTTGGTTTTGTTTCCAAAAATACCACAAATACCAAATTATTGTTCAATGGTGTAGAGTTTTAAATCCTTAGTTTGGATTGATTATTTTATATTTAGGGTATGATATTTAGGGGGTAGGGTTTAGTGTTTAGAATTTAGAGTTTAGAGTTTGAAAATGGAAAATTTCATTTTAGTTTGTGATATTTTTGTCCTAAAAACAAAAACCATGGTATTTTAGAGAATTGCCCTAAAAAAAATGCATTAAATATTGCATTTTCTCTTCTTATTTTCTTTTACATATTTGCAACTTTTTCAGGAAGTGAGAAGGAACGAATCCATCATTTTTTTTTTCTTATCTAAAATATAAATTAATAGAGTTATATTCATTAGTTAAAATAAAAATTATATGTTGATTAATACTTTGAAAAGCCATTTGCAAATATATAAACACAACGTTCATATATGCATAGTAGTCATATGCAATGTGTGTTAAAGGAATAGTAATATCGTGTTATTATTACTTATGCTTGTAGTTGTGATATATAGCTAATTCGAATTATCCTATTGGTAGCTAAAAAAATTGTTTCTATCTCAACTTACTTAAAAGATGATCTTAAGACCATTAGTACTCATTACATCATCATTATTATAACAAATTCCAAACATATGATTAATACATACATCACATAATTAAGAACACATGTGGTTAACTGACTCACCTTTGACTACGTTTTGGTTTGGCGTTTAACCGAGTTTAAAGGATTCCCGATACTTCTAATTCCGAATCATGGTTCTTACAAACCGAACCTAATCAACCAAGTTAAACCGAAAAGTATGATTAATCACATAATCATTTATAACCAAATTACACTAAAGCATATCTAAATATACTAATCATGCTCTAATAGAACTAAACCGATTTCAATTGGTTCTACATTAAGTTTGATTTAGTCTAAATCGACTTCAATTGAACTAAACCGGATTTAAATTGGTAAACCAATTTTGGAATCAAGTCAAAATCAATTTCTCGATAACCAAATTAAATCCGGTTTAGTCAACCTATTCCAAAAGGAGGAGCACTATAAACTCCTTGGCCTTAGAGAACTTCAGTGGATACAGAGTGAGATGGAAACAAGAGAGAGTGAAAAAGATAAAGGCATAAAATGATTGGAAAACGTACAAATGAAAATAAAAAAAAAGGTTAGCAAATAGGCATTGGATGGTTCATAGTTTTCTAAAGGATATCAATTACTTTTTGGTTCTTGTATATGTTTAGTTACTATATTATATCTTCTTTAATGTTAATAATACTAACTGTTTTAACAGATCCTTGCGCTTCATTCATCCTGTTGGAACCTTTTACATAATAAGACTTTTCTCCAACTTCTTTGATGTAACTGGACTCATGAATTGATAATAATACTAACTGTTTAAGCTAAAAATCATCTAAATGTTCCTCTAGTTTATCTAATCTTTTTCACCTTCACACATGGCAGAAAATAATAAGATTTGGTTAACAAATTTGAATTCAATCGCACGTAAAAAAATCTCTATGTTATCTTATCTTATCAATCTTCATACGTTATATGGAGATGGGTAAACCCAACCCAATTAAACTCACCCCATATAAATCCACCCCATTTTACACTAAGCTCATTTAACCTCATTTAAGTTCGCTTGACACATTTAAACCCATTTAGATCCATGTCTTTAATTTCAATATTTGCATGAGATTTTCGACAAGACTATATTTTTATATGGCTATATTTTTTAAAACCCATATTTTGTTAATATGAATATACATTTCTATTGTCTCGTGTTTTACCATTTTATTAAATATCTTCTGTTTCATTATTTGTTTTTTTTTTTATTAATACTCAATAAAATAAAAACCCAAATTAAAAGCATGAAAATCATTTATTTTCTTTGAAAAATAAAGTGATTTCCCTCCACAAGAGAAAATATATAACTTTTGGAACAAAATTCAATATATGTACCATTAATTTAAGGAAAAATTGCACAACAAACCCTTATAGTAACCAAAATTTGAAAACTAACCCATCACCTACTAAAATTAAAAATAGTCATCTTACTAATATAAAATAAGTAATATAACCTGATTGTCACACTACGTACAGTGATAATAGAGTTTAAAAGGACTTAGAGTAACAATGATCTCATAATATCAGTTTACAATCTCTATCTCTCAATAACTCTTCGACTGTTTCTGAAATCTCCAATGTCTGTATCTTTACCATCACTATGCCCACGGCGGTTTCCTCCTCCTCCTCCTCCTCTTCCTCCTCCTCTGTTAGATCCCCTGAAACTACCTGAACCGCGTCCTCGGCTACTCTTTCTATCAAACTCATCATCAAAACCGCCTCTTCTACTTCCCGTTCTTCCCCCAAAGCCGCCACTATCTTCTCTGTTCCCTCTTGATCTACTAGCTGAAGAACTTGACCCTTTGTAATCTTCGTCGTCACTATCAAAACTACTCCTTCTGCTTCCTGTTCTTCCTCCTCTTCCTCTTGATCTATTAGCCGAGGAGCCACTTGATCCTCTGTAGCTATCAGAGGCAAAATTATCATTGAATCCACCTCGTCCACCTCTCATTCTTCCTCTGTTTCCTCTTGATCTATTACCGGAGAAACTTGACCCTCTGTAGTCTTGATCATCCATGTCATCATCAGATTCTGAAGCTGAATAGGAGCTTCGTTTTCCCTTGAACCCTCCTTTACCACCGTTGTTTCTTTGTCCACGTCTTAAACTGGACCTGGGACCATCGTCTTCCAGATCAGAATCGAGACCAAATTCTTCGTCTGACCCAAAAGTAAGTTTTTTCGAAGGTGGACCTCTCTGAGTCGAAGCAACATGGCTTGATTTCCACCTGGGATTAGCAGAAACCTCATCATCTGAACTGAAACCGAGCTCATCATCCCTAGAGAAACCTCCCTTACTGTTTCCATGCTTCTTTCTACTGCTGTGAAGGTTTGAACTTCCTCCTCTGTGTGCATTAAAACCAGCCTTTGATTCCGGAAACTGTTCATCCTCTGAGAACTCGTCAGAGGCAAAAGAAGATCGCGCTTCTTCAACCGGGACTCCTCTCTCTCCAGATTCGTCTATTTCATAGCTATCAATGTCATCTTCATCGTCAAAATCATCAAACCCAACTCCAGGTCTTCTGCTCCTGCCAAACTCAGAACTTTCTCGGGCTCCTGGAGGAAGATTACCAAATTCTTCTTCAGGATCTCTCAAACCCTCCCGGGAAAGGCTTTCATTCTTTCTACTGGAATCTGCATATTCAAACGCAGCAACTTCTGCTCCATCTGATTCATCGTCATCAAAATCAAAGTTCCATGCATTGGAAACATCATCCCGCTTCACAACCCTGTCTGTTTGAGCTTCAGTGAAGTGATGCGTCTCTTGTGTTTTATTCTCTAGGATAGCATCCGCTGGACGCTTGCAATCACAGTGAAAACATGCCATGTTTCTCCTATAGTTTAAGAAGTTGCATCTGTCAATAGCAACATGCAACATGATCAGTTCGATGACATAAAATTTTAATCAGTTCAGATTCGAAAATTCTCCAAACGTGTAACAACTTACTCAGGACATTCCCATTCTCCTGGAAGGAGCTGTCTCTTTGGCCTCTTTGCATCACACTGTAAGCAAATTGTGTTCTTTGCGAAGTTCATGAAATCACACCTAAGAACAAAAATGATGTAATATTAACATCTCTGGACAAATGATGCGCCGAACTTCTGCTAAAATCAATATTCAGTGCAAAATTTATAAATATTTTGACCTCAGAGTCCAAAAATTTATAATATAAGCGGAAAAAGCTAATAGTATATACCTTCAACCGAATAATTCATCAGACCACACCTACAACTAATAACTTATAGTCGATGCCTTAATATCAAATTTAGAAGAAGATTTGCAGATTTCACCTAGCTTCATCTATAACTAATGTGCATTGTCGCGTAAAAACCAGGACACATTCTATGATCAATGCCTTGAACTCAGAAGACTTTTTCTTAGTTCAAAGTAAAAAGTAGAATAGGGACGAACTAAAGACTTGAGAACTTTACATTTCTATACAAAGCTAAGGCCATGTATCTTATTTCACAGTTGCTAAGGAAAACCTGTAATATAGGTTTAAAAAGAAAACCATGAGGTCATCAAAAGAGCAAGGAGTGACTTACTTTGGGCACAGCCAATCTCCTTTCTTCATCTCAACGTCATCACGGCCAACACGTCGTTTCGGAGGTGGTGGTGGCTGCTTGACTTTAGGGGGCGCTCTCTTGATAACTGGTGGAGTAAGATTGGGATCTATTGCTACAGTACTTAACTTGACAATCTCATGCAGCAGTTTACGCACCACAGTCTTAACAGACTTTTTCTTCAGGAGATTTTTGTTGGCCACTGTTCCGTTCAATGGGTCAAAACCGTATGTGAACAAAATGCGCATGAGGTCAATGGTTCGAGCCTCATCCTCTTTGTTTGTTAACAAAAAAGCCTTTTCGCATGAGTTCCTCAAGCTGCAGGAACTGCAGACCTGATATATGAATGAATATTATCATCTGAAGAACCTATTGATAGTAAACCAGTTAGGAATTAAGCAGAAATCTCGCGAGGAAGACAACAGTAAGGTAAACGAAGGAGACTTCATGAAACTTAAAAGCAAATAGCCACAAACCAATACTCTCCAACCCAAATAAATGAAAATGTGTTAAATTCGTAACCTGATTTCTGACAAACAGTAATTAAATCCTCTTCTGTTATACGTGAATCAACGATTACATTGTAGAACCAATGAACAAACCATAAGATAGAACCAACGAATTCAAAAGCCTTAAGCTCCCACACAGTCAATAAGCCAAAGACTAGTAATTTTGTTTTATCTTACACTATCTTATTATTCATCCATATGTGTCAACCATCTCACATGCTAGTCCCTATCAAAATCAGAGAGTAAGAGATGCATAGTAAACTAAGTTATTTAGATAATGCTTACATCTCCTTCATCGAGATGGACACGCTTCCTCAGTAGTTTTCCTGAGAAAACCACCTTTCTATCAGTCGCTGGGCATCCATGTCCGACAAGGATTTGAATGTCATTTCTCGACAACGACCTGAGGAAAAATTATTAATATAAGCACAATTCCAAGCTCAAAAACGAGAGCACTTGATAAAGATTTCAACTTTGGCTCAAACGCTACTAGAGAGTACAGAAACAAATGCAAATGACTTGATAGCACACCATGGCAGTATAAACATGAGCTAATGGCCAATGACATAGACGGAAAAAGTTGCGAATTCGATCAATAGCACAGTCATGGAGGCTCACTAAACTTAATCACACTCCATTGTGGCTTGATCAAACTTATATATGAATCATACAAATCATATGGGAGCAATAACAACGCAAACTTGTTCGATTTCAGAACCTAAAAACAAACCTTAGAATATCGAAACGGTCTTTTCCAAAATTGATACAAGCATTTTGAACAGCTCTAAAATCCTGAAACAAAGCAACTCCAACATTCTCTTCTTCACCTAATCCAACATTAGACACATCAATCCCTAAACTATTAACAATCTCATCATCTCCATCTCTTTCTCTCCTATGATCAAAGTAATTCTGCTTCAACAATCTCTCCATCAACTCCATCCACTCAGGCCATGGATGCACTAACTCAACCACACCCTTCTCTTTACTCAACTCACCAGAACCAACCTGAATCGGCTCAGCCACATCACAAGAATCCAATTCATCATTAGACACAACAGATTCAACTTTATCTTGTCGATGAGGCTGTTTAGATTGACGCCAAGCACGAATACGCTCAAGGGTTTCGTCTTTTTCAGTGTGACGTTTCTCAATAGCATCAATTTGATCGAAAACGAAGCTGAGACGAGAAGAGAGAGAGGAAGGTTTGTGATTTGGTTCAAGGGTTGAATCAGTATTGGTTTGTGAAGAAGTAGAGAGTGATTTTGTGAGAAATGGTTGGAAAAGTCGGCGGCTTTTAGGGTTTATGTGGAAGAGAGAGATACGTTTGATTAGAAGAAGAGAGATTGAAGAAGACATTTTTAGGTTGCAGAAGCAGCCATGGGAAAAGGGTTTATGCGATATCTCTTGTTAAACCCAGTAAGACTCGAAATGTTGCAGAGACCGATTTCGGTTTATTTCGGTTTAATAACATTAAACATGGTTTGGATCGGTTTCGAGTATTGGTTTATTCAGCTGGAAGGGCTCTAAACTCAACTGGAATTGAAGATTTTGGTGTTTTTTTTCTTTTTTTTTTTTTCTTTAATTCTACTATCCTTATACAGTTATACTAATTAAGTAATTATTTTAAAAGTGAAAACCAAACACATTTTAATATTAAACAAACTTACCATAACTAATATTTTTTTTTCAAATATTTTAGTTTATATATAAAGATTTCTTATTTATTGTGTGCATTAAATTTTTAATTCTAAATTAATTTTTTTTCCGAATTGACTAAAAATAAAAATTTTATATTAAAAAATTTAAGTATATGACATAAATTTATAAAAATATCATAAAAGACGATTGAGATTTGACATTTTTTTCAATCATTTTTTAGTTAATTAAAATCATTATAATTAGGGATCAAACAAACATTATTCTTAGGAAATTAAAATAATATTTCTATTGCTAGGGTTTTTTGTTTCTTCTCTCCAGAGCATCTATATATACACCACAACTCATTGTGCCTCTGTCTGTGACTCTGTGTGCTTTGGTCGACATGGTTGAGATCCGTAAAAGCAAGCGTGAGGAGATTCTAATGAAGAAGAGACGTGAAACTGTTGAAGACATCTCTAGTTTGGTCGATAAGTTGGTGAGTTTGACAAATTTGGTCGCAGAGATTAGGGACTCGGATGATCTTGCCTTACAGCTCAAGACAACTACTGAGTTCAGGAAACTTTTATCTATTGAGACGACATATCCTCCAATCAATTATGTGAGTTCTCGTGTTGTGTTTTGGTTAATTAGTTGAGTTTCTCATGAAATATGATTGTCCCAAGATTCAGTTTGAAGCAGCTTGGGCTCTAACAAATATTGCAGCTGGATTAACACGTAACACAAGAGAATTAATTAATTGCGATGCTGTTCAAAGTTTTATCTATCTTCTTTCTCATTCTCCTGACGATAATATCCGTGAACAAGCTGTATGGGCGTTAGGTAACATTGCTGGTGACACACCGAAACACCGTGATTATCTTCTTACTTGTGGAGCACTTGCTCCTATGCTCAATCAGCTTAATGAGCATACTCAATTGTCTATAGTTAGGGTTATCACATGGACCTTATCAAACTTGTGTCGTAGTAGGAAGGTGAAACTCGTGCCGCTTCAAGCCCTTGAACGACTAATTCATTCTACTGATGAACAAGTCTTGAAAGATGCTTGTTGGGCTCTCTCATTTCTTTTTGATGGGACCAATGAGAGAATCCAAAGTATGATCGAGGCTGGTGTTGTGCCAAGACTTGTTGAACTTCTCAACCATCATTCTGAATCTGTGATAGTTCCCGCGCTTCGTATCATTGGATATATAGTTAATGGAGATGATGTACAAACGCAGTGTGTGATCAATGGTGGTGTTCTACCTTGTCTTGCAAACCTTCTCACTCAAGACTATAAGAAAAGTATTAAGGAGGAAGCTTGTTGGACGATTTCAAACATCATAGCGGGAACCCGAGAACAGGTCCAGATGGTACTTGAGGCTAATTTGATAGCTCCATTGGTCAATCTACTTCTAAATGCTGAATTTGACATTAAGAAAGAAGCTGCATGGGCAATTTCAAATGTAGCTTCAGATGGTTCACATGATCAAATCAAGTACCTTGTGGAGCAAGGATGCATAAAACCGTTATGCGATTTTCTAGTATGTCCGGATCCTAATATCATTACTGTCTGCCTTAGAGGATTGGAAAACATTTTGAAGGTGGGAGAGGCAGAGAAGAACTTGGGTAACACAGGGGACATGAACTATTATGCTCAGCTTATTGATGATGCTCAAGGGCGAGAAAAGATGGAGGATCTCTATAACCATTTGAACAGTGAGATATATGAGAAGGCTGTAAAAATTATGAAGACATATTGGCTTAAAGAGGAATATGAGGAGACACAACAACCTCTAGGTGTAGATGGTTCTCACACCGTGTTCCAGTTCAGAGCCAAAAAAGCTACTGGTGGATTGAATTGAAGGAATGGAACTGGAAGCTTGCAGCTTGGGAATGGTAAAATGTCAGAGTCTAGTTTCACTACAGGGTCGTCGGTTTAAAAGTAGAGAGTCTTAGGATGTGTTTGGTTTTATTTCCACAGGGCTATTTCTTTTCTTGTTTGATATGACCGGTGTGTACTTAAAAATAATTTTTGTGATCGTGAACAATTCTAATTTGCATTTTGCTTTATTAATTATTACAAATGAGAAGATATTAAAACCTAGGATAGTATTAGTGGATTGAGTTCGAGCTTCAAAATTAATTACAAAGCCTCTAGTGTGTGTATACACAGACTGATATTTCAAGCTTTTAGCCCTTTGAGATGACTTTAAAAGAAAATCATTCTTCTCTTCATTATGTTAACATGTATATATATACTTAAATTGAAGGAAAGGCAACTTCTTCTTTGCCTTTATTTTACTAACAAAAATAAATGGAAACAAAAGTTACCTGTAAATAAATAAAACAATTTTACTTATTAAATGCAACACAAAGGATTCTAAAATTCTTGATTATATTTAACGTATTAGCAAAACTATACAAATGCCATCTAAAGTATTTTATTTTATTATCTTATAATAATTAAATACATCTAAAGATGATATCTCACAGCTCAACCACGAACATCCTCGTTGGGGAGACTCACACTATATGTTAAATCGCTTTTTGTTTTTCAGGTAAGTTTCAAAGAAAACATTAAATGAAAACAATAATTAACTAAATAGGATCGTTCCTGACTACCTTGCATGGAATCTCCGTCTACGGGTCGATTCTCGCTTCGGAAGCTTCAGGAAGCGCGGAAGCTTTAAGAAGCGCGTGGAAGCGCGATTTCGAAAAAAGGCAATTTGGAAGCATTTTGGAAGCTATGATTCCGATTTGAAAGCGTTTCAATTTGTTGCGATTCTAATTTTGGAATCGTTATTATAGAAATATTTTGGAAGCGTAGTATATTTTTTAATATATTTAATTAAGTTTTTAACTTAATTAAAAACCTTAATTACAATTTTTAACTTAACTCTTGATGAACCAGAGTTTGGAGGCTATTTTGTTAATCGTAATGAAAATTAAAAAAAAAATAAGATGATGGTCTTAATATTTGATTTTATGCGTTATGTTTTTTTTTACTTTAATGGACTTAGTTAAGTATTGGATTGGTGTTATTTTGGATAATTGAGTTATTTAATCATGTTTGGTGTTTAGTTATATACTTATATATATGTATACTTATATTTTGGATAATTGAGTTATATATATATATATATATATATATATATATATATATATATACGTTTCCATCACGTACCGCTTCCTTTAATTTTATAAAAAAATCGCTTCAGCGCTTCTAAACGATTCCGCTTCCGCGTATCCGTTCCCGTTGCCATGCAAGGTAGTAAAATTGTGATCTCTGCCACCATTATTTTTTTCTTAAATTACCTTTAATGATAACATCCCATCATTGCCAAAGAATATAATCCCATCTTTCGTTAAAGTCTAAAGTTGTTGAAAAATCTAGCAAAATGATCTTTTTATTTGTTAAGTCTTTCTTTAGTGTTAAATCACATCTTTGTTAATGACTAAAAACTCATCTAATTGACTAATTCATTAAAGACTCAAAAAATAAGAACTCACCTCTCGTCTTCCAAAGAATGATGTGAGCACAAAGGTAAAGACAGTGCTGTTTCGGACAAGAGGTTTTTTTTTTTTTTGGTAAAAGATTTCGGACAAGAGGTTAATGATGTTTTTAGCTTGTTTTGCTTTGATCTATCTTTTGTATTATGTATTTATGTGACTGTTTTGATGCATGACTTTAAACTTGGTTAAGATCTATGTCTTAAAATTTAGACTGAAAATATCTCATAATTATTACCACATCTTGTTTCACAAACTTGAATTGTTTTTTTCTTTTTCTTTTGGGTTAAATTGACAACGAACAATTTCAATCATTTCAATAAAGGTACAACCTTTCTCTACTCCGTTGACTAATTTCCGGACCATGAATGAAATCTTCTCACTTGCGTTCTCGATCGTTGTTTCAATCACATCTCTGTTCTCAATCTGTAATTTCCCATGATTTAGATTCTTGAATTCGATTAGGATTACACGAAAGTTTGGATTTTTATTACAAAGATGTTATCAATTGGTGTTTACGACAAGTCACTGTGTTGTGTGGAGAAGAGTAGAGTTTGCTCTTGTCTAGATTATAACAAATTGAGAAGAATATATACTCTGTTCATCAAATCATGTTTCTTTCAATACAAATGAAAATGCTTTTTTTTTTTTTTTTTTTGATATACGGATATGATAAAACATAGTACTAGTTATGGAAAGACGTTTAAGAATTTCTTTCTGTTTATTTTTAACACTCGTGATCATTGACACATGTGTTCTGTTCATGTTTGAATAGAAGCGTAGTTATGGAAGAAGTTGTGTCGTTTGTAATTGAGAAGGTTTGGGATTTACTGAGTCAAGAAACTGCGCGATTTCAAGGAGTTGATGAGCAAGTTAATGAACTAAGACGCGAGCTTGGAAGGTTACAGTCGTTGTTGAAAGACGCAGATGCCAAGAAAGGGTCAAATACTTCTTAAAAGATGTCAAAGACATTCTTTATGATGCTGAAGATATAATCGAAACCTTTATTATACAACAAGAAAGTGGGAAAGAAAAAGGGATCAAGAACTGTGTGAGAAGGCTTTCTTGCTTCTTAGTGGATCGCAGAAGATTTGCTTTAGCTATCGAAAGGATCACTAAAAGGATCTCTAAGATGATTAATCGAATGCAAAGTTTCGGAATACTACAAGTCATCGATGGTGGCCGTTCACTATCTTTTCAGGACAGACAAAGAGAGGAAAGGGAGATCCGACAAACATTTCCTAACAACTATGAAAGCGAACTTGTAGGGGTGGAGCAAAGTATTGAAGAATTGGTTAATCAATTGGTGGAGAATGATAACATTCAAGTGGTTTCTATAACCGGGATGGGGGGTATAGGTAAAACCACTCTCGCTAAACAAGTCTTTCATCATGACATTATCCGACGTCATTTTGATGGATTCGCGTGGTTCTATATTTCCAAACAATTTACACGGAAGGAGGTTTGGCAAAGGATCTTGAAAGATCTTACACCACATGAGAGGGACACTCCGCAGATGGATGAATATACACTCCAGGGTCAACTATTTGATCTGCTAAAAACTGGTAGAAATCTAGTTGTCCTCGATGATGTATGGAGAGAAGAAGACTGGGACCGCATCAAATCAGTGTTTCCACTGACAAGAGGTAAGCTCTAATGCACTTCTTGGTTAATAATTAGCAGAACATTTTCCATAGATGCCTTATATTCAATCATGAAACAAGAAGTATTTTGTAGGTTGGAAATTGATACTTACTTCTCGGAATGAGGGCGTTGGGTTACATGTAGATGCAACATCTTTTACCTTTAGACCAAGAATCCTTACTCCCGAAGAGAGTTGGACACTATGTTGGAGGATTGCATTTCCTAGGAGAGACAAAATTGGTACGGTTTCAATTATAAAATTAGACATGATATTTTATTTTATGGGTAGTATCTTGAAAGGTGTTACGTTGTGATGGTGTGCAGAATTTAAGGTTGATGAAGAAATGGAAGCCATGGGAAAGGAAATCGTCATGTATTGTGGAGGACTACCATTAGCCATTAGAGTGTTGGGAGGGTTGTTAGCTAAGAAACATACAATTCACGAGTGGAAGAGAGTATATGACACTATTGGACACCATATATCCGGAGGATCTGGTAGCTTTAGTGACAACGGTCTCAATTCGGTTTGGCTAGTATTATCTCTAAGCTATGAAGATTTGCCAAGGCGTTTAAAGCATTGCTTTCTTTTCCTAGCCCATTACCCCGAAAAATTCCATATAGCCGTAAACAAATTGTCTTATTACTGGGCTTCAGAAGGAATTATAAAGTCATTTTACGATGGCGAAACCATTCTTGAGAGTGGTGAAAGCTGCCTAGAAAAGCTAGTGCGGAGAAATATGGTCATTGTGGAAAAACACTATTTGTCTTCGAGAATTTTATATTGTCAAATGCATGACATGATGAGAGAAGTATGTTTGTCCAAAGCTGAAGAAGAGAATTTCCTACAAATTATCAAAGTCTCTACATTCACCTCGACCATCAATGTGCAACCATGTAGCACCTCTAGAAGACTCGCTGTCCATTGTGGCGGCGATGCATTTGAAATATTGGGACGTCAAAACAATCAAAAGGTCAGATCTCTTTTGTTTTTTGGAGTTGAGAGAGATGTTTGGAGGCAGCTAAGCTTGCCATTTCTCAGGGTGTTGGATCTTTATAAAATACAATTTGAGGGAGGGAAGTTACCTTCTAGCATTGGAGATCTCGTTCACTTGAGATTCTTAAGCTTATTAGAGGCGGTGGTATCTCATCTACCTTCTTCTCTACGGAAACTAAAGCTTTTGCTCTATTTGAACTTAACTGTTAGTGGGAAGTCAATTCATGTGCCAAATGTTTTGAAAGAGATGCTAGAGTTGAGGTACCTTCAGCTACCTGGTTCAATGCATGATCAAACGCTATTGGAATTGGGTAATCTAGTGAACCTAGAGACATTGTCGTTTTTCTCAACGAAACACAGTAGTGTGACTGATCTCATCCATATGACTAGGCTCAGGATTCTTAGTGTATGTATCCGTGGCGAGTGTAGTTTTGAAACTTTATCGTCATCTCTCTGTGAAATGAGAGACCTCAAGAAGCTTAGCTTACTGGATTCACGTGGTGAAGACCGCGTGGCATACCATGGAGATTTGGTTATGAATTTTATTCATCTAAGCTATTTAGGATTGTCGCTACATATGCCATGTCTTTCCGATCTACAGCGAGTCCCTCCTCATCTTGCAAACATAATGCTACATAAATGCTACATGGAGGAAGATCCAATGCCAATCCTAGAAAAGTTGCTTCATTTGGAGTCGGTTATATTCAATCCTTCTGCTTTTGTTGGGAAGAAAATGGTATGCTCAAAAGGCGGATATCTACAATTACGTGTTCTAAAGCTATATGCACAAACGGAGTTGGAAGAGTGGATAGTAGAAGAAGAGTCGATGCCATGTCTCCGTATTTTGACTATACGTAATTGCAAAAGGTTGATGAAACTTCCAGATGGGATCAAGTATATTACTTCTTTGAAGGAGCTACAAATAAAAGAAATGAGGAGAGAGTGGACAAAGAAATTGGTTCCAGGTGGGGAAGACTACTACAAAGTCCAGCACATTCCTAGTGTTCAACTTATCGACTGTAACGACGAATAACTACGACAATAAACAAAATAAATAACAGGTAAAATAATTTCGTATTATGCACACTTTATTCATTTGCTGGTTTTGCATCTTTGATGTGAAAGTCACATGAACAATCTCAACTATTATGAATTATTCTAACTTTGTTTTGGCTTGCAGGTGAATCTAATCAAAAGCATCACCTTATACTATCGATTGTGTGTGATGTGATAAACCATTTATGTTGTGTTGTTGTATAATATATACTATTTCATATATTTTATCCGAAATGCATTCATATATATGTTACATATCTTTTTCTCTTTAAGGCATAATTTGTAAGGATTGAATAATATTTCGTATAGATCAGAACCATATTTTATTTGGTTGCTCCTTCTTGTCGAGGGTAATATTAAACGAGCCAAACCCTGAAAGAGTTTTGTAAAGCGTAGAAAGATCTGAATTTTGGAAAAAAAAAAGGTTAGAACTAGAAGCCTCAAAACTAACTTGTTTTATTTGTAAGAATAACATTAGTTCTCAAGTTTATTGAGTGATTACAAATATAGCAATTGGTATTGAAGACTATGGATGCTAAGTATGCTTAATTAATTTTAACGAGGCATGGTTTTGTTTGTTAGCCTCTCTAAAATTTAGTGTCTAATAGATAAATGGTTCAATTCTCATTAATCTCAAATCATGTACAATGTTGGCTTATATACAACATGAGACTAAACCATATAATTATATAACATAACCGGATAAAGGAAACCGGATATGGTTAAACCAAAATCATGTATTTACATTCTATTAGTGTCTCAAGTTAGAAGATTCATAGGAATTCCAGTTTGGACAAAAAGAAGAGAGTCTAAGCAAAGACAATTGGTAGTAACTAATTAAACTATTTAGTTATCTAAAACTGACTCTTATAAAAATATAATTCCTAACTTTATAACTCAAGATAGTAGTAACTGAACTTGAAAGAAATGTGTAGTTTAGTTGTAGGTTTAAATCAGCATTACATAGCATTTCCACAACAAAGGTTTATAGTTTTAGGCAATCGATCTGATCCATAGGAAAAATCACAACTAGAGAATCAAACAGAGCAAGATCATGATGGAGTTATTAGAATCCTAAAAAGTATTTATAGCTAGAAATAAACCATAAAAAGTTCTCATTTACTTTTATAGGGCAAGAATATATCTCTTAAAATGTAAATTTTAAGGACGAGTTAGTGTTGCTTACCAATAAACCATATGAGCATGTATCATACGGTTGTCTATCGGAATAAAGCTATCTACATAGTCTGAACCATTAAAAAAAAAGTTAATAAGATCAAAGCAGATGGATAACCAACTCCAACAATAGTATGATCTTTGCCTTAGAAATTATCTTCTTCTTCAATGGATACATTGTCTGATATCGACTCCAAAATTAGCCCATTTGAGCTGCCACTATGGTCAGTGTTTTTCAAGACCACCCCGGTTTCAAACTCGTTATCTTTGTCTTCAGAAACTTGGTCTAGTATAGATTTATTGCTTCCCTCCACTTCATTGGTTAGGATTCTTATACCACACTCTATAATCTCACAGTAGTGGCTCCTGAATTCAAACAATATCTTGCTGCCCACGTCATGTAGTATTTCTTTTTTCAGGAAAGTCACAATGAAATATACAAAGATCTGTTCTAATTCCGGGAGATTCACGAGGGTGTACTATGAAAATAGGATATCTGTATCCGATGTTGCCTATGATTCCATACTTCAAACACAATTCTCTATTTTCTTTTGTATGATGGTTCTGGTTAGGCGAAATCATGACACAAACCTTAAACTGGGAGGGTGCAGAAAATGAGCAATGTTTCTCATGTAGAATGGTCAAGAAGACAAGAACTTAATATTCTTTATTTTCCCCAAGGCCATTATTGTACTATATAGCAAGAAAATTATATGTTATAATTAAAACTCCGGTTGAAAAAAATTTAACTGTGTCTAATATTATAATGGAAAACAGATACGTACAACAATTTCTCAATGTCTAGTGATCTTGGTCTAGTGGCAAAGCCCACAGAAGACAAACACCATCACACCAGGGATCGAGTCTGCGACTCTACAATTTAATTGTAGAATTTAGGCTAATGGGCCGACCAATTGTGGCTCAAATGTTGAAAAAAAAAAAAAACACAATTTCTCAATGTATTATATCCCTCACTAGCATATAATTAGCATTAATAGATTTATATAGTCGTGGGTTGGTCGGAATGATTTTACAACGAGTCATTTGGCCCGTTGTGGTAGCGTCAATTTAGTTTGAGGTCGGGATGTGATTAGTTATATTATCTCTTACTGCTTATCTAATGTATTTATTTTTATTTTTGATAAAAAAAATATTGTTTTATTGTTACTTTTTCATACATATTTTTAAAATGAGAATTCACGTTTTGTCCCAATAGCTCTTTTATGTTTGAAAATTTGTAAAGACAAAAAGAGAGAGATATTCTGCAAAATTTCGTTCGTTCTATTTCTGTTAAATCTCATAATTTAAGTTTCGTTGTGTTAATCCATTCACATATTGTTGCATATTATTAATGAATAATTATCATAATAAAACATTCACTTTAAAAAATAATATATTATTTATAAATTAGTTAGTATAATCGGAAATTAGTAAATTTTTATTTTTTATATCAATTATTTCTTTTAGTTTTATAATATAAAATATAAGAAAAGACCTTTCATATTTCTTTTTTAAAAGTTTGTTTACATATGTATAAATTTTAAAATTAAATGATAAAATGTAGAGAAATTGAGACAAATGCCCCTCTTTCTCTGTCACTTTGCAAAAATGCCCCTCACTAATTTACCCTTCTACAATTTACTAAACAGACCATTTTGCCCTTAATAACTACTCTCATCTTCTCTGACTCTCACCTTCTCCGTCGAGATCTCAGTCTTCGCCGTCGACATCAAAGCGTTGAGCTCGAATCACTGACTCTTACGCCTCCGCAATTCTATATCTATCCATTTCTGTGTTTGCGTTTGAATCTTTGTGGTCATGGGGATTGATTGTTCTTGTTATTGGAATTGCTTTGCAGATACTGTTGAAACCGGATCGGATCTTCCTGTAGATCCGTTCTAGGTTTATCGATTTTCATTCTTTCAATCTCTGACATCCGGATACTTTGTTGCAATTTGTTGAAGCCGATTCATCATAATCGAGAGAGAAATGTCGCAGGTTCCGAATCCAAAAGAAGAAGAAGACGATACGATTGAAATCCGAAATGTCTGGAACGACAATCTTGAAGAAGAGATGGCTCTGATTGAACAATCCATTGACGATTTCCCTTACGTAGCCATGGATACGGAGTTCCCAGGAGTCGTG
>CM022179.2:16116186-16137232 GCA_011420285.2 Erysimum cheiranthoides | reverse complement strand
CTCTGTAGCTATCAGAGCAAAATTATCATTGAATCCACCTCGTCCACCTCTCATTCTTCCTCTGTTTCCTCTTATCTATCTTTCCCGGAGAAACTTGACCCTCTGTAGTCTTGATCATCCATGTCATCATCAGATTCTGAAGCTGAATAGGAGCTTCGTTTTCCCTTGAACCCTCCTTTACCACCGTTGTTTCTTTGTCCACGTCTTAAACTGGACCTGGGACCATCGTCTTCCAGATCAGAATCGAGACCAAATTCTTCGTCTGACCCAAAAGTAAGTTTTTTCGAAGGTGGACCTCTCTGAGTCGAAGCAACATGGCTTGATTTCCACCTGGGATTAGCAGAAACCTCATCATCTGAACTGAAACCGAGCTCATCATCCCTAGAGAAACCTCCCTTACTGTTTCCATGCTTCTTTCTACTGCTGTGAAGGTTTGAACTTCCTCTGTGTGCATTAAAACCAGCCTTTGATTCCGGAAACTGTTCATCCTCTGAGAACTCGTCAGAGGCAAAAGAAGATCGCGCTTCTTCAACCGGGACTCCTCTCTCTCCAGATTCGTCTATTTCATAGCTATCAATGTCATCTTCATCGTCAAAATCATCAAACCCAACTCCAGGTCTTCTGCTCCTGCCAAACTCAGAACTTTCTCGGGCTCCTGGAGGAAGATTACCAAATTCTTCTTCAGGATCTCTCAAACCCTCCCGGGAAAGGCTTTCATTCTTTCTACTGGAATCTGCATATTCAAACGCAGCAACTTCTGCTCCATCTGATTCATCGTCATCAAAATCAAAGTTCCATGCATTGGAAACATCATCCCGCTTCACAACCCTGTCTGTTTGAGCTTCAGTGAAGTGATGCGTCTCTTGTGTTTTATTCTCTAGGATAGCATCCGCTGGACGCTTGCAATCACAGTGAAAACATGCCATGTTTCTCCTATAGTTTAAGAAGTTGCATCTGTCAATAGCAACATGCAACATGATCAGTTCGATGACATAAAATTTTAATCAGTTCAGATTCGAAAATTCTCCAAACGTGTAACAACTTACTCAGGACATTCCCATTCTCCTGGAAGGAGCTGTCTCTTTGGCCTCTTTGCATCACACTGTAAGCAAATTGTGTTCTTTGCGAAGTTCATGAAATCACACCTAAGAACAAAAATGATGTAATATTAACATCTCTGGACAAATGATGCGCCGAACTTCTGCTAAAATCAATATTCAGTGCAAAATTTATAAATATTTTGACCTCAGAGTCCAAAATTTATATATAAGCGGAAAAAGCTAATAGTATATACCTTCAACCGAATAATTCATCAGACCACACCTACAACTAATAACTTATAGTCGATGCCTTAATATCAAATTTAGAAGAAGATTTGCAGATTTCACCTAGCTTCATCTATAACTAATGTGCATTGTCGCGTAAAAACCAGGACACATTCTATGATCAATGCCTTGAACTCAGAAGACTTTTTCTTAGTTCAAAGTAAAAAGTAGAATAGGGACGAACTAAAGACTTGAGAACTTTACATTTCTATACAAAGCTAAGGCCATGTATCTTATTTCACAGTTGCTAAGGAAAACCTGTAATATAGGTTTAAAAAGAAAACCATGAGGTCATCAAAAGAGCAAGGAGTGACTTACTTTGGGCACAGCCAATCTCCTTTCTTCATCTCAACGTCATCACGGCCAACACGTCGTTTCGGAGGTGGTGGTGGCTGCTTGACTTTAGGGGGCGCTCTCTTGATAACTGGTGGAGTAAGATTGGGATCTATTGCTACAGTACTTAACTTGACAATCTCATGCAGCAGTTTACGCACCACAGTCTTAACAGACTTTTTCTTCAGGAGATTTTTGTTGGCCACTGTTCCGTTCAATGGGTCAAAACCGTATGTGAACAAAATGCGCATGAGGTCAATGGTTCGAGCCTCATCCTCTTTGTTTGTTAACAAAAAAGCCTTTTCGCATGAGTTCCTCAAGCTGCAGGAACTGCAGACCTGATATATGAATGAATATTATCATCTGAAGAACCTATTGATAGTAAACCAGTTAGGAATTAAGCAGAAATCTCGCGAGGAAGACAACAGTAAGGTAAACGAAGGAGACTTCATGAAACTTAAAAGCAAATAGCCACAAACCAATACTCTCCAACCCAAATAAATGAAAATGTGTTAAATTCGTAACCTGATTTCTGACAAACAGTAATTAAATCCTCTTCTGTTATACGTGAATCAACGATTACATTGTAGAACCAATGAACAAACCATAAGATAGAACCAACGAATTCAAAAGCCTTAAGCTCCCACACAGTCAATAAGCCAAAGACTAGTAATTTTGTTTTATCTTACTACTTATTATTCATCCATATGTGTCAACCATCTCACATGCTAGTCCCTATCAAAATCAGAGAGTAAGAAGATGCATAGTAAACTAAGTTATTTAGATAATGCTTACATCTCCTTCACGAGATGGACACGCTTCCTCAGTAGTTTTCCTGAGAAAAACCACCTTTCTATCAGTCGCTGGGCATCCATGTCCGACAAGGATTTGAATGTCATTTCTCGACCACGACCTGAGGAAAAATTATTAATATAAGCACAATTCCAAGCTCAAAAACGAGAGCACTTGATAAAGATTTCAACTTTGGCTCAAACGCTACTAGAGAGTACAGAAACAAATGCAAATGACTTGATAGCACACCATGGCAGTATAACATGAGCTAATGGCCAATGGACATAGACGGAAAAGTTGCGAATTCGATCAATAGCACAGTCATGGAGGCTCACTAAACTTAATCACACTCCATTGTGGCTTGATCAAACTTATATATGAATCATACAAATCATATGGGAGCAATAACAACGCAAAACTTGTTCGATTTCAGAACCTAAAAAACAAACCTTAGAATATCGAAACGGTCTTTTCCAAAATTGATACAAGCATTTTGAAACAGCTCTAAAATCCTGAAACAAAGCAACTCCAACATTCTCTTCTTCACCTAATCCAACATTAGACACATCAATCCCTAAACTATTAACAATCTCATCATCTCCATCTCTTTCTCTCCTATGATCAAAGTAATTCTGCTTCAACAAATCTCTCCATCAACTCCATCCACTCAGGCCATGGATGCACTAACTCAAACCACACCCTTCTCTTTACTCAACTCACCAGAACCAACCTGAATCGGCTCAGCCACATCACAAGAATCCAATTCATCATTAGACACAACAGATTCAACTTTATCTTGTCGATGAGGCTGTTTAGATTGACGCCAAGCACGAATACGCTCAAGGGTTTCGTCTTTTTCAGTGTGACGTTTCTCAATAGCATCAATTTGATCGAAAACGAAGCTGAGACGAGAAGAGAGAGAGGAAGGTTTGTGATTTGGTTCAAGGGTTGAATCAGTATTGGTTTGTGAAGAAGTAGAGAGTGATTTTGTGAGAAATGGTTGGAAAGTCGGCGGCTTTTAGGGTTTATGTGGAAGAGAGAGATACGTTTGATTAGAAGAAGAGAGATTGAAGAAGACATTTTTAGGTTGCAGAAGCAGCCATGGGAAAGGGTTTATGCGATATCTCTGTTAAACCCAGTAAGACTCGAAATGTTGCAGAGACCGATTTCGGTTTATTTCGGTTTAATAACATTAAACATGGTTTGGATCGGTTTTCGAGTATTGGTTTATTCAGCTGGAAGGGCTCTAAACTCAACTGGAATTGAAGATTTTGGTGTTTTTTTCTTTTTTTTTTTCTTTAATTCTACTATCCTTATACAGTTATACTAATTAAGTAATTATTTTAAAAGTGAAAACCAAACACATTTTAATATTAAACAAACTTACCATAACTAATATTTTTTTTCAAATATTTTAGTTTATATATAAAGATTTCTTATTTATTGTGTGCATTAAATTTTTAATTCTAAATTAATTTTTTTTCCGAATTGACTAAAAATAAAAATTTTATATTAAAAAATTTAAGTATATGACATAAATTTATAAAAATATCATAAAAGACGATTGAGATTTGACATTTTTTTTCAATCATTTTTTAGTTAATTAAAATCATTATAATTAGGGATCAAACAAACATTATTCTTAGGAAATTAAATAATATTTCTATTGCTAGGGTTTTTTGTTTCTTCTCTCCAGAGCATCTATATATACACCACAACTCATTGTGCCTCTGTCTGTGACTCTGTGTGCTTTGGTCGACATGGTTGAGATCCGTAAAAGCAAGCGTGAGGAGATTCTAATGAAGAAGAGACGTGAAACTGTTGAAGACATCTCTAGTTTGGTCGATAAGTTGGTGAGTTTGACAAATTTGGTCGCAGAGATTAGGGACTCGGATGATCTTGCCTTACAGCTCAAGACAACTACTGAGTTCAGGAAACTTTTATCTATTGAGACGACATATCCTCCAATCAATTATGTGAGTTCTCGTGTTGTGTTTTGGTTAATTAGTTGAGTTTCTCATGAAATATGATTGTCCCAAGATTCAGTTTGAAGCAGCTTGGGCTCTAACAAATATTGCAGCTGGATTAACACGTAACACAAGAGAATTAATTAATTGCGATGCTGTTCAAAGTTTTATCTATCTTCTTTCTCATTCTCCTGACGATAATATCCGTGAACAAGCTGTATGGGCGTTAGGTAACATTGCTGGTGACACACCGAAACACCGTGATTATCTTCTTACTTGTGGAGCACTTGCTCCTATGCTCAATCAGCTTAATGAGCATACTCAATTGTCTATAGTTAGGGTTATCACATGGACCTTATCAAACTTGTGTCGTAGTAGGAAGGTGAAACTCGTGCCGCTTCAAGCCCTTGAACGACTAATTCATTCTACTGATGAACAAGTCTTGAAAGATGCTTGTTGGGCTCTCTCATTTCTTTTTGATGGGACCAATGAGAGAATCCAAAGTATGATCGAGGCTGGTGTTGTGCCAAGACTTGTTGAACTTCTCAACCATCATTCTGAATCTGTGATAGTTCCCGCGCTTCGTATCATTGGATATATAGTTAATGGAGATGATGTACAAACGCAGTGTGTGATCAATGGTGGTGTTCTACCTTGTCTTGCAAACCTTCTCACTCAAGACTATAAGAAAAGTATTAAGGAGGAAGCTTGTTGGACGATTTCAAACATCATAGCGGGAACCCGAGAACAGGTCCAGATGGTACTTGAGGCTAATTTGATAGCTCCATTGGTCAATCTACTTCTAAATGCTGAATTTGACATTAAGAAAGAAGCTGCATGGGCAATTTCAAATGTAGCTTCAGATGGTTCACATGATCAAATCAAGTACCTTGTGGAGCAAGGATGCATAAAACCGTTATGCGATTTTCTAGTATGTCCGGATCCTAATATCATTACTGTCTGCCTTAGAGGATTGGAAAACATTTTGAAGGTGGGAGAGGCAGAGAAGAACTTGGGTAACACAGGGGACATGAACTATTATGCTCAGCTTATTGATGATGCTCAAGGGCGAGAAAAGATGGAGGATCTCTATAACCATTTGAACAGTGAGATATATGAGAAGGCTGTAAAAATTATGAAGACATATTGGCTTAAAGAGGAATATGAGGAGACACAACAACCTCTAGGTGTAGATGGTTCTCACACCGTGTTCCAGTTCAGAGCCAAAAAAGCTACTGGTGGATTGAATTGAAGGAATGGAACTGGAAGCTTGCAGCTTGGGAATGGTAAAATGTCAGAGTCTAGTTTCACTACAGGGTCGTCGGTTTAAAAGTAGAGAGTCTTAGGATGTGTTTGGTTTTATTTCCACAGGGCTATTTCTTTTCTTGTTTGATATGACCGGTGTGTACTTAAAAATAATTTTTGTGATCGTGAACAATTCTAATTTGCATTTTGCTTTATTAATTATTACAAATGAGAAGATATTAAAACCTAGGATAGTATTAGTGGATTGAGTTCGAGCTTCAAAATTAATTACAAAGCCTCTAGTGTGTGTATACACAGACTGATATTTCAAGCTTTTAGCCCTTTGAGATGACTTTAAAAGAAAATCATTCTTCTCTTCATTATGTTAACATGTATATATATACTTAAATTGAAGGAAAGGCAACTTCTTCTTTGCCTTTATTTTACTAACAAAAATAAATGGAAACAAAAGTTACCTGTAAATAAATAAAACAATTTTACTTATTAAATGCAACACAAAGGATTCTAAAATTCTTGATTATATTTAACGTATTAGCAAAACTATACAAATGCCATCTAAAGTATTTTATTTTATTATCTTATAATAATTAAATACATCTAAAGATGATATCTCACAGCTCAACCACGAACATCCTCGTTGGGGAGACTCACACTATATGTTAAATCGCTTTTTGTTTTTCAGGTAAGTTTCAAAGAAAACATTAAATGAAAACAATAATTAACTAAATAGGATCGTTCCTGACTACCTTGCATGGAATCTCCGTCTACGGGTCGATTCTCGCTTCGGAAGCTTCAGGAAGCGCGGAAGCTTTAAGAAGCGCGTGGAAGCGCGATTTCGAAAAAAGGCAATTTGGAAGCATTTTGGAAGCTATGATTCCGATTTGAAAGCGTTTCAATTTGTTGCGATTCTAATTTTGGAATCGTTATTATAGAAATATTTTGGAAGCGTAGTATATTTTTTAATATATTTAATTAAGTTTTTAACTTAATTAAAACCTTAATTACAATTTTTAACTTAACTCTTGATGAACCAGAGTTTGGAGGCTATTTTGTTAATCGTAATGAAAATTAAAAAAAAAAATAAGATGATGGTCTTAATATTTGATTTTATGCGTTATGTTTTTTTTTACTTTAATGGACTTAGTTAAGTATTGGATTGGTGTTATTTTGGATAATTGAGTTATTTAATCATGTTTGGTGTTTAGTTATATACTTATATATATGTATACTTATATTTTGGATAATTGAGTTATATATATATATATATATATATATATATATATATATATATATACGTTTCCATCACGTACCGCTTCCTTTAATTTTATAAAAAAATCGCTTCAGCGCTTCTAAACGATTCCGCTTCCGCGTATCCGTTCCCGTTGCCATGCAAGGTAGTAAAATTGTGATCTCTGCCACCATTATTTTTTCTTAAATTACCTTTAATGATAACATCCCATCATTGCCAAAGAATATAATCCCATCTTTCGTTAAAGTCTAAAGTTGTTGAAAAATCTAGCAAAATGATCTTTTTATTTGTTAAGTCTTTCTTTAGTGTTAAATCACATCTTTGTTAATGACTAAAAACTCATCTAATTGACTAATTCATTAAAGACTCAAAAAATAAGAACTCACCTCTCGTCTTCCAAAGAATGATGTGAGCACAAAGGTAAAGACAGTGCTGTTTCGGACAAGAGGTTTTTTTTTTTTTGGTAAAAGATTTCGGACAAGAGGTTAATGATGTTTTTAGCTTGTTTTGCTTTGATCTATCTTTTGTATTATGTATTTATGTGACTGTTTTGATGCATGACTTTAAACTTGGTTAAGATCTATGTCTTAAAATTTAGACTGAAAATATCTCATAATTATTACCACATCTTGTTTCACAAACTTGAATTGTTTTTTTCTTTTTCTTTTGGGTTAAATTGACAACGAACAATTTCAATCATTTCAATAAAGGTACAACCTTTCTCTACTCCGTTGACTAATTTCCGGACCATGAATGAAATCTTCTCACTTGCGTTCTCGATCGTTGTTTCAATCACATCTCTGTTCTCAATCTGTAATTTCCCATGATTTAGATTCTTGAATTCGATTAGGATTACACGAAAGTTTGGATTTTTATTACAAAGATGTTATCAATTGGTGTTTACGACAAGTCACTGTGTTGTGTGGAGAAGAGTAGAGTTTGCTCTTGTCTAGATTATAACAAATTGAGAAGAATATATACTCTGTTCATCAAATCATGTTTCTTTCAATACAAATGAAAATGCTTTTTTTTTTTTTTTTTTTGATATACGGATATGATAAAACATAGTACTAGTTATGGAAAGACGTTTAAGAATTTCTTTTCTGTTTATTTTTAACACTCGTGATCATTGACACATGTGTTCTGTTCATGTTTGAATAGAAGCGTAGTTATGGAAGAAGTTGTGTCGTTTGTAATTGAGAAGGTTTGGGATTTACTGAGTCAAGAAACTGCGCGATTTCAAGGAGTTGATGAGCAAGTTAATGAACTAAGACGCGAGCTTGGAAGGTTACAGTCGTTGTTGAAAGACGCAGATGCCAAGAAAGGGTCAAATACTTCTTAAAAGATGTCAAAGACATTCTTTATGATGCTGAAGATATAATCGAAACCTTTATTATACAACAAGAAAGTGGGAAAGAAAAAGGGATCAAGAACTGTGTGAGAAGGCTTTCTTGCTTCTTAGTGGATCGCAGAAGATTTGCTTTAGCTATCGAAAGGATCACTAAAAGGATCTCTAAGATGATTAATCGAATGCAAAGTTTCGGAATACTACAAGTCATCGATGGTGGCCGTTCACTATCTTTTCAGGACAGACAAAGAGAGGAAAGGGAGATCCGACAAACATTTCCTAACAACTATGAAAGCGAACTTGTAGGGGTGGAGCAAAGTATTGAAGAATTGGTTAATCAATTGGTGGAGAATGATAACATTCAAGTGGTTTCTATAACCGGGATGGGGGGTATAGGTAAAACCACTCTCGCTAAACAAGTCTTTCATCATGACATTATCCGACGTCATTTTGATGGATTCGCGTGGTTCTATATTTCCAAACAATTTACACGGAAGGAGGTTTGGCAAAGGATCTTGAAAGATCTTACACCACATGAGAGGGACACTCCGCAGATGGATGAATATACACTCCAGGGTCAACTATTTGATCTGCTAAAAACTGGTAGAAATCTAGTTGTCCTCGATGATGTATGGAGAGAAGAAGACTGGGACCGCATCAAATCAGTGTTTCCACTGACAAGAGGTAAGCTCTAATGCACTTCTTGGTTAATAATTAGCAGAACATTTTCCATAGATGCCTTATATTCAATCATGAAACAAGAAGTATTTTGTAGGTTGGAAATTGATACTTACTTCTCGGAATGAGGGCGTTGGGTTACATGTAGATGCAACATCTTTTACCTTTAGACCAAGAATCCTTACTCCCGAAGAGAGTTGGACACTATGTTGGAGGATTGCATTTCCTAGGAGAGACAAAATTGGTACGGTTTCAATTATAAAATTAGACATGATATTTTATTTTATGGGTAGTATCTTGAAAGGTGTTACGTTGTGATGGTGTGCAGAATTTAAGGTTGATGAAGAAATGGAAGCCATGGGAAAGGAAATCGTCATGTATTGTGGAGGACTACCATTAGCCATTAGAGTGTTGGGAGGGTTGTTAGCTAAGAAACATACAATTCACGAGTGGAAGAGAGTATATGACACTATTGGACACCATATATCCGGAGGATCTGGTAGCTTTAGTGACAACGGTCTCAATTCGGTTTGGCTAGTATTATCTCTAAGCTATGAAGATTTGCCAAGGCGTTTAAAGCATTGCTTTCTTTTCCTAGCCCATTACCCCGAAAAATTCCATATAGCCGTAAACAAATTGTCTTATTACTGGGCTTCAGAAGGAATTATAAAGTCATTTTACGATGGCGAAACCATTCTTGAGAGTGGTGAAAGCTGCCTAGAAAAGCTAGTGCGGAGAAATATGGTCATTGTGGAAAAACACTATTTGTCTTCGAGAATTTTATATTGTCAAATGCATGACATGATGAGAGAAGTATGTTTGTCCAAAGCTGAAGAAGAGAATTTCCTACAAATTATCAAAGTCTCTACATTCACCTCGACCATCAATGTGCAACCATGTAGCACCTCTAGAAGACTCGCTGTCCATTGTGGCGGCGATGCATTTGAAATATTGGGACGTCAAAACAATCAAAAGGTCAGATCTCTTTTGTTTTTTGGAGTTGAGAGAGATGTTTGGAGGCAGCTAAGCTTGCCATTTCTCAGGGTGTTGGATCTTTATAAAATACAATTTGAGGGAGGGAAGTTACCTTCTAGCATTGGAGATCTCGTTCACTTGAGATTCTTAAGCTTATTAGAGGCGGTGGTATCTCATCTACCTTCTTCTCTACGGAAACTAAAGCTTTTGCTCTATTTGAACTTAACTGTTAGTGGGAAGTCAATTCATGTGCCAAATGTTTTGAAAGAGATGCTAGAGTTGAGGTACCTTCAGCTACCTGGTTCAATGCATGATCAAACGCTATTGGAATTGGGTAATCTAGTGAACCTAGAGACATTGTCGTTTTTCTCAACGAAACACAGTAGTGTGACTGATCTCATCCATATGACTAGGCTCAGGATTCTTAGTGTATGTATCCGTGGCGAGTGTAGTTTTGAAACTTTATCGTCATCTCTCTGTGAAATGAGAGACCTCAAGAAGCTTAGCTTACTGGATTCACGTGGTGAAGACCGCGTGGCATACCATGGAGATTTGGTTATGAATTTTATTCATCTAAGCTATTTAGGATTGTCGCTACATATGCCATGTCTTTCCGATCTACAGCGAGTCCCTCCTCATCTTGCAAACATAATGCTACATAAATGCTACATGGAGGAAGATCCAATGCCAATCCTAGAAAAGTTGCTTCATTTGGAGTCGGTTATATTCAATCCTTCTGCTTTTGTTGGGAAGAAAATGGTATGCTCAAAAGGCGGATATCTACAATTACGTGTTCTAAAGCTATATGCACAAACGGAGTTGGAAGAGTGGATAGTAGAAGAAGAGTCGATGCCATGTCTCCGTATTTTGACTATACGTAATTGCAAAAGGTTGATGAAACTTCCAGATGGGATCAAGTATATTACTTCTTTGAAGGAGCTACAAATAAAAGAAATGAGGAGAGAGTGGACAAAGAAATTGGTTCCAGGTGGGGAAGACTACTACAAAGTCCAGCACATTCCTAGTGTTCAACTTATCGACTGTAACGACGAATAACTACGACAATAAACAAAATAAATAACAGGTAAAATAATTTCGTATTATGCACACTTTATTCATTTGCTGGTTTTGCATCTTTGATGTGAAAGTCACATGAACAATCTCAACTATTATGAATTATTCTAACTTTGTTTTGGCTTGCAGGTGAATCTAATCAAAAGCATCACCTTATACTATCGATTGTGTGTGATGTGATAAACCATTTATGTTGTGTTGTTGTATAATATATACTATTTCATATATTTTATCCGAAATGCATTCATATATATGTTACATATCTTTTTCTCTTTAAGGCATAATTTGTAAGGATTGAATAATATTTCGTATAGATCAGAACCATATTTTATTTGGTTGCTCCTTCTTGTCGAGGGTAATATTAAACGAGCCAAACCCTGAAAGAGTTTTGTAAAGCGTAGAAAGATCTGAATTTTGGAAAAAAAAAAGGTTAGAACTAGAAGCCTCAAAACTAACTTGTTTTATTTGTAAGAATAACATTAGTTCTCAAGTTTATTGAGTGATTACAAATATAGCAATTGGTATTGAAGACTATGGATGCTAAGTATGCTTAATTAATTTTAACGAGGCATGGTTTTGTTTGTTAGCCTCTCTTAAAATTTAGTGTCTAATAGATAAATGGTTCAATTCTCATTAATCTCAAATCATGTACAATGTTGGCTTATATACAACATGAGACTAAACCATATAATTATATAACATAACCGGATAAAGGAAACCGGATATGGTTAAACCAAAATCATGTATTTACATTCTATTAGTGTCTCAAGTTAGAAGATTCATAGGAATTCCAGTTTGGACAAAAAGAAGAGAGTCTAAGCAAAAGACAATTGGTAGTAACTAATTAACTATTTAGTTATCTAAAACTGACTCTTATAAAAATATAATTCCTAACTTTATAACTCAAGATAGTAGTAACTGAACTTGAAAAGAAATGTGTAGTTTAGTTGTAGGTTTAAATCAGCATTACATTAGCATTTCCACAACAAAGGTTTATAGTTTTAGGCAATCGATCTGATCCATAGGAAAAATCACAACTAGAGAAATCAAACAGAGCAAGATCATGATGGAGTTATTAGAATCCTAAAAAAGTATTTATAGCTAGAAATAAACCATAAAAGTTCTCATTTACTTTTAAGGGCAAGAATATATCTCTTAAAATGTAAAATTTTAAGGACGAGTTTAGTGTTGCTTACCAATAAACCATATGAGCATGTATCATACGGTGTCTATCGGAATAAAGCTATCTACATAGTCTGAAACATTAAAAAAAAAAAGTTAATAAGATCAAAGCAGATGGATAACCAACTCCAACAATTAGTATGATCTTTGCCTTAGAAATTATCTTCTTCTTCAATGGATACATTGTCTGATATCGACTCCAAAATTAGCCCATTTGAGCTGCCACTATGGTCAGTGTTTTTCAAGACCACCCCGGTTTCAAACTCGTTATCTTTGTCTTCAGAAACTTGGTCTAGTATAGATTTATTGCTTCCCTCCACTTCATTGGTTAGGATTCTTATACCACACTCTATAATCTCACAGTAGTGGCTCCTGAATTCAAACAATATCTTGCTGCCCACGTCATGTAGTATTTCTTTTTTCAGGAAAGTCACAATGAAATATACAAAGATCTGTTCTAATTCCGGGAGATTCACGAGGGTGTACTATGAAAATAGGATATCTGTATCCGATGTTGCCTATGATTCCATACTTCAAACACAATTCTCTATTTTCTTTTGTATGATGGTTCTGGTTAGGCGAAATCATGACACAAACCTTAAACTGGGAGGGTGCAGAAAATGAGCAATGTTTCTCATGTAGAATGGTCAAGAAGACAAGAACTTAATATTCTTTATTTTCCCCAAGGCCATTATTGTACTATATAGCAAGAAAATTATATGTTATAATTAAAACTCCGGTTGAAAAAAATTTAACTGTGTCTAATATTATAATGGAAAACAGATACGTACAACAATTTCTCAATGTCTAGTGATCTTGGTCTAGTGGCAAAGCCCACAGAAGACAAACACCATCACACCAGGGATCGAGTCTGCGACTCTACAATTTAATTGTAGAATTTAGGCTAATGGGCCGACCAATTGTGGCTCAAATGTTGAAAAAAAAAAAAAACACAATTTCTCAATGTATTATATCCCTCACTAGCATATAATTAGCATTAATAGATTTATATATTCGTTGGTGTTTTTTCTTAATTTTATTTTACAACTAGTCATTTGCCCGTTATGTTGTATCGTCAATTTAGTTTAGTTCGTTATGTTTTGATTAGTTATATTATCTCTTTACATATTATCTAATTTATTTATTTTTATTTATTGATAAAAAATATTGTTTTATTGTTACTTTTTCATACATATTTTTAAAATGAGAATTCACGTTTTGTCCCAATTTATCTCTTTTATGTTTGAAAATTTTGTAAGACATAAATTAGATAGATTTTATATTCTCAAAATTTCTTGTTTTCGTTCTATTTCTGTTAAATCTCATCATAATTTAAGTTTCGTTGTGTTAATCCATTCACATATTGTTGCATATTATTTTAATGAATATATATTCATAATAAAACATTCACTTTAAAAATATAATATATTATTTATAAATTAGTTAGTATAATCGGAAATTAGTAAATTTTTTATTTTTTATATCAATTATTTCTTTTAGTTTTATAATATAAAATATAAGAAAAGACCTTTCATATTTCTTTTTTAAAAGTTTGTTTACATATGTATAAATTTTAAAATTAAATGATAAAATGTAGAGAAATTGAGACAAATGCCCCTCTTTCTCTGTCACTTTGCAAAAATGCCCCTCACTAATTTACCCTTCTACAATTTACACTAAACAGACCATTTTGCCCTTAATAACTACTCTCATCTTCTCTGACTCTCACCTTCTCCGTCGAGATCTCAGTCTTCGCCGTCGACATCAAAGCGTTGAGCTCGAATCACTGACTCTTACGCCTCCGCAATTCTATATCTATCCATTTCTGTGTTTGCGTTTGAATCTTTGTGGTCATGGGGATTGATTGTTCTTGTTATTGGAATTGCTTTGCAGATACTGTTGAAACCGGATCGGATCTTCCTGTAGATCCGTTCTAGGTTTATCGATTTTCATTCTTTCAATCTCTGACATCCGGATACTTTGTTGCAATTTGTTGAAGCCGATTCATCATAATCGAGAGAGAAATGTCGCAGGTTCCGAATCCAAAAGAAGAAGAAGACGATACGATTGAAATCCGAAATGTCTGGAACGACAATCTTGAAGAAGAGATGGCTCTGATTGAACAATCCATTGACGATTTCCCTTACGTAGCCATGGATACGGAGTTCCCAGGAGTCGTGTGCAAGACAGTGACGGAGGATCCAAACCCAGACCCAAAGCCTAGACACTACGAGTACAACTACAAAACCTTGAAGGCGAACGTGAATATGCTAAAGCTGATTCAGCTGGGCCTCACATTATCCGACGAAAAAGGAAATCTCCCAACCTGTAGAACTAACAAGCAATGCGTTTGGCAATTCAATTTCAGGGAATTCAACCCCAAATCCGACATGTTCGCCATAGAATCCATCGCACTCCTTAAAGGGACAAATCGAATCAGAACGATTCGCGGAGCTTCTAATGGGTTCAGGAGTAGTGCTTAACGACAAGATATAGTGGGTAACATCCCATTGCGGATACGATTTTGGATACTTTGACTTTAAATTTCAGTTTTTTCTCTGATGGGTTTGTTAATTTAGTGTTGTGACTGGATTGTGCTTTTGTAAGTTGAGTAGTCTTTGAATCTAAGAGAAAATGGAGTTATTGCTGCTGCATAGATTTCTATACAACAATGGGCATCACACTTTCTTTCTTTATCAATTCCAATTTGTGATTTTGCAATCAGGTGAAAGATTAGGACGTGGTATAGTCATTAGTCACGGATGCGATCACGACTCCTGTAGTAAACACATCTGCCTTCTTCTCTACGGAAACTAAAGCTTTTGCTCTATTTGAACTTAACTGTTAGTGGGAAGTCAATTCATGTGCCAAATGTTTTGAAAGAGATGCTAGAGTTGAGGTACCTTCAGCTACCTGGTTCAATGCATGATCAAACGCTATTGGAATTGGGTAATCTAGTGAACCTAGAGACATTGTCGTTTTTCTCAACGAAACACAGTAGTGTGACTGATCTCATCCATATGACTAGGCTCAGGATTCTTAGTGTATGTATCCGTGGCGAGTGTAGTTTTGAAACTTTATCGTCATCTCTCTGTGAAATGAGAGACCTCAAGAAGCTTAGCTTACTGGATTCACGTGGTGAAGACCGCGTGGCATACCATGGAGATTTGGTTATGAATTTTATTCATCTAAGCTATTTAGGATTGTCGCTACATATGCCATGTCTTTCCGATCTACATCGAGTCCCTCCTCATCTTGCAAACATAATGCTACATAAATGCTACATGGAGGAAGATCCAATGCCAATCCTAGAAAAGTTGCTTCATTTGGAGTCGGTTATATTCAATCCTTCTGCTTTTGTTGGGAAGAAAATGGTATGCTCAAAAGGCGGATATCTACAATTACGTGTTCTAAAGCTATATGCACAAACGGAGTTGGAAGAGTGGATAGTAGAAGAAGAGTCGATGCCATGTCTCCGTATTTTGACTATACGTAATTGCAAAAGGTTGATGAAACTTCCAGATGGGATCAAGTATATTACTTCTTTGAAGGAGCTACAAATAAAAGAAATGAGGAGAGAGTGGACAAAGAAATTGGTTCCAGGTGGGGAAGACTACTACAAAGTCCAGCACATTCCTATTGTCTGATATCGACTCCGGGATATTCTCGAGGGTGTACTATGAAAATAGGATATCTGTATCCGATGTTGCCTATGATTCCATACTTCAAACGCAGTTCTCTATTTTCTTTTGTATGATCGTTCTGGTTAGGCGAAATCATGACGCAAACCTGAAACTGGTAGGGTGCAGAAAATGAGCAATGTTTCTCATGTAGAATGGTCAAGAAGACAAGAACTTAATATTCTTTATTTTCCCCAAGGCCATTACTGTATATAGCAAGAAATTATGTGCTATAATTAAAACTCCGGTTGAAGAAAACTTAAGTGTGTCTAATATAATGGAAAACAAATACAACAATTTCTCAATGTATCTTATTATATAAAGTTGGGTTTTCGAAGTTAGCAACTCGCTGGATCGTGACACGTGTCGATTTCAACGATCAGAGATTTTGACATGTGTCAAAAAATTTGTTTTAAATAATTTTAAAATATAAAAAAAGATAATTATGAGAATTAATACTTAAATAAATTTAAAAATATAAAAAGATAATGTTAAAAAAATAATAATTTAAATAATTTTAAAAATATAAAAATAAAATTTTAAGAAAATTTTAATTTTCAATATTTTTAAAAAATGAAAAAATATAATTATAATTAAAATTTTGAACAATTAAAAATTAAATTTTGAACAATTTTAAAATGTATAAAGATAATTATAAGAAAATTATAGATTTAAAATTTTTTTAAAGTATAAATAGGTGATTCTAAGAAAATTATAAATTTAAATAATTTTTTAATATAAAAAGATAATCATAAGGAAATTATACGTATATTTTTCATATAATTAGATTACTAATAAAAAAAATTAAATAATACTATTCCTATAAGGAAAAGGAGTTGTAAATACTCACCTCTATATAATCGAATAGATGGTGTCATATTTTTTTTACCACACAAAATAATTTTTTCAAAAATACCATCGTTGATTCAAGTTTGTTTAACTGATAAAACTTTTCTCTTTACCTACATACCTCTTACCTGATCATAGAGTACTTCAAAATCGTTCTCTTTCTCAAATATAATCGATTTGATTTGATAATCTACTTGGTTTTATATAATACTTTTGCTTTTGGTTAGATGATTTTTGGTTAGTGTACTAATATTTTCTGGGTGCGAAGATCTAAAAACGTTTGATACGACTATCGTGTGATCATGTAAGTTTTAATCTAAATGTGACTTTTTTGTATGGTTTTACAACTTTTGATAAGTTACGAATTTTTTTGTCAAAGATGTAAAATTTACCAAAAAAAGATGTACAATTTTACCGGATGTTGAGTGTGCAAGGACTGATTTTATCGGATAAAGATGTAAAATTTTGAAACGTGATTTATTTGATCAGATGAAGAGGTAAAAGTTTTCTAATGTATATAGCTCAGAAAAGATTTTTTATATTCTCAGTTATATATTTAGAAATATATGAAAAAATAACTGAAATTTAATTAACTAATAAACTGAAAAATTTAATGAATTAATTCATTAAAAAAAAAATTTTTTACAGAATTTCTGATTTTGTTTTTACTTTTTTTTTTCTTTTTATACGGGTTATCAAATTTAAAATTATAAACCCGCGTATAACGCGGGTCCTAATCTAGTACAATTATATCCCTCGCTAGCATATAATTAGCATTAATAGATTTACATATTCGTTGGTCTTTTTCCTCAATTTTATTTTACAATTAGTCATATTTCTATTGCTAGGGTTTTTCTTTTCCTTCTCTCCGGAGCATCTATATATACGTACACCACAAATCACCAATTTCTCGTTCTCTTTGTCATATTTCCTTCTCGAGGCAGAGCCATGTCGCTGAAATTCAACACCAAGACGGAGATCCAGTCGGAACCAGTACAAGTATAAGGTGAAGTCTTCTTATTCCTGTTGATTCAGTAGCCTTAAGAGTGAAAGGATTTTGTGGCTTCACTTCAACTCCCCAGAAAGCCATGGAATTTGGTCAAAGAATGAAAGAGAATCGTAGAACGAAAGATACAAGAAGACTCCAACGCCAACCCAATGCCGAGGTTTTTGTTGGCGAGTTAAAGTGAAGCCACGAAATCCTTTCACTCTTAAGGCTACTGAATCTACAGGAATAAGAAGACTTCACCTTTCCTAGGCGACATTGGGGCATGGTAATGGAACAGATAGATTTATTCTATAGTGTAACGTTGGGAACAAAAGTACCGTCCTCTTATGCATCTTGTCTCCTGATCATAAGGTTGATTCTTGTCAACTGAATCTCGAGTTTGAAGAAGCTGATGAAGTTATATTCTCTGTCCTCGGACCTCGGAGCCTTCACCTCACTGGCTACTTACTCGGCATGTGTACCGGTTTTAGGCCAAATGATGATGAATCGGAGTCATATGGAGAAGACATTGTTGACACTGACATGGAAAAAGCTGGCTTTTGGGAACAAAAGCAAGCGTGAGGAGAGTCTAATGAAGAAGAGGCGTGAAACTATTCAAGACATCTCTGGTTTAGTCGATAAGAAGTTGTTGATTTTGGCCAGATTAGGTCGAATGATCTTGCCTTGCAGCTCAAGTCAACAACTGAGGTAAGGAAGCTTTTATCTATCGATAGAAATCCTCCAATTGATGAAGTGATTAATTCTCGTTTTGTGTTTAGGTTATTTCAGTTTCTCCTGAAAGATGATTGTCCCAAGATTCAGTTTGAAGCAGCTTGGGCTCTAACAAATATTGCATCTGGAACAACACATCATACAAAAGTTGTAATTGGTTACAATGTTGTCCCAATCTTTATCTATCTTATTGCTTATTCCCCTTACGATAATGTCCGGGAACAAGCTGTATGGGCGTTAGGTAACATTGCTGGTGATACACCAAAACACCGTGATTATGTTCTTAGATGTGGAGCACTTGTTCCTATGCTCAATCAGCTTAATGAGCATACTAAATTGTCTATGGTTAGAGTTATCTCATGGACCTTATCCAACTTGTGTCGCGGTGGGAAGGTGAAACCTCAAGCCCTTGAATTAACGACTAATTCATTCTATTGATGAACAAGTCTTGAAATATGCTTGTTGGGCTCTCTCATACCTCTTTGATGGGACCAATGAGAGAATCCAAAGTGTCATCGAGGCTGGTTTTGTGCCAGGGCTATTTCTGTTTTTCGTTGAAATGACCGGTGTGTACTGGTCATGAGTCTACTTTTGGACGGTTATAAATTTTATACTAAGTTTGTTTTTGTGTTCACAACAATTTGGTATTGGTGTGTCGATAATTTTTTGTCATATTCCTATATATATATATCGTAGTTCGTTGATGCCATTTTAATAGTATAAACTGACCTTATCAAAAAAAAAAATTATAGTATAGACTGACGGCTTATATGGTCGGTCGGTTGGGGAGGTTCTGATGTTTTTTGTCCCTGTGACGTTCCTCGCGCACCTTCTTCCACCTGGCTTGGAGCTCAGTGTCGGCTTGGACATCCTCGTCTGTCTTGCAATACAAGGTTGGTGGACTGTGAATGAATACACATACGGTGAAAGGTTTGGTTTTTGACAAAAAGGTTAGCCGGGTGGACCGACTCGCGTGGAGATACTAAGATCACAACACTTTTGCCAGCGAAAAAATAAAATTTTGTGATCATGAACAAGAGTTCTATTTGCATTTTGCTTTTTAAAACATTACAAATGAAAAAATATATTTAAACCTTGGATAGTATTTGTGGATTGAATTCGAGCTTTGACATTACAAAGCGTCTAGTGTATACAACACCGAATGATATTTCAACCTTTTGAGATGACTTTAAAAGAAACTCATTCATTATGTTAACATATACTGTATATACACTTAAATTGAAGGAAAGACAACTTCTTCATTGCCTTTACTTTACCAACAAAACTAAATGAGGAAAAACAAAAGTTACTTGTCATCCTTTTCGTTATATATAAGAGAAATTTATTTCTCATTAACATCCACTTCTGGACTTTGAAGTTGCCTCTGCCTCTTAATTTGGAAAACTCTCTTCCACCTCGACTTCTGGACTTTGAAGCTCTTTTCGCTTGTGTCAGGTAATGACTCTGAGTGTAGGACTAAGGAGAATCATGAAATAGTTGTTTGTAACAGGTTTGCATTATTGGACCAAGGGAAGCAAGTCTATATCTCCGAGCAAGACGAGGAATCTTCATCTACTCGTATGATTTGCGTGATAGGCCGATCAAACCACTCCAAAGATTCAAGAGGGAATGGATGGATTGCAATAAGGGGCATGGACGCCGGGGGCAGAGGCCGCGGCCAAATGAGGGTGAAAAACACCTCATGGGACAGTAAGTGGGGAAAAAGAGGCGACCGGAAAAGAGGGAAAAAGGTGTGAAAAAATGGGTGAACAAGTTGAAAACAGGCACAACCATTGGGGGGGGTTAACCGTGGGGAGAGAAAGGGTGAACGAGACATGGGGGGTCGATAGATGGAGGGGAGGGGGATGGTCCAAAACCAACAAAACGAAAAAAAAAAAACCAAAACCAAAACGATAAGCATATGTAACCTTCACCAAAAGCTTTGAAGTTCGGAGTCCTAATATGCTAAAAAAAACTCACATATCTAAGATTTTTTTTTTAAAATTGGTCTACCTAAAAATAGGGAAATAGTTTTTAAAGATTTTAACAATTCAAACATTGTAAAACCTTTATTTGAGTTTAGAACCTTTTATAGAAATTTTTACCTACACATTTTTTTCGATTTACAATTTTCTCATTTTTACAAAATCCAAAAACCAAAAAAAATAAAATTTAATCTAAAAACCAAAACCAAAAACTATAATCTATAAACCATTACACCCACAATCTAGATACTCACTATTCATGGCCAAAGTTCCTTTTTACTTTATTGAGCAATAGTCATATTCTGCGACATTTCAATTAAATCACTCCGGTTTGGATTAACCGCTCAATGAATTTTCTTGGTTTGTCTCATCCTCTCTAGTATTAGGCCATGAATGTTTAGTAGTTTTTTTTGGTTTTTAGATTTTGGGTTTTGATTTTTTGAGTTTTTATTTTGGTGGAGATTTTAGTTTTTTATAAAATCTTGAAATGGTAACCTTTTTAGTTTTTTATAATTATTTTAGAAAAAGTTTTTAAATTATATATTTTAATTTTTAGTTTCTATTTTGTGTTTAAAAATTACTAAAACAATTATAAGAAAGTTTAATAATAAAAGATAACAAAA
>CM022179.2:16076842-16097908 GCA_011420285.2 Erysimum cheiranthoides | reverse complement strand
GGGGGGAGCTGTGGATAGGAGTAACGGCGTAGAAGTGGGGAGGAAGGGGAAACACAAAAGAGAAACGAAAAAGAAAGAGAAGGGTAAAAACGTCAAAAGAATTAGCTAAAAAAACAAAAAGGGTACCATTTCAAGATTTTAGAAAAAAACAAATCCACCAAAAAAAAAACTCAAAAAATCAAAACCCAAAATCTAAAAACCAAAAAAAACTACTAAACATTCATGGCCTAATATAGAGAGGATGAACAAACCAAGAAAATTCATTGAGCGGTTAATCCAAACCGGAGTGATTTAATTGAAATGTCGCAGAATATGACTATTGCTCATAAAGTAAAAAGGAACTTTGGCCATGAATAGTGAGTATCTAGATTGTGGGTGTAATGGTTTATAGATTATAGTTTTTGGTTTTGGTTTTTTAGATTAAATTTTATTTTTTTGGGTTTTGGATTTTGTAAAAATGAGAGAAAGAAAAAATATGTAAATAAGAAAAAAATGTGTAAGGTAAAAATTTCTATAAAAAAGGTTATAAACTCAAATAAAATGGTTTTACAATGTTATTGAAAATTGTTAAAATCTTTTAAAAACTATTTTCCCTATTTTTAAGGTAGACAATTTTAAAAAAAAAAATCTTAGATATGTAAAAATGAGTTTTTTAGAAACATATTTAGGACTCGAACTTCAAAGCTTTTGGTGAAGTTACATATGCTTATAGTTTTTGGTTTTTGGTTTTTTTTTAGTTTTTGGATTTTGTAAAAATAAAAGAAATAAAAAATAAATATATAAGAAAACAATGTCTAGTTAAAAATTTCTATAAAAAAGGTTAAAAACTCAAATAAAATGGTTTTAGACTGTTATTGAAAATTGTTAAAATCTTTTAAAAACTATTTTCCCTATTTTTAAGGTAGACTATTTTTTAAAAAAATCTTAAATATGTAAAAAATGAGGTTTTTCAAAACTCATTTTGGACTCGGCCTATATGACCACGGCGTCCATGCCCACTTATTGCAATCCATCCATTCATCTTGAATCTTTGGAGGTGGTTTGATCGGCCTATCACGCAAAAATCATACGAGTAGATGAAGATTCCTCGTCTTGCTCGGAGATATAGACTTGCTTCCCTTGGTCCAATAATGCAAACCTGTTACAAACAACTATTTCATGATTCTCCTTAGTCCTACACTCAGAGTCATTACCTGACACAAGCGAAAAGAGCTTCAAAGTCCAGAAGTCGAGGTGGAAGAGAGTTTTCCAAATTAAGAGGCAGAGGCAACTTCAAAGTCCAGAAGTGGATGTTAATGAGAAATAAATTTCTCTTATATATATAACGAAAAGGATGACAAGTAACTTTTGTTTTTCCTCATTTAGTTTTGTTGGTAAAAGTAAAGGCAATGAAGAAGTTGTCTTTCCTTCAATTTAAGTGTATATACAGTATATGTTAACATAATGAATGAGTTTCTTTTAAAGTCATCTCAAAAGGTTGAAATATCATTCGGTGTGTATACACTAGACGCTTTGTAATGTCAAAGCTCGAATTCAATCCACAAATACTATCCAAGGTTTAAATATATTTTTTCATTTGTAATGTTTTAAAAGCAAAATGCAAAATAGAACTCTTGTTCATGATCACAAAATTTTATTTTTTCGCTGGCAAAAGTGTTGTGATCTTAGTATTCTCCACGCGAGTCGGTCCACCCGGCTAACCTTTTTGTCAAAAACCAAACCTTTCACCGTATGTGTATTCATTCACAGTCCCACCAACCTTGTATTGCAAGACAGACGAGGATGTCCAAGCCGACACTGAGCTCCAAGCCAGGTGGAAGAAGGTGCGCGAGGAACGTCACAGGGACAAAAAACATCAGAACCTCCCCAACCGACCGACCATATAAGCCGTCAGTCTATACTATAATTTTTTTTTTTGATAAGGTCAGTTTATACTATTAAAATGGCATCAACGAACTACGATATATATATATAGGAATATGACAAAAAATTATCGACACACCAATACCAAATTGTTGTGAACACAAAAACAAACTTAGTATAAAATTTATAACCGTCCAAAAGTAGACTCATGACCAGTACACACCGGTCATTTCAACGAAAAACAGAAATAGCCCTGGCACAAAACCAGCCTCGATGACACTTTGGATTCTCTCATTGGTCCCATCAAAGAGGTATGAGAGAGCCCAACAAGCATATTTCAAGACTTGTTCATCAATAGAATGAATTAGTCGTTAATTCAAGGGCTTGAGGTTTCACCTTCCCACCGCGACACAAGTTGGATAAGGTCCATGAGATAACTCTAACCATAGACAATTTAGTATGCTCATTAAGCTGATTGAGCATAGGAACAAGTGCTCCACATCTAAGAACATAATCACGGTGTTTTGGTGTATCACCAGCAATGTTACCTAACGCCCATACAGCTTGTTCCCGGACATTATCGTAAGGGGAATAAGCAATAAGATAGATAAAGATTGGGACAACATTGTAACCAATTACAACTTTTGTATGATGTGTTGTTCCAGATGCAATATTTGTTAGAGCCCAAGCTGCTTCAAACTGAATCTTGGGACAATCATCTTTCAGGAGAAACTGAAATAACCTAAACACAAAACGAGAATTAATCACTTCATCAATTGGAGGATTTCTATCGATAGATAAAAGCTTCCTTACCTCAGTTGTTGACTTGAGCTGCAAGGCAAGATCATTCGACCTAATCTGGCCAAAATCAACAACTTCTTATCGACTAAACCAGAGATGTCTTGAATAGTTTCACGCCTCTTCTTCATTAGACTCTCCTCACGCTTGCTTTTGTTCCCAAAAGCCAGCTTTTTCCATGTCAGTGTCAACAATGTCTTCTCCATATGACTCCGATTCATCATCATTTGGCCTAAAACCGGTACACATGCCGAGTAAGTAGCCAGTGAGGTGAAGGCTCCGAGGTCCGAGGACAGAGAATATAACTTCATCAGCTTCTTCAAACTCGAGATTCAGTTGACAAGAATCAACCTTATGATCAGGAGACAAGATGCATAAGAGGACGGTACTTTTGTTCCCAACGTTACACTATAGAATAAATCTATCTGTTCCATTACCATGCCCCAATGTCGCCTAGGAAAGGTGAAGTCTTCTTATTCCTGTAGATTCAGTAGCCTTAAGAGTGAAAGGATTTCGTGGCTTCACTTTAACTCGCCAACAAAAACCTCGGCATTGGGTTGGCGTTGGAGTCTTCTTGTATCTTTCGTTCTACGATTCTCTTTCATTCTTTGACCAAATTCCATGGCTTTCTGGGGAGTTGAAGTGAAGCCACAAAATCCTTTCACTCTTAAGGCTACTGAATCAACAGGAATAAGAAGACTTCACCTTATACTTGTACTGGTTCCGACTGGATCTCCGTCTTGGTGTTGAATTTCAGCGACATGGCTCTGCCTCGAGAAGGAAATATGACAAAGAGAACGAGAAATTGGTGATTTGTGGTGTACGTATATATAGATGCTCCGGAGAGAAGGAAAAGAAAAACCCTAGCAATAGAAATATGACTAATTGTAAAATAAAATTGAGGAAAAAGACCAACGAATATGTAAATCTATTAATGCTAATTATATGCTAGCGAGGGATATAATTGTACTAGATTAGGACCCGCGTTATACGCGGGTTTATAATTTTAAATTTGATAACCCGTATAAAAAGAAAAAAAAAAGTAAAAACAAAATCAGAAATTCTGTAAAAAATTTTTTTTTTAATGAATTAATTCATTAAATTTTTCAGTTTATTAGTTAATTAAATTTCAGTTATTTTTTCATATATTTCTAAATATATAACTGAGAATATAAAAAATCTTTTCTGAGCTATATACATTAGAAAACTTTTACCTCTTCATCTGATCAAATAAATCACGTTTCAAAATTTTACATCTTTATCCGATAAAATCAGTCCTTGCACACTCAACATCCGGTAAAATTGTACATCTTTTTTTGGTAAATTTTACATCTTTGACAAAAAAATTCGTAACTTATCAAAAGTTGTAAAACCATACAAAAAGTCACATTTAGATTAAAACTTACATGATCACACGATAGTCGTATCAAACGTTTTTAGATCTTCGCACCCAGAAAATATTAGTACACTAACCAAAAATCATCTAACCAAAAGCAAAAGTATTATATAAAACCAAGTAGATTATCAAATCAAATCGATTATATTTGAGAAAGAGAACGATTTTGAAGTACTCTATGATCAGGTAAGAGGTATGTAGGTAAAGAGAAAAGTTTTATCAGTTAAACAAACTTGAATCAACGATGGTATTTTTGAAAAAATTATTTTGTGTGGTAAAAAAAATATGACACCATCTATTCGATTATATAGAGGTGAGTATTTACAACTCCTTTTCCTTATAGGAATAGTATTATTTAATTTTTTTTTATTAGTAATCTAATTATATGAAAAATATACGTATAATTTCCTTATGATTATCTTTTTATATTAAAAAATTATTTAAATTTATAATTTCTTAGAATCACCTATTTATACTTTAAAAAAATTTTAAATCTATAATTTTCTTATAATTATCTTTATACATTTTAAATTGTTCAAAATTTAATTTTTAATTGTTCAAAATTTTAATTATAATTATATTTTTTCATTTTTTAAAAATATTGAAAATTAAAATTTTCTTAAAATTTTATTTTTATATTTTTAAAATTATTTAAATTATTATTTTTTTAACATTATCTTTTTATATTTTTAAATTTATTTAAGTATTAATTCTCATAATTATCTTTTTTTATATTTTTAAAATTATTTAAAACAAATTTTTTGACACATGTCAAAATCTCTGATCGTTGAAATCGACACGTGTCACGATCCAGCGAGTTGCTAACTTCGAAAACCCAACTTTATATAATAAGATACATTGAGAAATTGTTGTATTTGTTTTCCATTATATTAGACACACTTAAGTTTTCTTCAACCGGAGTTTTAATTATAGCACATAATTTCTTGCTATATACAGTAATGGCCTTGGGGAAAATAAAGAATATTAAGTTCTTGTCTTCTTGACCATTCTACATGAGAAACATTGCTCATTTTCTGCACCCTACCAGTTTCAGGTTTGCGTCATGATTTCGCCTAACCAGAACGATCATACAAAAGAAAATAGAGAACTGCGTTTGAAGTATGGAATCATAGGCAACATCGGATACAGATATCCTATTTTCATAGTACACCCTCGAGAATATCCCGGAGTCGATATCAGACAATAGGAATGTGCTGGACTTTGTAGTAGTCTTCCCCACCTGGAACCAATTTCTTTGTCCACTCTCTCCTCATTTCTTTTATTTGTAGCTCCTTCAAAGAAGTAATATACTTGATCCCATCTGGAAGTTTCATCAACCTTTTGCAATTACGTATAGTCAAATACGGAGACATGGCATCGACTCTTCTTCTACTATCCACTCTTCCAACTCCGTTTGTGCATATAGCTTTAGAACACGTAATTGTAGATATCCGCCTTTTGAGCATACCATTTTCTTCCCAACAAAAGCAGAAGGATTGAATATAACCGACTCCAAATGAAGCAACTTTTCTAGGATTGGCATTGGATCTTCCTCCATGTAGCATTTATGTAGCATTATGTTTGCAAGATGAGGAGGGACTCGATGTAGATCGGAAAGACATGGCATATGTAGCGACAATCCTAAATAGCTTAGATGAATAAAATTCATAACCAAATCTCCATGGTATGCCACGCGGTCTTCACCACGTGAATCCAGTAAGCTAAGCTTCTTGAGGTCTCTCATTTCACAGAGAGATGACGATAAAGTTTCAAAACTACACTCGCCACGGATACATACACTAAGAATCCTGAGCCTAGTCATATGGATGAGATCAGTCACACTACTGTGTTTCGTTGAGAAAAACGACAATGTCTCTAGGTTCACTAGATTACCCAATTCCAATAGCGTTTGATCATGCATTGAACCAGGTAGCTGAAGGTACCTCAACTCTAGCATCTCTTTCAAAACATTTGGCACATGAATTGACTTCCCACTAACAGTTAAGTTCAAATAGAGCAAAAGCTTTAGTTTCCGTAGAGAAGAAGGCAGATGTGTTTACTACAGGAGTCGTGATCGCATCCGTGACTAATGACTATACCACGTCCTAATCTTTCACCTGATTGCAAAATCACAAATTGGAATTGATAAAGAAAGAAAGTGTGATGCCCATTGTTGTATAGAAATCTATGCAGCAGCAATAACTCCATTTTCTCTTAGATTCAAAGACTACTCAACTTACAAAAGCACAATCCAGTCACAACACTAAATTAACAAACCCATCAGAGAAAAAACTGAAATTAAAGTCAAAGTATCCAAAATCGTATCCGCAATGGGATGTTACCCACTATATCTTGTCGTTAAGCACTACTCCTGAACCCATTAGAAGCTCCGCGAATCGTTCTGATTCGATTTGTCCCTTTAAGGAGTGCGATGGATTCTATGGCGAACATGTCGGATTTGGGGTTGAATTCCCTGAAATTGAATTGCCAAACGCATTGCTTGTTAGTTCTACAGGTTGGGAGATTTCCTTTTTCGTCGGATAATGTGAGGCCCAGCTGAATCAGCTTTAGCATATTCACGTTCGCCTTCAAGGTTTTGTAGTTGTACTCGTAGTGTCTAGGCTTTGGGTCTGGGTTTGGATCCTCCGTCACTGTCTTGCACACGACTCCTGGGAACTCCGTATCCATGGCTACGTAAGGGAAATCGTCAATGGATTGTTCAATCAGAGCCATCTCTTCTTCAAGATTGTCGTTCCAGACATTTCGGATTTCAATCGTATCGTCTTCTTCTTCTTTTGGATTCGGAACCTGCGACATTTCTCTCTCGATTATGATGAATCGGCTTCAACAAATTGCAACAAAGTATCCGGATGTCAGAGATTGAAAGAATGAAAATCGATAAACCTAGAACGGATCTACAGGAAGATCCGATCCGGTTTCAACAGTATCTGCAAAGCAATTCCAATAACAAGAACAATCAATCCCCATGACCACAAGATTCAAACGCAAACACAGAAATGGATAGATATAGAATTGCGGAGGCGTAAGAGTCAGTGATTCGAGCTCAACGCTTTGATGTCGACGGCGAAGACTGAGATCTCGACGGAGAAGGTGAGAGTCAGAGAAGATGAGAGTAGTTATTAAGGGCAAAATGGTCTGTTTAGTGTAAATTGTAGAAGGGTAAATTAGTGAGGGGCATTTTGGCAAAGTGACAGAGAAAGAGGGGCATTTGTCTCAATTTCTCTACATTTTATCATTTAATTTTAAAATTTATACATATGTAAACAAACTTTTAAAAAAGAAATATGAAAGGTCTTTTCTTATATTTTAGATTATAAAACTAAAGAAATAATTGATATAAAAAATAAAAAATTTACTAATTTCCGATTATACTAACTAATTTATAAATAATATATTATATTTTTAAAGTGAATGTTTTATATGAATATATATTCATTAAAATAATATGCAACAATATGTGAATGGATTAACACAACGAAACTTAAATTATGATGAGATTTAACAGAAATAGAACGAAAACAAGAAATTTTGAGAATATAAAATCTATCTAATTTATGTCTTACAAAATTTTCAAACATAAAAGAGATAAATTGGGACAAACGTGAATTCTCATTTTAAAAATATGTATGAAAAAGTAACAATAAAACAATATTTTTTTATCAATAAATAAAATAAATAAATTAGATAATATGTAAAGAGATAATATAACTAATCAAAACATAACGAACTAAACTAAATTGACGATACAACATAACGGGCAAATGACTAGTTGTAAAATAAAATTAAGAAAAAACACCAACGAATATATAAATCTATTAATGCTAATTATATGCTAGTGAGGGATATAATACATTGAGAAATTGTGTTTTTTTTTTTTTCAACATTTGAGCCACAATTGGTCGGCCCATTAGCCTAAATTCTACAATTAAATTGTAGAGTCGCAGACTCGATCCCTGGTGTGATGGTGTTTGTCTTCTGTGGGCTTTGCCACTAGACCAAGATCACTAGACATTGAGAAATTGTTGTACGTATCTGTTTTCCATTATAATATTAGACACAGTTAAATTTTTTTCAACCGGAGTTTTAATTATAACATATAATTTTCTTGCTATATAGTACAATAATGGCCTTGGGGAAAATAAAGAATATTAAGTTCTTGTCTTCTTGACCATTCTACATGAGAAACATTGCTCATTTTCTGCACCCTCCCAGTTTAAGGTTTGTGTCATGATTTCGCCTAACCAGAACCATCATACAAAAGAAAATAGAGAATTGTGTTTGAAGTATGGAATCATAGGCAACATCGGATACAGATATCCTATTTTCATAGTACACCCTCGTGAATCTCCCGGAATTAGAACAGATCTTTGTATATTCATTGTGACTTTCCTGAAAAAAGAAATACTACATGACGTGGGCAGCAAGATATTGTTTGAATTCAGGAGCCACTACTGTGAGATTATAGAGTGTGGTATAAGAATCCTAACCAATGAAGTGGAGGGAAGCAATAAATCTATACTAGACCAAGTTTCTGAAGACAAAGATAACGAGTTTGAAACCGGGGTGGTCTTGAAAAACACTGACCATAGTGGCAGCTCAAATGGGCTAATTTTGGAGTCGATATCAGACAATGTATCCATTGAAGAAGAAGATAATTTCTAAGGCAAAGATCATACTAATTGTTGGAGTTGGTTATCCATCTGCTTTGATCTTATTAACTTTTTTTTTTAATGTTTCAGGACTATGTAGATAGCTTTATTCCGATAGACACCGTATGATACATGCTCATATGGTTTATTGGTAAGCAACACTAAACTCGTCCTTAAAATTTTACATTTTAAGAGATATATTCTTGCCCTTAAAAGTAAATGAGAACTTTTATGGTTTATTTCTAGCTATAAATACTTTTTTAGGATTCTAATAACTCCATCATGATCTTGCTCTGTTTGATTTTCTCTAGTTGTGATTTTTCCTATGGATCAGATCGATTGCCTAAAACTATAAACCTTTGTTGTGGAAATGCTAATGTAATGCTGATTTAAACCTACAACTAAACTACACATTTCTTTTCAAGTTCAGTTACTACTATCTTGAGTTATAAAGTTAGGAATTATATTTTTATAAGAGTCAGTTTTAGATAACTAAATAGTTAATTAGTTACTACCAATTGTCTTTTGCTTAGACTCTCTTCTTTTTGTCCAAACTGGAATTCCTATGAATCTTCTAACTTGAGACACTAATAGAATGTAAATACATGATTTTGGTTTAACCATATCCGGTTTCCTTTATCCGGTTATGTTATATAATTATATGGTTTAGTCTCATGTTGTATATAAGCCAACATTGTACATGATTTGAGATTAATGAGAATTGAACCATTTATCTATTAGACACTAAATTTAAGAGAGGCTAACAAACAAAACCATGCCTCGTTAAAATTAATTAAGCCATACTTAGCATCCATAGTCTTCAATACCAATTGCTATATTTGTAATCACTCAATAAACTTGAGAACTAATGTTATTCTTACAAATAAAACAAGTTAGTTTTGAGGCTTCTAGTTCTAACCTTTTTTTTTTCCAAAATTCAGATCTTTCTACGCTTTACAAAACTCTTTCAGGGTTTGGCTCGTTTAATATTACCCTCGACAAGAAGGAGCAACCAAATAAAATATGGTTCTGATCTATACGAAATATTATTCAATCCTTACAAATTATGCCTTAAAGAGAAAAAAGATATGTAACATATATATGAATGCATTTCGGATAAAATATATGAAATAGTATATATTATACAACAACACAACATAAATGGTTTATCACATCACACACAATCGATAGTATAAGGTGATGCTTTTGATTAGATTCACCTGCAAGCCAAAAACAAAGTTAGAATAATTCATAATAGTTGAGATTGTTCATGTGACTTTCACATCAAAGATGCAAAACCAGCAAATGAATAAAGTGTGCATAATACGAAATTATTTTACCTGTTATTTATTTTGTTTATTGTCGTAGTTATTCGTCGTTACAGTCGATAAGTTGAACACTAGGAATGTGCTGGACTTTGTAGTAGTCTTCCCCACCTGGAACCAATTTCTTTGTCCACTCTCTCCTCATTTCTTTTATTTGTAGCTCCTTCAAAGAAGTAATATACTTGATCCCATCTGGAAGTTTCATCAACCTTTTGCAATTACGTATAGTCAAAATACGGAGACATGGCATCGACTCTTCTTCTACTATCCACTCTTCCAACTCCGTTTGTGCATATAGCTTTAGAACACGTAATGTAGATATCCGCCTTTTGAGCATACCATTTTCTTCCCAACAAAAGCAGAAGGATTGAATATAACCGACTCCAAATGAAGCAACTTTTCTAGGATGGCATTGGATCTTCCTCCATGTAGCATTTATGTAGCATTATGTTTGCAAGATGAGGAGGGACTCGCTGTAGATCGGAAAGACATGGCATATGTAGCGACAATCCTAAATAGCTTAGATGAATAAAATTCATAACCAAATCTCCATGGTATGCCACGCGGTCTTCACCACGTGAATCCAGTAAGCTAAGCTTCTTGAGGTCTCTCATTTCACAGAGAGATGACGATAAAGTTTCAAAACTACACTCGCCACGGATACATACACTAAGAATCCTGAGCCTAGTCATATGGATGAGATCAGTCACACTACTGTGTTTCGTTGAGAAAAACGACAATGTCTCTAGGTTCACTAGATTACCCAATTCCAATAGCGTTTGATCATGCATTGAACCAGGTAGCTGAAGGTACCTCAACTCTAGCATCTCTTTCAAAACATTTGGCACATGAATTGACTTCCCACTAACAGTTAAGTTCAAATAGAGCAAAAGCTTTAGTTTCCGTAGAGAAGAAGGTAGATGAGATACCACCGCCTCTAATAAGCTTAAGAATCTCAAGTGAACGAGATCTCCAATGCTAGAAGGTAACTTCCCTCCCTCAAATTGTATTTTATAAAGATCCAAACCCTGAGAAATGGCAAGCTTAGCTGCCTCCAAACATCTCTCTCAACTCCAAAAAACAAAAGAGATCTGACCTTTTGATTGTTTTGACGTCCCAATATTATCAAATGCATCGCCGCCACAATGGACAGCGAGTCTTCTAGAGGTGCTACATGGTGCACATTGATGGTCGAGGTGAATGTAGAGACTTTGATAATTTGTAGGAAATTCTCTTCTTCAGCTTTGGACAAACATACTTCTCTCATCATGTCATGCATTTGACAATATAAAATTCTCGAAGACAAATAGTGTTTTTCCACAATGACCATATTTCTCCGCACTAGCTTTTCTAGGCAGCTTTCACCACTCTCAAGAATGGTTTCGCCATCGTAAAATGACTTTATAATTCCTTCTGAAGCCCAGTAATAAGACAATTTGTTTACGGCTATATGGAATTTTTCGGGGTAATGGGCTAGGAAAGAAAGCAATGCTTTAAACGCCTTGGCAAATCTTCATAGCTTAGAGATAATACTAGCCAAACGAATTGAGACCGTTGTCACTAAAGCTACCAGATCCTCCGGATATATGGTGTCCAATAGTGTCATATACTCTCTTCCACTCGTGAATTGTATGTTTCTTAGCTAACAACCCTCCCAACACTCTAATGGCTAATGTAGTCCTCCACAATACATGACGATTTCCTTTCCCATGGCTTCCATTTCTTCATCAACCTTAAATTCTGCACACCATCACAACGTAACACCTTTCAAGATACTACCCATAAAATAAAATATCATGTCTAATTTTATAATTGAAACCGTACCAATTTGTCTCTCCTAGGAAATGCAATCCTCCAACATAGTGTCCAACTCTCTTCGGGAGTAAGGATTCTTGGTCTAAAGGTAAAAGATGTTGCATCTACATGTAACCCAACGCCCTCATTCCGAGAAGTAAGTATCAATTTCCAACCTACAAAATACTTCTTGTTTCATGATTGAATATAAGGCATCTATGGAAAATGTTCGGCTAATTATTAACCAAGAAGTGCATTAGAGCTTACCTCTTGTCAGTGGAAACACTGATTTGATGCGGTCCCAGTCTTCTTCTCTCCATACATCATCGAGGACAACTAGATTTCTACCAGTTTTAGCAGATCAAATAGTTGACCCTGGAGTGTAATATTCATCCATCTGCGGAGTGTCCCTCTCATGTGGTGTAAGATCTTTCAAGATCCTTTGCCAAACCTCCTTCCGTGTAAATTGTTTGGAAATATAGAACCACGCGAATCCATCAAAATGACGTCGGATAATGTCATGATGAAAGACTTGTTTAGCGAGAGTGGTTTTACCTATACCCCCCATCCCGGTTATAGAAACCACTTGAATGTTATCATTCTCCACCAATTGATTAACCAATTCTTCAATACTTTGCTCCACCCCTACAAGTTCGCTTTCATAGTTGTTAGGAAATGTTTGTCGGATCTCCCTTTCCTCTCTTTGTCTGTCCTGAAAAGATAGTGAACGGCCACCATCGATGACTTGTAGTATTCCGAAACTTTGCATTCGATTAATCATCTTAGAGATCCTTTTAGTGATCCTTTCGATAGCTAAAGCAAATCTTCTGCGATCCACTAAGAAGCAAGAAAGCCTTCTCACACAGTTCTTGATCCCTTTTTCTTTCCCACTTTCTTGTTGTATAATAAAGGTTTCGATTATATCTTCAGCATCATAAAGAATGTCTTTGACATCTTTTAAGAAGTATTTGACCCTTTCTTGGCATCTGCGTCTTTCAACAACGACTGTAACCTTCCAAGCTCGCGTCTTAGTTCATTAACTTGCTCATCAACTCCTTGAAATCGCGCAGTTTCTTGACTCAGTAAATCCCAAACCTTCTCAATTACAAACGACACAACTTCTTCCATAACTACGCTTCTATTCAAACATGAACAGAACACATGTGTCAATGATCACGAGTGTTAAAAATAAACAGAAAAGAAATTCTTAAACGTCTTTCCATAACTAGTACTATGTTTTATCATATCCGTATATCAAAAAAAAAAAAAAAAAAAGCATTTTCATTTGTATTGAAAGAAACATGATTTGATGAACAGAGTATATATTCTTCTCAATTTGTTATAATCTAGACAAGAGCAAACTCTACTCTTCTCCACACAACACAGTGACTTGTCGTAAACACCAATTGATAACATCTTTGTAATAAAAATCCAAACTTTCGTGTAATCCTAATCGAATTCAAGAATCTAAATCATGGGAAATTACAGATTGAGAACAGAGATGTGATTGAAACAACGATCGAGAACGCAAGTGAGAAGATTTCATTCATGGTCCGGAAATTAGTCAACGGAGTAGAGAAAGGTTGTACCTTTATTGAAATGATTGAAATTGTTCGTTGTCAATTTAACCCAAAAGAAAAAGAAAAAAACAATTCAAGTTTGTGAAACAAGATGTGGTAATAATTATGAGATATTTTCAGTCTAAATTTTAAGACATAGATCTTAACCAAGTTTAAAGTCATGCATCAAAACAGTCACATAAATACATAATACAAAAGATAGATCAAAGCAAAACAAGCTAAAAACATCATTAACCTCTTGTCCGAAATCTTTTACCAAAAAAAAAAAAAACCTCTTGTCCGAAACAGCACTGTCTTTACCTTTGTGCTCACATCATTCTTTGGAAGACGAGAGGTGAGTTCTTATTTTTTGAGTCTTTAATGAATTAGTCAATTAGATGAGTTTTTAGTCATTAACAAAGATGTGATTTAACACTAAAGAAAGACTTAACAAATAAAAAGATCATTTTGCTAGATTTTTCAACAACTTTAGACTTTAACGAAAGATGGGATTATATTCTTTGGCAATGATGGGATGTTATCATTAAAGGTAATTTAAGAAAAAAATAATGGTGGCAGAGATCACAATTTTACTACCTTGCATGGCAACGGGAACGGATACGCGGAAGCGGAATCGTTTAGAAGCGCTGAAGCGATTTTTTTATAAAATTAAAGGAAGCGGTACGTGATGGAAACGTATATATATATATATATATATATATATATATATATATAACTCAATTATCCAAAATATAAGTATACATATATATAAGTATATAACTAAACACCAAACATGATTAAATAACTCAATTATCCAAAATAACACCAATCCAATACTTAACTAAGTCCATTAAAGTAAAAAAAAACATAACGCATAAAATCAAATATTAAGACCATCATCTTATTTTTTTTTTAATTTTCATTACGATTAACAAAATAGCCTCCAAACTCTGGTTCATCAAGAGTTAAGTTAAAAATTGTAATTAAGGTTTTTAATTAAGTTAAAAACTTAATTAAATATATTAAAAAATACTACGCTTCCAAAATATTTCTATAATAACGATTCCAAAATTAGAATCGCAACAAATTGAAACGCTTTCAAATCGGAATCATAGCTTCCAAAATGCTTCCAAATTGCCTTTTTTCGAAATCGCGCTTCCACGCGCTTCTTAAAGCTTCCGCGCTTCCTGAAGCTTCCGAAGCGAGAATCGACCCGTAGACGGAGATTCCATGCAAGGTAGTCAGGAACGATCCTATTTAGTTAATTATTGTTTTCATTTAATGTTTTCTTTGAAACTTACCTGAAAAACAAAAAGCGATTTAACATATAGTGTGAGTCTCCCCAACGAGGATGTTCGTGGTTGAGCTGTGAGATATCATCTTTAGATGTATTTAATTATTATAAGATAATAAAATAAAATACTTTAGATGGCATTTGTATAGTTTTGCTAATACGTTAAATATAATCAAGAATTTTAGAATCCTTTGTGTTGCATTTAATAAGTAAAATTGTTTTATTTATTTACAGGTAACTTTTGTTTCCATTTATTTTTGTTAGTAAATAAAGGCAAAGAAGAAGTTGCCTTTCCTTCAATTTAAGTATATATATACATGTTAACATAATGAAGAGAAGAATGATTTTCTTTTAAAGTCATCTCAAAGGGCTAAAAGCTTGAAATATCAGTCTGTGTATACACACACTAGAGGCTTTGTAATTAATTTTGAAGCTCGAACTCAATCCACTAATACTATCCTAGGTTTTAATATCTTCTCATTTGTAATAATTAATAAAGCAAAATGCAAATTAGAATTGTTCACGATCACAAAAATTATTTTTAAGTACACACCGGTCATATCAAACAAGAAAAGAAATAGCCCTGTGGAAATAAAACCAAACACATCCTAAGACTCTCTACTTTTAAACCGACGACCCTGTAGTGAAACTAGACTCTGACATTTTACCATTCCCAAGCTGCAAGCTTCCAGTTCCATTCCTTCAATTCAATCCACCAGTAGCTTTTTTGGCTCTGAACTGGAACACGGTGTGAGAACCATCTACACCTAGAGGTTGTTGTGTCTCCTCATATTCCTCTTTAAGCCAATATGTCTTCATAATTTTTACAGCCTTCTCATATATCTCACTGTTCAAATGGTTATAGAGATCCTCCATCTTTTCTCGCCCTTGAGCATCATCAATAAGCTGAGCATAATAGTTCATGTCCCCTGTGTTACCCAAGTTCTTCTCTGCCTCTCCCACCTTCAAAATGTTTTCCAATCCTCTAAGGCAGACAGTAATGATATTAGGATCCGGACATACTAGAAAATCGCATAACGGTTTTATGCATCCTTGCTCCACAAGGTACTTGATTTGATCATGTGAACCATCTGAAGCTACATTTGAAATTGCCCATGCAGCTTCTTTCTTAATGTCAAATTCAGCATTTAGAAGTAGATTGACCAATGGAGCTATCAAATTAGCCTCAAGTACCATCTGGACCTGTTCTCGGGTTCCCGCTATGATGTTTGAAATCGTCCAACAAGCTTCCTCCTTAATACTTTTCTTATAGTCTTGAGTGAGAAGGTTTGCAAGACAAGGTAGAACACCACCATTGATCACACACTGCGTTTGTACATCATCTCCATTAACTATATATCCAATGATACGAAGCGCGGGAACTATCACAGATTCAGAATGATGGTTGAGAAGTTCAACAAGTCTTGGCACAACACCAGCCTCGATCATACTTTGGATTCTCTCATTGGTCCCATCAAAAAGAAATGAGAGAGCCCAACAAGCATCTTTCAAGACTTGTTCATCAGTAGAATGAATTAGTCGTTCAAGGGCTTGAAGCGGCACGAGTTTCACCTTCCTACTACGACACAAGTTTGATAAGGTCCATGTGATAACCCTAACTATAGACAATTGAGTATGCTCATTAAGCTGATTGAGCATAGGAGCAAGTGCTCCACAAGTAAGAAGATAATCACGGTGTTTCGGTGTGTCACCAGCAATGTTACCTAACGCCCATACAGCTTGTTCACGGATATTATCGTCAGGAGAATGAGAAAGAAGATAGATAAAACTTTGAACAGCATCGCAATTAATTAATTCTCTTGTGTTACGTGTTAATCCAGCTGCAATATTTGTTAGAGCCCAAGCTGCTTCAAACTGAATCTTGGGACAATCATATTTCATGAGAAACTCAACTAATTAACCAAAACACAACACGAGAACTCACATAATTGATTGGAGGATATGTCGTCTCAATAGATAAAAGTTTCCTGAACTCAGTAGTTGTCTTGAGCTGTAAGGCAAGATCATCCGAGTCCCTAATCTCTGCGACCAAATTTGTCAAACTCACCAACTTATCGACCAAACTAGAGATGTCTTCAACAGTTTCACGTCTCTTCTTCATTAGAATCTCCTCACGCTTGCTTTTACGGATCTCAACCATGTCGACCAAAGCACACAGAGTCACAGACAGAGGCACAATGAGTTGTGGTGTATATAGAGATGCTCTGGAGAGAAGAAACAAAAAACCCTAGCAATAGAAATATTATTTTAATTTCCTAAGAATAATGTTTGTTTGATCCCTAATTATAATGATTTTAATTAACTAAAAAATGATTGAAAAAAAATGTCAAATCTCAATCGTCTTTTATGATATTTTTAAAATTTATGTCATATACTTAAATTTTTTAATATAAAATTTTTATTTTTAGTCAATTCGGAAAAAAAATTAATTTAGAATTAAAAATTTAATGCACACAATAAATAAGAAATCTTTATATATAAACTAAAATATTTGAAAAAAAAATATTAGTTATGGTAAGTTTGTTTAATATTAAAATGTGTTTGGTTTTCACTTTTAAAATACTTAATTAGTATAACTGTATAAGGATAGTAGAATTAAAGAAAAAAAAAAAAAGAAAAAAAACCCAAAATCTTCAATTCCAGTTGAGTTTAGAGCCCTTCCAGCTGAATAAACCAATACTCGAAACCGATCCAAACCATGTTTAATGTTATTAAACCGAAATAAACCGAAATCGGTCTCTGCAACATTTCGAGTCTTACTGGGTTTAACAAGAGATATCGCATAAACCCTTTTCCCATGGCTGCTTCTGCAACCTAAAAATGTCTTCTTCAATCTCTCTTCTTCTAATCAAACGTATCTCTCTCTTCCACATAAACCCTAAAAGCCGCCGACTTTTCCAACCATTTCTCACAAAATCACTCTCTACTTCTTCACAAACCAATACTGATTCAACCCTTGAACCAAATCACAAACCTTCCTCTCTCTCTTCTCGTCTCAGCTTCGTTTTCGATCAAATTGATGCTATTGAGAAACGTCACACTGAAAAAGACGAAACCCTTGAGCGTATTCGTGCTTGGCGTCAATCTAAACAGCCTCATCGACAAGATAAAGTTGAATCTGTTGTGTCTAATGATGAATTGGATTCTTGTGATGTGGCTGAGCCGATTCAGGTTGGTTCTGGTGAGTTGAGTAAAGAGAAGGGTGTGGTTGAGTTAGTGCATCCATGGCCTGAGTGGATGGAGTTGATGGAGAGATTGTTGAAGCAGAATTACTTTGATCATAGGAGAGAAAGAGATGGAGATGATGAGATTGTTAATAGTTTAGGGATTGATGTGTCTAATGTTGGATTAGGTGAAGAAGAGAATGTTGGAGTTGCTTTGTTTCAGGATTTTAGAGCTGTTCAAAATGCTTGTATCAATTTTGGAAAAGACCGTTTCGATATTCTAAGGTTTGTTTTTAGGTTCTGAAATCGAACAAGTTTGCGTTGTTATTGCTCCCATATGATTTGTATGATTCATATATAAGTTTGATCAAGCCACAATGGAGTGTGATTAAGTTTAGTGAGCCTCCATGACTGTGCTATTGATCGAATTCGCAACTTTTTCCGTCTATGTCATTGGCCATTAGCTCATGTTTATACTGCCATGGTGTGCTATCAAGTCATTTGCATTTGTTTCTGTACTCTCTAGTAGCGTTTGAGCCAAAGTTGAAATCTTTATCAAGTGCTCTCGTTTTTGAGCTTGGAATTGTGCTTATATTAATAATTTTTCCTCAGGTCGTTGTCGAGAAATGACATTCAAATCCTTGTCGGACATGGATGCCCAGCGACTGATAGAAAGGTGGTTTTCTCAGGAAAACTACTGAGGAAGCGTGTCCATCTCGATGAAGGAGATGTAAGCATTATCTAAATAACTTAGTTTACTATGCATCTCTTACTCTCTGATTTTGATAGGGACTAGCATGTGAGATGGTTGACACATATGGATGAATAATAAGTAGTAAGATAAAACAAAATTACTAGTCTTTGGCTTATTGACTGTGTGGGAGCTTAAGGCTTTTGAATTCGTTGGTTCTATCTTATGGTTTGTTCATTGGTTCTACAATGTAATCGTTGATTCACGTATAACAGAAGAGGATTTAATTACTGTTTGTCAGAAATCAGGTTACGAATTTAACACATTTTCATTTATTTGGGTTGGAGAGTATTGGTTTGTGGCTATTTGCTTTTAAGTTTCATGAAGTCTCCTTCGTTTACCTTACTGTTGTCTTCCTCGCGAGATTTCTGCTTAATTCCTAACTGGTTTACTATCAATAGGTTCTTCAGATGATAATATTCATTCATATATCAGGTCTGCAGTTCCTGCAGCTTGAGGAACTCATGCGAAAAGGCTTTTTTGTTAACAAACAAAGAGGATGAGGCTCGAACCATTGACCTCATGCGCATTTTGTTCACATACGGTTTTGACCCATTGAACGGAACAGTGGCCAACAAAAATCTCCTGAAGAAAAAGTCTGTTAAGACTGTGGTGCGTAAACTGCTGCATGAGATTGTCAAGTTAAGTACTGTAGCAATAGATCCCAATCTTACTCCACCAGTTATCAAGAGAGCGCCCCCTAAAGTCAAGCAGCCACCACCACCTCCGAAACGACGTGTTGGCCGTGATGACGTTGAGATGAAGAAAGGAGATTGGCTGTGCCCAAAGTAAGTCACTCCTTGCTCTTTTGATGACCTCATGGTTTTCTTTTTAAACCTATATTACAGGTTTTCCTTAGCAACTGTGAAATAAGATACATGGCCTTAGCTTTGTATAGAAATGTAAAGTTCTCAAGTCTTTAGTTCGTCCCTATTCTACTTTTTACTTTGAACTAAGAAAAAGTCTTCTGAGTTCAAGGCATTGATCATAGAATGTGTCCTGGTTTTTACGCGACAATGCACATTAGTTATAGATGAAGCTAGGTGAAATCTGCAAATCTTCTTCTAAATTTGATATTAAGGCATCGACTATAAGTTATTAGTTGTAGGTGTGGTCTGATGAATTATTCGGTTGAAGGTATATACTATTAGCTTTTTCCGCTTATATATAAATTTTGGACTCTGAGGTCAAAATATTTATAAATTTTGCACTGAATATTGATTTTAGCAGAAGTTCGGCGCATCATTTGTCCAGAGATGTTAATATTACATCATTTTTGTTCTTAGGTGTGATTTCATGAACTTCGCAAAGAACACAATTTGCTTACAGTGTGATGCAAAGAGGCCAAAGAGACAGCTCCTTCCAGGAGAATGGGAATGTCCTGAGTAAGTTGTTACACGTTTGGAGAATTTTCGAATCTGAACTGATTAAAATTTTATGTCATCGAACTGATCATGTTGCATGTTGCTATTGACAGATGCAACTTCTTAAACTATAGGAGAAACATGGCATGTTTTCACTGTGATTGCAAGCGTCCAGCGGATGCTATCCTAGAGAATAAAACACAAGAGACGCATCACTTCACTGAAGCTCAAACAGACAGGGTTGTGAAGCGGGATGATGTTTCCAATGCATGGAACTTTGATTTTGATGACGATGAATCAGATGGAGCAGAAGTTGCTGCGTTTGAATATGCAGATTCCAGTAGAAAGAATGAAAGCCTTTCCCGGGAGGGTTTGAGAGATCCTGAAGAAGAATTTGGTAATCTTCCTCCAGGAGCCCGAGAAAGTTCTGAGTTTGGCAGGAGCAGAAGACCTGGAGTTGGGTTTGATGATTTTGACGATGAAGATGACATTGATAGCTATGAAATAGACGAATCTGGAGAGAGAGGAGTCCCGGTTGAAGAAGCGCGATCTTCTTTTGCCTCTGACGAGTTCTCAGAGGATGAACAGTTTCCGGAATCAAAGGCTGGTTTTAATGCACACAGAGGAAGTTCAAACCTTCACAGCAGTAGAAAGAAGCATGGAAACAGTAAGGGAGGTTTCTCTAGGGATGATGAGCTCGGTTTCAGTTCAGATGATGAGGTTTCTGCTAATCCCAGGTGGAAATCAAGCCATGTTGCTTCGACTCAGAGAGGTCCACCTTCGAAAAAACTTACTTTTGGGTCAGACGAAGAATTTGGTCTCGATTCTGATCTGGAAGACGATGGTCCCAGGTCCAGTTTAAGACGTGGACAAAGAAACAACGGTGGTAAAGGAGGGTTCAAGGGAAAACGAAGCTCCTATTCAGCTTCAGAATCTGATGATGACATGGATGATCAAGACTACAGAGGGTCAAGTTTCTCCGGGAAAGATAGATAAGAGGAAACAGAGGAAGAATGAGAGGTGGACGAGGTGGATTCAATGATAATTTTGCTCTGATAGCTACAGAG
>CM022179.2:15859378-16076742 GCA_011420285.2 Erysimum cheiranthoides | reverse complement strand
ACTTTATTTATATAAATTTCTTTGTAATTTATTTAATTCTTTTACAAATAAAATTTAGAACAATGTAGGACAAACATCTAATTAATATAGGAAGAAAATGAAGAAAAATGTCTATTAGACAGGAAAAAACAGAACATAAAAAAACCTCCGATGCCGGGAATCGAACCCGGGTCTCCTGGGTGAAAGCCAGATATCCTAACCGCTGGACGACATCGGATACATAACAGAAGTAACGTAATCTATTAAATCAAATTAAAATTAACCATTTCGAATTTTCGAAAGATGTCTTCTCGACTCAACGAGTTTCATGGCAGACCAATTAGTATAAATTATTTATTACGGCTAATCTTACTTTTCATCTTCTTGGAGGAGTAACTTTATTTTTGACACTTAGATGAATATTACACAATCTTGTCCCAATCTACCATAATCCATTTTTTCCTTCTTTTATGATAGTTGAATTTGGCCTAATTTAGTTCTTCTTCAATTTTTTTTTTTTAAAATTATAGTTTCTTCAATTTTCTTTTTAATGATAATTATCACAGTTATTCATATTAGATGAACCATACCTCAGTTTTATTCCCATCCCCAAGTGACCAAGTCCGTGGATCATTTCTCAAGTTAAATTACATTTTTATAATCACGTTTTGGGAATCCAAAATTGAATTTTTTACGTGATTATAAACTTAGGTGGAGAAGATTGTAAACTAGATTATACCTGCGGTAGATTTATGCATATTATGTTGTTTGTTTCTTCTCTGTGTCAGTATATTTTTTCTATATGTGAACTTAAATCAAGATAATTTTATAAGTTTTATGTGATTTGTTTCTCTTGTCTTTGTTCATTTGTTTTTATGTGAGTTCTATAAAATCAACAAAATTTAACATTTAATGTTTGTCGTAGTCTAGTAAAAGTCGTGACGATTCAGGGTCCTAACATAAAATGAAAGCATGTTTAAATGAAAAGGACAGAATTTAAGATTATTATAAAAGCATTGAGTACTGTTTTTACGTAACATATTTTCTGACGTCATTGATAAAAGACAAATGAGAAATGAATAATGTAATTTGTAGATTACACCTCTCCTAATTCCTAAAACCTCCCTACTTTTCTCGAGCATTGCACATTTTCAGCTTTCATTTTTTTTTTTTTTTGAAATTTTACATTTATCGAAGCCTATAATTAACCTCCTTGGTATAATAAAGAAAAGCAACAAGTACATGAGCCTTTAATACTTTTTTTTTTTTCCTTATCAATGTTATCATCTAGTTTCGGACAATAAATGTGACAAGGAAATTTGGATATGAAAGGTCAATATAACTTTAAATTGCATGTCTCTCTTGCCCAATTGACTTACGCCATTGTATAACTCGTATTATTTTCTGTGTAAAATTGATTAAAGCAATAAAGAGATGACGAAAAACCAAAACAAAAATTGATTGATAGTGTTATGGTAAGATAGTTAGGAACATCAATTAGAACGCGACACATTGTGAAGCGTTATCAAAGACAGTCTTGGAATCGTTTTATACATGGCTTACCCCAAAAAACTATGGTTTCGATTGGTAACACGCTTAATTGTATTATTGTATAAGAAGATAAGTTACAGAATAAAATCTTTCAGAATGAAATTTGTAGAATAAAAGTTGTGTTCATTAGATTATTTGCATAATGGAAAATAAACTTTATGTCATAAATAATTATATGACCATTTTTTGCATAATAAATATTATTTTTTAATAATTCTATATTTTTGCCTAAAAAATATAATGCTGATTTTTTAATTGTTAATTTTCTTACATAATCGTATTAGAAAACGTTATTTCACAATTATGTGTATTACCAATTAGAATTTATGTCTTAGAGTTCATTCTCGAATAGTTCCGGTGTGTCTGCTATTGTCCCCATTTTTTGACCAAAGAGAATGTTAAATGTAAGCCTAATGAACTATCTAAAGCAGAGACTTCATTTAGCAGTGTAGCTGAGAAGCACGCAATACTTGGCGTCATAGTCTTTCCGACGAAGATAATCCGATCTAACTTGAACAAATATTTCAAAACCTTTATGACATATTTGAAAAAAAAATCATAAGTGAGAAAGCCATAAATACATGAGAGAATAGAGCAGCAACCCTAATTAAATTCAACCGATATTTGTTGAAAAGTGGCTTCTGACATTTTTAGCGATTAGTTAACATAACATAATAAGTCTTATATCAATTCAGAAAATAAACTCACGTTAACATCATCAATAAAAATTTATGTTAAAAGTAAGCTAACCCAACTAACTTTTTGCCAAGTAAGATTTTCTAGAATTTCGAAAGTGTCAAATTACCAAATTGAAAAATAAATCATGTCCACAAACTCAAAGACAAAAATAAAGAAGCAAAAAAGAGCTATCAACTAATTTCCTCTATATCTAAGTAATCAAGATACGTCGCTATAAGAAAATAAAACAAAATGACCAGTCAGCTTCTACACTTTACACATCATAGTTTCCCCTTACAACTAAGCATTGCATCAATGCATCTTCCATATTTCTTGCTTTCTTGTCATCATTTCTACTTCCAACATTATAGTTTAACCACAAACTAATTTTTTGGTAAAGTAAAGGATCCAGTCAATAACAAAAAGTGGAAAGAAGAAATAAATAAATAATAATAAAAAACAGAGCAAAAAGTTATTAAAAGGATCTCTAAAACATAAAATAAAAACAAAAGCTGCAAAAGAAATAAACAAAAGCTTAATCTTTATCTAACATAATCATAATCATAGTTATAAAACTAATACAACATTCATTAAAATAAACCTAACTAAAAAGCTCACATGGGCACGTGTAAAAACTCCAAGTTACGAAACAACCCTTAAGTCATACAAGGCGTATAAGCTGAGCTCAAGGTCCTTTTGGTAATTTTGACTTCTTCACATTACCGAACAACCGTTTGGATTCTCGTCACTGAATAACTCAAACGAATCCGACGGTCGAGATGGATAATGGTTTTGATCGGACGGTTGATAACCAGGATGCATGTACGCGTATGAATACGGTGGTGGTGGTGTATAATACGACGCAGCGTCTACACTTAACGGAGGTTGCGCAACGTTATAACTTACGCCGTACATGACTTGTGGCGCATAATAGCTTGGTGCAGGATAAGGATACATATCATGTCGTGGCGGATTGTTATTGGTTGGTATATGATGGTCGTTGATTTGATTAAATGAACGGTCGTGATCTTCTGTTGTTGGCGGAGAATGATTGCGTACGGACAGGTGCACCGGTAGTGTTTAAGTTTGCCCTCTTTTCTTCTTTTTACCAATATTGCCATATAGCCCCACCTTTCTTTTCAGCTTTCTTCTCCTCCGCCGGTGCCGGAAATCAGCCGGCGCCGGAATCGACCGGAGTAATAATCTTTTTTTTGGTAACCTCCTTTTTCTCCTCTTTCACCGGACCAATTTCACCTCCTCACCGGAACCACACTCTCCGTCGGTTTTTTCAGATTCCGGTTTATCACACTCTCCGGTTCGGTTTTTTTTCAGATTTCCGGTTTAACAATACCGGAAATGTAGCCCCATCCGTTTTTTCTTCATTCTTTTTCTATTCTTTTTATTCTTCTTCTCATTCGGGTCGACGGGTTCGGGTTTGTTTTCAACCGGGTCAGGTATCTCGTATTAGTTCGGCGTTTTACCGCCTTGTGAAGCTTCTTTAACAAATCTCCGGGGGATTCCTATTACCGTTACTTTATGTTGCTTCACATCAATGTCCACTTTATAAACACCTATAACCAAAAATTACACTCATTAACTAAAACTTCACAAAAATAAATACATACAAAAATAAATGAAGTGAAAGGTTTCATTTTAAACCAAATAAAAAAGAAAAAAGAAAAAATAAAGTGAAGATTTTTATGTACCTTCAATGTTGGTAAGGATTTTTTTCACTTTCTTTGCAGCCTTCGCAGTGAATAGAAACTTTCAAGCTGCATAACTATGAATACAAAAATCAAATTAAACCTTGATTCAAGAGAGATATAAGAAAAGGAAACAAAAAAGGGTTAATCTTGTGGAAACTATATTAATGGGTTCATTGAGATGCTTCATCTTTGCATAGTTAATAGATTCAAATATTCAAATAACTACAACCTATACTAATAGTAACATATGCATTAGGGTAAGGTAATAATACATACCTTGCATGGAAAGTGGAAGTGGTGGTAAGCTTGGAGGAGGAAGGTCTTCTTTGATGTGTGGATTGCTTTTGTTCTGATTTCTTAGTTTGTGGTTCATTTCTTCTGTTGCCATTAGAGAACACAAACGAAGTTTGTAAGAGAGAGATAAAAAAGAGAGCAAGAGTGTGTGTTGGGAAGGCAAAAGATTATGGGGAATTCATTATTGACTTTATTCTAAAGGATTGGGGATATGAGCTTTTTTCGCTGGTTTTTTTTTGTATTACACTTTAAATACTAGTAAATAGAAAAAAGATCCTCATAGTTACTAAATATTTCGTAACCAATCCCACTTACGGAAAGTGCAAACAAAACATTCAACTAATAAAAAATTCTTAGTTTAGGAGTATAGTATATTCCCAACTAGGCATTTTTATTTCTGGTGAAAATATTGGGTATAGTAGATACGTGATATATATATGCGTAATTAGGGTATAAATGTATAAGTGTATAACTAGTCCTCTTAAAAAAGTTGAGCTAAGTAGGGTATAGATAATTAGAGTATTTTAAATTACTATTCAACCAAGTAAAGTTGGATTCAGGTTCATGTCGTTTGGTTGATTAAAATTTTTTGAGAAATTTTAGATAATTTTAAGTGATTTACAGAATTTATAATTTTAAAATTTTAGTTACCTAATCATGTAATTTGGGGATTCCAAACTAAATTAAGGTACTGTTAAATTAAAAATACATTTACTCGTTGGAAAAAATACATTTACAAAATATATATGGTTCCCAGCCTTAAAATACATCGTCGCAATTAATTTTTTTTTTTTAAAACGTTTTTGCTAACTTCGAGCTTATAAAACTTATTTTGGTTCTAGGCCGTTATATCTCTATTCACTTATTCTCTTGATTTGTGTTTTGATTCATGATTCTCATATAAATACATCTTACCATTTCCCAGCTACAAACTCTTATCCTTAATCGTATCAATTCTCCTAGATTATTAAACAAAAACTACACTCTAGATTTCTTTCTTTTCAAAATTTTGTGTCTTTAATCCTATGATGTTTTGTAGTCGAGAAACAACATACAAATGGTATAATGTGTGGGTTTCATTAAACCAAAAATATAAGATTTAGTGAAGCATATTAGATCAATCATGATTTAGATTTATTTGGATACATTTCAGATTTTAGAAAGTTTTAACGGAACTAAAACTTTTTTTCTGTGATTTAAAAAATTATTGTAACAAATTTTAAAACATTTTAATGTATGATTAATAGACATTTTAGGACATATTTATAAAGTTTATTAAAATTTGGATTGATTGGCCACGATAACATAGCCGTGAAGCCTCAAAATTGCTGTGGATCCCAACAATTTGACATGGTATTATAGTCACGTTTTTAAACTATAAATTATCTTTGAAATAATTCGAAACTATGATATATATATATATATATACTTTTAATTGAAATTTTTATTTCAAAAAAAGGCGAGAATTTGTATGTTTTCAAACACTAGTCAAATCTCTTTAATTTCAAATGATGTTAACAAATATTATAACTAATAAAATATGATTTTAAAATACTTAGAAAATTACCGATTGTACAAAGAGTGAATTTGGAAAAGAAATTTATGTCAAATATTTTTTTTTTTTGGACGTAAAAATTTATCACCTATCATTGTTACTATAAGTGTTTACAAAACTCTATTATCAAAATATGCAGTTTGACAATCAGGTTAATATTTATTAAATACAATGACTATTTTTAATTTTTTGTAGGTGAAGGTTAGTTTTCAAATTTTGGTTAGGAGAAAGTTTTGTTATGCAATTCTTCCTAAATTAATGTATATTGATTTTTGTTTTAAAAAAGTTATATTTTTTCTTCTATGCACGGAAATCACTTTATTTTTTATTTTTTTTTGGGCCAAAACATTTTTCATTACTCATTAAAGCCCATTTAGAAAAATACAAACGATTGAGTTTCTGAGACATGCTTTTGCTATTGCATCGACTTCTTTGTTTTTCTCTCTAGGGATAGATCGAAACGAATTTCAGTGAAAGAAGAGGAGATAGTGAGGATATCATTGTGACACTCGTCCCGTCACAGAGGCCAAGACAGCGTGTTAATCATTCGGTCTCGCCAAAAATTGCTTTCTTTAAAATCTTCAATAGATAAAACTTGGTACCATAACTCTTGCACACAATAACCTGAAGGAAAAAGAGAAAATGGGGTGAGTAATGAATTACCCAGTGAAAGGATCCTTTCCGCCCACTAGAAACACGATAACACGAATCTACCTTTATACAACAATCAACAATCACATATAAAAAGTCACAACAATCATATAGTCCGCATCACTATGCGAAGCTACAACACAACAATGATCTTGCCTTACGAAGGTCTCCACATCAAAACGAGGTTCGATCATCTCCACATGACCTTTGAACCTATCTAGTTCCACTGGACTCGTCAGTCGGTTATTGAGCTACAAAGAACCCGTCAATTTAATGCAAACCATTTTCCACTGTTCATCATCTTACAAAGAAAAGAACCAATCAAATAATTCAAACAGAAGTAACAAAAATCATCGATCAAAAATTTTTGGTTAAAGCTTTCTTGAAAAATCATTTTTAAAATCTGAGCCTCCGGGTCAGAACCAGAGTGGCCTTAACCGGGCTCTGATACCAAATGTAACACCCCGCTCCCACAAGTTGTTTTTGGTTGGTTTGGCAAATGAGCTCGGTCTGAGCTGAAACCTTGCAGGAGACGGGTGTTACAATCATGTAGAAGGAAATCACTTATTTTCAAAGAAAATAAAATGATTCATCTCTTTTCCCAACAATAACATGCTTTTAACTCCCACAAAAAAAACATGCTTTTAATTTGGGGTTATTTTGTTGGGTATTAATGATAAGAAAACAAATAATGAAATAGAAGATATTTAATAACATGGTAGTACACAAAACAGAAGAAATAGATATTGTTATTAAACAAATATGGATTTAAGAAAATATAGTCATATAGAAATATAGGCTAGTCGAAAATCTCATGCAAATATTGGAATTAAAGATATGGAAGCCTTGAAGGACTTATGTAGTATTGTCCAAGGAATTTTGGATGTTTAAATCAGACTTTCGACCAAGTGAATTGAACGGAGACTCAAAAGAATAAAAAACCGAGAAAGGAGATTACGGTAAAATTACGCTAAGTTTATATTGGAATATCCCCGGTGTATTATGTTATTAATAGTTATTTTTGTGAAAATAGAAAATAGACTTTCGTATTTCCATAAATGAGAGAAAGAAGATTTTTTTTGCTTAAAAGTAAATATTCGAGTATCGATTTCTCTTTTTTTTTTTTAGAAATTCTTATCATTCCATATAACGTATAAAGATGATGATAAGATAAGATTTTTTACGTGCGGTTGAATTCAAATTTGTTAAGCAAATCTTCTTGTTTTTGCCACGTGTTGTGAAGGTGAAAACATTTGATAAGATAAAAGAACATTAAGATGATGTGTTCAATCAGTTCATGAGTCTAGTTACATCAAAGGAAGTTGGAGAAGAGTCTGATTCAGTAAAGGGTTCCAACAGGATGAATGAAGCGCAAGGATCTGGTAAATGTCAAAAAGGTCAGAAAATGTAACTCTATGTTACTTATTGGTTTCTTCTTAAACATTTTTTTCACATTTTCTTGACATATTGAAGCATACTTCTTTTGAACAGGGTACAAAATTGACTTGAATTTGTCTCCCCTTTCATCCGAAGAAGAAATAACTGTTGACAAGAAGTTTGAAATCAAGGAACCTCAAGAGTCTTCTTCTTCTTCTTCAGTTTCGCAGCCACCAGAGATTGTTCTAGCTTTACCAAGTTCAAATAGCCCTTTATTTTCGGGCAAGCGATCTAAGCCACGGATGAGAGGCTCAAAGTCAAAGAAGAACAAAACTTTCAAAGGGTCAGATCATGAAACGTCCTCGAGTGCTCAAGCCATCTCAGAATCTCAAAGCAATCAAGCGAGTGGAGAAAGGGAGTTCAAGTTCTTTGATCCAAAATAAGTTCCAAGAACTTCATAATGGAATGTGTATGGAAGCAAAATTATAACCTTTTTGTTAAGCACTTTGAGCTCACAATGTAATTGGTGCAAGATTGTTATTAGATCATGTTCGTTTCTCAATTCAGGTTCTTTAATGCAGACTCTGATTCAGATAGGAGTTAAGAGAAGTGATATCAAAAGAATAAGATTTTAGCCATGGATATGTAATCTGTATCAGACTTTTACCAGAGAATAATAAGAAGAAAAAAAACAAAAAATCTGTCTAAAGAGCTCTCTTCTTCTGTACACATTTGTTCAGTAAGTCCAAGCTCTCTAAGATCAAAAGCCCAAAAACTGTTTCAGACTTGAGTCTTTAACCCTTCAATTCAGCCACGCTTAAAGGGAAGTTTCAAAACAATTGGAGGAAGTTTAGGGGTCACCTTTTCTGAATCCTCTGTTTGATCCATAGGCTTACTCGTTGTTGTTGCTTTATTCACAAGTAAGCTTTGTTCTGAATCCTCTATTTGGTTCAGTGGTTTACTTGTTGTTGCTTCGTTTACAAGAAAACCATTGTGATCTGCATCACCTTGAGTTCTGTTTCTTGGATTGGCTGAGTGTCTGATCCTTGTAGACCTTTCGCGTTTTCTCGGTTTGGATGTAGTAGTGTTCATGCTCTTTGCTGTAAGAAAGCCCGATTCAAGAGCTTCCAGGGCACGAGTTGTTAATGGCCGCTTTCTTGTGCTTTGTCTTCTTGGAACATCTGTGTTAGTCTGTTGGTTTTGCTCTTCTTCTTCTCGTTCTAATGGTTCAAGTTTTGGAGCAGTTTCATGATCAATGGAAGGAGAGTTCTTGTCTGAGGCTGACTTGGGAGGGAGCTGAACAGGTTGCTCTTGTTGTTGGGCAGTTTCAAGATCCTTGGAAGAGCGTTTTTTGTCTGAACACAACCGATTTGATTCGTCTTGTTGCTGCTGTTTTGATGAACTAGGTTCATCAAGAGCTCCTTGTTCCTTGCAAGAACAGTTCATGTCTAAAACCACTGAGATGGAACCGAACCCATTTGGTTCTTGTTGTTGTGCTGATGAACCTTTTGGTTCAATTTCTGGCTTTTCTTGATTCTCAACATTCGAAGACATCCCATTTCCGGTTTCTTCTGATCGGTCAGTCTTGAGGTTCGTAGAATCAACAGATAACTTGGGGTTGCAGTTAGCTCTCTGGTCTGATGCAGGTGGCTTCATTACTGAACCTTCACCAGAACGTTCTATATCTTTCCTTACACAAGTACTGAGCCGCCTGCGTTTTGGCAACTGGAGAGAAGTAACCGAATGATGGTTATTAGATTCTGATTTTTGGGCAAACCTCTGCTTACTCTTCTTTGACCGAACTTTTTGAACATTCTCCAAAGTCTCCTCCTTTACACCAGAGTCAGTCCCCTGGTTCAAACCTGTATTAGTGCCAGATTGTTTCTGTGATGAATTACCAATGGCCTCTTTACGGATTTTGCAGGGATTCTCATCACTCGGCAAATGTCTCTTTCTTCTTATCCCGGATTGATGCCCACCTTGGTCCACACTTGTATCCACGATCGTGAATCTCAACGACTCATCCTCCGGTTTCATCATTCGCTTCCTTTCCCGCTTACATTCATCAGCAAACTTGGCACGCTTGTCTACATCCAGCGGCATCATTTGAAATCTTTCCACAGAAGCATTTGATTGAGAAGCTAGAAATTCTGGATTCGGATTCCTCAACTCCCGAAATTCACACAATTTTCCTCCTGAAGCCAAACGAGTAGTGTCCACAACAGTGAACTTCATATGAGTAGAAGAAGAGCTTGGAGACCTGAGGTAACGGTGTTTTTCTTTATTTGATTGGTCGCAACTGTTCTCTTCGATGACTCCATTGGGATCTCTGACCTTTTCTGTCTCATACTCAAGAAGCTCAGGCTCGGAAACAACCTTTTTGAGAATGTCACTGATAGAATCAAAGTAATGATCCTGTTTCACAAGTTTCCGTCTTGAAAACTTCTTTACCCCCGGGGACGAGGAAGACAATATGCTCTCCAGAATTGACGTAACCTCGGTCCTTTGGCTGCTCCGAACTCCACCCTCTAGCTAGCAAACGCGGCCACACAGCATCCCAGAAGATATCATTGCAACGAGTTTTGCTTAGACGGGAAGTCAATTTTTCGATTATTTCATTAACTTTGAGTGAACTGTAGGCTCCTACACCAGCAGGAATCCCAGAAGAAACTGTAAACCATTGTTTCGATTTTACTGGTTCTGTTGTGAGGACTGTCAAATCTTCTTTATCTTTACCAATTGCTACAGCCTCTACAAGAGACCGGAGACCCACTAGTTCCTTCACCGCGCTAATGTATTCCTCCAGAGGTTTCTTCCCTTCAGCAAATGACTTTGAGACCTGTTAATGGTTACACAAACCTCTGTTAAAGCAAATTTATACTCTTAGATATATTTTCAGAGAGTAAGAAATGCTAAAAAGAGACTCACATCGATAAGCTTCTGCTGTTTCGTTTCATCGGGAATGCTGGGAATCAAACGGGACAACAATTGATGTAGCCTCCAACCTGAATAGAGCTTTTTCCCTTGTATGCATCTCCTACTCCGCTTCTTACGGGCATGAGACCAGATTTTGTACTTAGCAGATTTGTAAAACTTTCCGTAGTAAAACGAAAGTACTTCTCCTGTTTCTTTGCTCTCTAACAACTTCTGCACCTGTGCAAAGTTCCTCCCGAATGTATACAGCCCAAGAACAAGTCCATCTACTTCCAAATCTTCCCAAGAAGTAGATGACTTCCCAGGCACAGCTTCAAGATTCGTCCGTTGCTTACATCCCGAGTTCCTGTCACTCTGACCTCTACGGCTTCTTTTTGTTTTAAGAGATTTGAGAGATTCGTTCATGTCGACATTATCATCTTCTCCATCTTTACATTTGGTGTCTACCCACATTACTTCGACAGGTAGTCCCATGACAAACAAACAAGAGGAATCAGAGTCTAGAGGATTCACGAGATACGCTGCACGTTCGGATTCAGACATCATAGGAGGTATCTCAACCTGATACTCATCTCCAACACGAATATCAACTATCGGATCTCCACACACAAATTCTTCTTCACAAGAATCTTCCATCGGATTGTTCTCTTCATCCATCACAAGAACTCTCTGCATAAAACCGAAAAATGCTATCAAACCACATACAAAGCTTTCAAGAACATACAAAAATGTAAATGGCAAATTGTAACCAGTAGAGGCTAACACAGTCCAAAGATCATCATCTGAGACCAACTAAGAACTCTACACCTCGAAAAGATAGACAATTAGAGGATCTAACACATGCTTCACTCATTTCCCAATAAGCATGAACATCAAATTAACAATACACAGTAAACATAACTAAAATGTTTTCAAGTAACGTCACATAGAACAGATACAAACACTTAAAATCTCAATGGCCATGGCACTGAAACATTCATAAGTGAACTAAAAAGCTAATAATTGCAATCTGTTTCAGAGCAGAATCAAATACAGTAGTTAAACTATTTCAAGATCGCAGCAACAAACTAAGAACTCAACTACTTCAGATCGAACACAAAGGAGAAATCACAACACACAAACACACAAAATCCAAGAATCACAAGAATCATTCACATAGAAGTTATCAAAACAGATCAAAATCAAATCTTTATCCAAAGCCAAAACCCAGAATCAAGAACATGCTTATATCATTCACAGAGTTCAATCCCATCAATAGCGAGACTTGTTCCAAACCCCATCGAACCAAAAGATCAACAAAGACATGTAATTTCTAAACGATCCAGTTCTTACAGATAAACCCACGTAAAGAGATGAGACGAAACAATCAAATCACATTGAGAAACAAAAGCCACACAAAGTTGAAACCTTTACGCATAAACACAAAACGTTGAATTGTAAACAAAATATTTAAAGATGAATACTTTAATGTAAAAGAGAAGATTTTTAACAACTATCTTCGATTGTTTTTGTGCCTTTTGATTCTCTATGCATTAACAGTAACGTTTTGACAGAACGTGAATTTACCTAAAAACGAAGAGGAGCCATTAAAGAGGAGAAAGGAGAGATTTGGTTAAACCTGAAAGAGATGTTATTAGCTTTGCATTGGAAGTGTGAGATTGTTCTCTGAGTGAAGCAACGAAGACCGAACAAAGTTTTGTTCTTTGTGGAGAGAATGAGAGAGAGAGAGAGATCACTTTGGCCGCTCTTTCAACACTTAAGTCTTCGAGAGAGGGACACAAAAAGGAGAACAAGAAAAAAGAAAAAAAAAATCACTTGGAAAAAAAATATATAAAGAAAATAAAAACTTTTTTATATTTTTCTTTTGTAAAATCCTTATAGTTCAATAGTTATATAAAACATTAAAATATTGTTTTTCGGAACAAAAAACATCGCGCTTCTACCATTTTATCGTTTGATAATTTTATTCGATAATTGTTTTCGGAACAAAAAAACATCGCGCTTCTATCATTTTATCCTTTGATTTTTTTTTTTTATAATTTTATTCGATACCTTTATATTGTATGATTTTTTTTGTAAAATTTTATTTTCTAATAAATGAATGATGTAAAAAGAAATGCATTAAATATTGTATTTTTCTGAAAAAAGCATCGTTAAAATCGCCTCTATCTTTTTATCGTTTGGTGATTTTATTCAATATCTTTATCTTATACATTGTATGATTTCTTTGTAAAGCTTTATTTTCTCATAAAGGAAAGATATAAAAAAATGTATTAAATATTATTTTTCGGAAAGAAATATCGTTAAAATCGCTTCTATCGTTTAATCGTCTGATAATTTTATTCGATATCTTTATATCATACATTGTATGATTTCTTTGTAAAACTTTATTATCTCATAAAGGAAAGATATAAAAAATGTATTAAATATTATTTTTCGGAAAGAAACATCGTTAAAATCGTATCTATTGTTTTATCGTTTTTGATAATTTTATTCGATACCTTTATATCGTACATTGTATGATTTCTTTGTAAAACTTTATTTTCTAATAATTAAAAGATATAAAAAGAAATGTATTAAATATTATATTTTCCCTTTTTATTTTTTGTAATTGTTTTTCAAGAAATGAGAACGAACGAATCCAAAACTATTTTTTACTTGGAAACATATAAAGAAAATAAAAACTCTTTTATATTTTAATAATTATATAATATTTTTATATGCTCTAAAAATATTATTTTTGCGAGAAAAAAAAAATTGTCAATCGTTTCTATCTTTTTATCGTTCCCACTTCTATCGCTTTATCGTTTTTTATTGTTGTTGATAATTTGAATCGATGTCTTTATATTATATTTTATATGATTTCTCTAAAAAACTATATTTTCTAATAAATGAAAGATGTAAAAAAAAAGAGGAATTACTTAAGATACCATGGTTTTGGTTTTGTTTCCAAAAATACCACAAATACCAAATTATTGTTCAATGGTGTAGAGTTTTAAATCCTTAGTTTGGATTGATTATTTTATATTTAGGGTATGATATTTAGGGGGTAGGGTTTAGTGTTTAGAATTTAGAGTTTAGAGTTTGAAAATGGAAAATTTCATTTTAGTTTTGTGATATTTTTGTCCTAAAAACAAAAACCATGGTATTTTAGAGAATTGCCCTAAAAAAAATGCATTAAATATTGCATTTTCTCTTCTTATTTTCTTTTACATATTTGCAACTTTTTCAGGAAGTGAGAAGGAACGAATCCATCATTTTTTTTTTCTTATCTAAAATATAAATTAATAGAGTTATATTCATTAGTTAAAATAAAAATTATATGTTGATTAATACTTTGAAAAGCCATTTGCAAATATATAAACACAACGTTCATATATGCATAGTAGTCATATGCAATGTGTGTTAAAGGAATAGTAATATCGTGTTATTATTACTTATGCTTGTAGTTGTGATATATAGCTAATTCGAATTATCCTATTGGTAGCTAAAAAAATTGTTTCTATCTCAACTTACTTAAAAGATGATCTTAAGACCATTAGTACTCATTACATCATCATTATTATAACAAATTCCAAACATATGATTAATACATACATCACATAATTAAGAACACATGTGGTTAACTGACTCACCTTTGACTACGTTTTGGTTTGGCGTTTAACCGAGTTTAAAGGATTCCCGATACTTCTAATTCCGAATCATGGTTCTTACAAACCGAACCTAATCAACCAAGTTAAACCGAAAAGTATGATTAATCACATAATCATTTATAACCAAATTACACTAAAGCATATCTAAATATACTAATCATGCTCTAATAGAACTAAACCGATTTCAATTGGTTCTACATTAAGTTTGATTTAGTCTAAATCGACTTCAATTGAACTAAACCGGATTTAAATTGGTAAACCAATTTTGGAATCAAGTCAAAATCAATTTCTCGATAACCAAATTAAATCCGGTTTAGTCAACCTATTCCAAAAGGAGGAGCACTATAAACTCCTTGGCCTTAGAGAACTTCAGTGGATACAGAGTGAGATGGAAACAAGAGAGAGTGAAAAAGATAAAGGCATAAAATGATTGGAAAACGTACAAATGAAAATAAAAAAAAAGGTTAGCAAATAGGCATTGGATGGTTCATAGTTTTCTAAAGGATATCAATTACTTTTTGGTTCTTGTATATGTTTAGTTACTATATTATATCTTCTTTAATGTTAATAATACTAACTGTTTTAACAGATCCTTGCGCTTCATTCATCCTGTTGGAACCTTTTACATAATAAGACTTTTCTCCAACTTCTTTGATGTAACTGGACTCATGAATTGATAATAATACTAACTGTTTAAGCTAAAAATCATCTAAATGTTCCTCTAGTTTATCTAATCTTTTTCACCTTCACACATGGCAGAAAATAATAAGATTTGGTTAACAAATTTGAATTCAATCGCACGTAAAAAAATCTCTATGTTATCTTATCTTATCAATCTTCATACGTTATATGGAGATGGGTAAACCCAACCCAATTAAACTCACCCCATATAAATCCACCCCATTTTACACTAAGCTCATTTAACCTCATTTAAGTTCGCTTGACACATTTAAACCCATTTAGATCCATGTCTTTAATTTCAATATTTGCATGAGATTTTCGACAAGACTATATTTTTATATGGCTATATTTTTTAAAACCCATATTTTGTTAATATGAATATACATTTCTATTGTCTCGTGTTTTACCATTTTATTAAATATCTTCTGTTTCATTATTTGTTTTTTTTTTTATTAATACTCAATAAAATAAAAACCCAAATTAAAAGCATGAAAATCATTTATTTTCTTTGAAAAATAAAGTGATTTCCCTCCACAAGAGAAAATATATAACTTTTGGAACAAAATTCAATATATGTACCATTAATTTAAGGAAAAATTGCACAACAAACCCTTATAGTAACCAAAATTTGAAAACTAACCCATCACCTACTAAAATTAAAAATAGTCATCTTACTAATATAAAATAAGTAATATAACCTGATTGTCACACTACGTACAGTGATAATAGAGTTTAAAAGGACTTAGAGTAACAATGATCTCATAATATCAGTTTACAATCTCTATCTCTCAATAACTCTTCGACTGTTTCTGAAATCTCCAATGTCTGTATCTTTACCATCACTATGCCCACGGCGGTTTCCTCCTCCTCCTCCTCCTCTTCCTCCTCCTCTGTTAGATCCCCTGAAACTACCTGAACCGCGTCCTCGGCTACTCTTTCTATCAAACTCATCATCAAAACCGCCTCTTCTACTTCCCGTTCTTCCCCCAAAGCCGCCACTATCTTCTCTGTTCCCTCTTGATCTACTAGCTGAAGAACTTGACCCTTTGTAATCTTCGTCGTCACTATCAAAACTACTCCTTCTGCTTCCTGTTCTTCCTCCTCTTCCTCTTGATCTATTAGCCGAGGAGCCACTTGATCCTCTGTAGCTATCAGAGGCAAAATTATCATTGAATCCACCTCGTCCACCTCTCATTCTTCCTCTGTTTCCTCTTGATCTATTACCGGAGAAACTTGACCCTCTGTAGTCTTGATCATCCATGTCATCATCAGATTCTGAAGCTGAATAGGAGCTTCGTTTTCCCTTGAACCCTCCTTTACCACCGTTGTTTCTTTGTCCACGTCTTAAACTGGACCTGGGACCATCGTCTTCCAGATCAGAATCGAGACCAAATTCTTCGTCTGACCCAAAAGTAAGTTTTTTCGAAGGTGGACCTCTCTGAGTCGAAGCAACATGGCTTGATTTCCACCTGGGATTAGCAGAAACCTCATCATCTGAACTGAAACCGAGCTCATCATCCCTAGAGAAACCTCCCTTACTGTTTCCATGCTTCTTTCTACTGCTGTGAAGGTTTGAACTTCCTCCTCTGTGTGCATTAAAACCAGCCTTTGATTCCGGAAACTGTTCATCCTCTGAGAACTCGTCAGAGGCAAAAGAAGATCGCGCTTCTTCAACCGGGACTCCTCTCTCTCCAGATTCGTCTATTTCATAGCTATCAATGTCATCTTCATCGTCAAAATCATCAAACCCAACTCCAGGTCTTCTGCTCCTGCCAAACTCAGAACTTTCTCGGGCTCCTGGAGGAAGATTACCAAATTCTTCTTCAGGATCTCTCAAACCCTCCCGGGAAAGGCTTTCATTCTTTCTACTGGAATCTGCATATTCAAACGCAGCAACTTCTGCTCCATCTGATTCATCGTCATCAAAATCAAAGTTCCATGCATTGGAAACATCATCCCGCTTCACAACCCTGTCTGTTTGAGCTTCAGTGAAGTGATGCGTCTCTTGTGTTTTATTCTCTAGGATAGCATCCGCTGGACGCTTGCAATCACAGTGAAAACATGCCATGTTTCTCCTATAGTTTAAGAAGTTGCATCTGTCAATAGCAACATGCAACATGATCAGTTCGATGACATAAAATTTTAATCAGTTCAGATTCGAAAATTCTCCAAACGTGTAACAACTTACTCAGGACATTCCCATTCTCCTGGAAGGAGCTGTCTCTTTGGCCTCTTTGCATCACACTGTAAGCAAATTGTGTTCTTTGCGAAGTTCATGAAATCACACCTAAGAACAAAAATGATGTAATATTAACATCTCTGGACAAATGATGCGCCGAACTTCTGCTAAAATCAATATTCAGTGCAAAATTTATAAATATTTTGACCTCAGAGTCCAAAAATTTATAATATAAGCGGAAAAAGCTAATAGTATATACCTTCAACCGAATAATTCATCAGACCACACCTACAACTAATAACTTATAGTCGATGCCTTAATATCAAATTTAGAAGAAGATTTGCAGATTTCACCTAGCTTCATCTATAACTAATGTGCATTGTCGCGTAAAAACCAGGACACATTCTATGATCAATGCCTTGAACTCAGAAGACTTTTTCTTAGTTCAAAGTAAAAAGTAGAATAGGGACGAACTAAAGACTTGAGAACTTTACATTTCTATACAAAGCTAAGGCCATGTATCTTATTTCACAGTTGCTAAGGAAAACCTGTAATATAGGTTTAAAAAGAAAACCATGAGGTCATCAAAAGAGCAAGGAGTGACTTACTTTGGGCACAGCCAATCTCCTTTCTTCATCTCAACGTCATCACGGCCAACACGTCGTTTCGGAGGTGGTGGTGGCTGCTTGACTTTAGGGGGCGCTCTCTTGATAACTGGTGGAGTAAGATTGGGATCTATTGCTACAGTACTTAACTTGACAATCTCATGCAGCAGTTTACGCACCACAGTCTTAACAGACTTTTTCTTCAGGAGATTTTTGTTGGCCACTGTTCCGTTCAATGGGTCAAAACCGTATGTGAACAAAATGCGCATGAGGTCAATGGTTCGAGCCTCATCCTCTTTGTTTGTTAACAAAAAAGCCTTTTCGCATGAGTTCCTCAAGCTGCAGGAACTGCAGACCTGATATATGAATGAATATTATCATCTGAAGAACCTATTGATAGTAAACCAGTTAGGAATTAAGCAGAAATCTCGCGAGGAAGACAACAGTAAGGTAAACGAAGGAGACTTCATGAAACTTAAAAGCAAATAGCCACAAACCAATACTCTCCAACCCAAATAAATGAAAATGTGTTAAATTCGTAACCTGATTTCTGACAAACAGTAATTAAATCCTCTTCTGTTATACGTGAATCAACGATTACATTGTAGAACCAATGAACAAACCATAAGATAGAACCAACGAATTCAAAAGCCTTAAGCTCCCACACAGTCAATAAGCCAAAGACTAGTAATTTTGTTTTATCTTACACTATCTTATTATTCATCCATATGTGTCAACCATCTCACATGCTAGTCCCTATCAAAATCAGAGAGTAAGAGATGCATAGTAAACTAAGTTATTTAGATAATGCTTACATCTCCTTCATCGAGATGGACACGCTTCCTCAGTAGTTTTCCTGAGAAAACCACCTTTCTATCAGTCGCTGGGCATCCATGTCCGACAAGGATTTGAATGTCATTTCTCGACAACGACCTGAGGAAAAATTATTAATATAAGCACAATTCCAAGCTCAAAAACGAGAGCACTTGATAAAGATTTCAACTTTGGCTCAAACGCTACTAGAGAGTACAGAAACAAATGCAAATGACTTGATAGCACACCATGGCAGTATAAACATGAGCTAATGGCCAATGACATAGACGGAAAAAGTTGCGAATTCGATCAATAGCACAGTCATGGAGGCTCACTAAACTTAATCACACTCCATTGTGGCTTGATCAAACTTATATATGAATCATACAAATCATATGGGAGCAATAACAACGCAAACTTGTTCGATTTCAGAACCTAAAAACAAACCTTAGAATATCGAAACGGTCTTTTCCAAAATTGATACAAGCATTTTGAACAGCTCTAAAATCCTGAAACAAAGCAACTCCAACATTCTCTTCTTCACCTAATCCAACATTAGACACATCAATCCCTAAACTATTAACAATCTCATCATCTCCATCTCTTTCTCTCCTATGATCAAAGTAATTCTGCTTCAACAATCTCTCCATCAACTCCATCCACTCAGGCCATGGATGCACTAACTCAACCACACCCTTCTCTTTACTCAACTCACCAGAACCAACCTGAATCGGCTCAGCCACATCACAAGAATCCAATTCATCATTAGACACAACAGATTCAACTTTATCTTGTCGATGAGGCTGTTTAGATTGACGCCAAGCACGAATACGCTCAAGGGTTTCGTCTTTTTCAGTGTGACGTTTCTCAATAGCATCAATTTGATCGAAAACGAAGCTGAGACGAGAAGAGAGAGAGGAAGGTTTGTGATTTGGTTCAAGGGTTGAATCAGTATTGGTTTGTGAAGAAGTAGAGAGTGATTTTGTGAGAAATGGTTGGAAAAGTCGGCGGCTTTTAGGGTTTATGTGGAAGAGAGAGATACGTTTGATTAGAAGAAGAGAGATTGAAGAAGACATTTTTAGGTTGCAGAAGCAGCCATGGGAAAAGGGTTTATGCGATATCTCTTGTTAAACCCAGTAAGACTCGAAATGTTGCAGAGACCGATTTCGGTTTATTTCGGTTTAATAACATTAAACATGGTTTGGATCGGTTTCGAGTATTGGTTTATTCAGCTGGAAGGGCTCTAAACTCAACTGGAATTGAAGATTTTGGTGTTTTTTTTCTTTTTTTTTTTTTCTTTAATTCTACTATCCTTATACAGTTATACTAATTAAGTAATTATTTTAAAAGTGAAAACCAAACACATTTTAATATTAAACAAACTTACCATAACTAATATTTTTTTTTCAAATATTTTAGTTTATATATAAAGATTTCTTATTTATTGTGTGCATTAAATTTTTAATTCTAAATTAATTTTTTTTCCGAATTGACTAAAAATAAAAATTTTATATTAAAAAATTTAAGTATATGACATAAATTTATAAAAATATCATAAAAGACGATTGAGATTTGACATTTTTTTTCAATCATTTTTTAGTTAATTAAAATCATTATAATTAGGGATCAAACAAACATTATTCTTAGGAAATTAAAATAATATTTCTATTGCTAGGGTTTTTTGTTTCTTCTCTCCAGAGCATCTATATATACACCACAACTCATTGTGCCTCTGTCTGTGACTCTGTGTGCTTTGGTCGACATGGTTGAGATCCGTAAAAGCAAGCGTGAGGAGATTCTAATGAAGAAGAGACGTGAAACTGTTGAAGACATCTCTAGTTTGGTCGATAAGTTGGTGAGTTTGACAAATTTGGTCGCAGAGATTAGGGACTCGGATGATCTTGCCTTACAGCTCAAGACAACTACTGAGTTCAGGAAACTTTTATCTATTGAGACGACATATCCTCCAATCAATTATGTGAGTTCTCGTGTTGTGTTTTGGTTAATTAGTTGAGTTTCTCATGAAATATGATTGTCCCAAGATTCAGTTTGAAGCAGCTTGGGCTCTAACAAATATTGCAGCTGGATTAACACGTAACACAAGAGAATTAATTAATTGCGATGCTGTTCAAAGTTTTATCTATCTTCTTTCTCATTCTCCTGACGATAATATCCGTGAACAAGCTGTATGGGCGTTAGGTAACATTGCTGGTGACACACCGAAACACCGTGATTATCTTCTTACTTGTGGAGCACTTGCTCCTATGCTCAATCAGCTTAATGAGCATACTCAATTGTCTATAGTTAGGGTTATCACATGGACCTTATCAAACTTGTGTCGTAGTAGGAAGGTGAAACTCGTGCCGCTTCAAGCCCTTGAACGACTAATTCATTCTACTGATGAACAAGTCTTGAAAGATGCTTGTTGGGCTCTCTCATTTCTTTTTGATGGGACCAATGAGAGAATCCAAAGTATGATCGAGGCTGGTGTTGTGCCAAGACTTGTTGAACTTCTCAACCATCATTCTGAATCTGTGATAGTTCCCGCGCTTCGTATCATTGGATATATAGTTAATGGAGATGATGTACAAACGCAGTGTGTGATCAATGGTGGTGTTCTACCTTGTCTTGCAAACCTTCTCACTCAAGACTATAAGAAAAGTATTAAGGAGGAAGCTTGTTGGACGATTTCAAACATCATAGCGGGAACCCGAGAACAGGTCCAGATGGTACTTGAGGCTAATTTGATAGCTCCATTGGTCAATCTACTTCTAAATGCTGAATTTGACATTAAGAAAGAAGCTGCATGGGCAATTTCAAATGTAGCTTCAGATGGTTCACATGATCAAATCAAGTACCTTGTGGAGCAAGGATGCATAAAACCGTTATGCGATTTTCTAGTATGTCCGGATCCTAATATCATTACTGTCTGCCTTAGAGGATTGGAAAACATTTTGAAGGTGGGAGAGGCAGAGAAGAACTTGGGTAACACAGGGGACATGAACTATTATGCTCAGCTTATTGATGATGCTCAAGGGCGAGAAAAGATGGAGGATCTCTATAACCATTTGAACAGTGAGATATATGAGAAGGCTGTAAAAATTATGAAGACATATTGGCTTAAAGAGGAATATGAGGAGACACAACAACCTCTAGGTGTAGATGGTTCTCACACCGTGTTCCAGTTCAGAGCCAAAAAAGCTACTGGTGGATTGAATTGAAGGAATGGAACTGGAAGCTTGCAGCTTGGGAATGGTAAAATGTCAGAGTCTAGTTTCACTACAGGGTCGTCGGTTTAAAAGTAGAGAGTCTTAGGATGTGTTTGGTTTTATTTCCACAGGGCTATTTCTTTTCTTGTTTGATATGACCGGTGTGTACTTAAAAATAATTTTTGTGATCGTGAACAATTCTAATTTGCATTTTGCTTTATTAATTATTACAAATGAGAAGATATTAAAACCTAGGATAGTATTAGTGGATTGAGTTCGAGCTTCAAAATTAATTACAAAGCCTCTAGTGTGTGTATACACAGACTGATATTTCAAGCTTTTAGCCCTTTGAGATGACTTTAAAAGAAAATCATTCTTCTCTTCATTATGTTAACATGTATATATATACTTAAATTGAAGGAAAGGCAACTTCTTCTTTGCCTTTATTTTACTAACAAAAATAAATGGAAACAAAAGTTACCTGTAAATAAATAAAACAATTTTACTTATTAAATGCAACACAAAGGATTCTAAAATTCTTGATTATATTTAACGTATTAGCAAAACTATACAAATGCCATCTAAAGTATTTTATTTTATTATCTTATAATAATTAAATACATCTAAAGATGATATCTCACAGCTCAACCACGAACATCCTCGTTGGGGAGACTCACACTATATGTTAAATCGCTTTTTGTTTTTCAGGTAAGTTTCAAAGAAAACATTAAATGAAAACAATAATTAACTAAATAGGATCGTTCCTGACTACCTTGCATGGAATCTCCGTCTACGGGTCGATTCTCGCTTCGGAAGCTTCAGGAAGCGCGGAAGCTTTAAGAAGCGCGTGGAAGCGCGATTTCGAAAAAAGGCAATTTGGAAGCATTTTGGAAGCTATGATTCCGATTTGAAAGCGTTTCAATTTGTTGCGATTCTAATTTTGGAATCGTTATTATAGAAATATTTTGGAAGCGTAGTATATTTTTTAATATATTTAATTAAGTTTTTAACTTAATTAAAAACCTTAATTACAATTTTTAACTTAACTCTTGATGAACCAGAGTTTGGAGGCTATTTTGTTAATCGTAATGAAAATTAAAAAAAAAATAAGATGATGGTCTTAATATTTGATTTTATGCGTTATGTTTTTTTTACTTTAATGGACTTAGTTAAGTATTGGATTGGTGTTATTTTGGATAATTGAGTTATTTAATCATGTTTGGTGTTTAGTTATATACTTATATATATGTATACTTATATTTTGGATAATTGAGTTATATATATATATATATATATATATATATATATATATATATACGTTTCCATCACGTACCGCTTCCTTTAATTTTATAAAAAAATCGCTTCAGCGCTTCTAAACGATTCCGCTTCCGCGTATCCGTTCCCGTTGCCATGCAAGGTAGTAAAATTGTGATCTCTGCCACCATTATTTTTTTCTTAAATTACCTTTAATGATAACATCCCATCATTGCCAAAGAATATAATCCCATCTTTCGTTAAAGTCTAAAGTTGTTGAAAAATCTAGCAAAATGATCTTTTTATTTGTTAAGTCTTTCTTTAGTGTTAAATCACATCTTTGTTAATGACTAAAAACTCATCTAATTGACTAATTCATTAAAGACTCAAAAAATAAGAACTCACCTCTCGTCTTCCAAAGAATGATGTGAGCACAAAGGTAAAGACAGTGCTGTTTCGGACAAGAGGTTTTTTTTTTTTTTGGTAAAAGATTTCGGACAAGAGGTTAATGATGTTTTTAGCTTGTTTTGCTTTGATCTATCTTTTGTATTATGTATTTATGTGACTGTTTTGATGCATGACTTTAAACTTGGTTAAGATCTATGTCTTAAAATTTAGACTGAAAATATCTCATAATTATTACCACATCTTGTTTCACAAACTTGAATTGTTTTTTTCTTTTTCTTTTGGGTTAAATTGACAACGAACAATTTCAATCATTTCAATAAAGGTACAACCTTTCTCTACTCCGTTGACTAATTTCCGGACCATGAATGAAATCTTCTCACTTGCGTTCTCGATCGTTGTTTCAATCACATCTCTGTTCTCAATCTGTAATTTCCCATGATTTAGATTCTTGAATTCGATTAGGATTACACGAAAGTTTGGATTTTTATTACAAAGATGTTATCAATTGGTGTTTACGACAAGTCACTGTGTTGTGTGGAGAAGAGTAGAGTTTGCTCTTGTCTAGATTATAACAAATTGAGAAGAATATATACTCTGTTCATCAAATCATGTTTCTTTCAATACAAATGAAAATGCTTTTTTTTTTTTTTTTTTTTGATATACGGATATGATAAAACATAGTACTAGTTATGGAAAGACGTTTAAGAATTTCTTTTCTGTTTATTTTTAACACTCGTGATCATTGACACATGTGTTCTGTTCATGTTTGAATAGAAGCGTAGTTATGGAAGAAGTTGTGTCGTTTGTAATTGAGAAGGTTTGGGATTTACTGAGTCAAGAAACTGCGCGATTTCAAGGAGTTGATGAGCAAGTTAATGAACTAAGACGCGAGCTTGGAAGGTTACAGTCGTTGTTGAAAGACGCAGATGCCAAGAAAGGGTCAAATACTTCTTAAAAGATGTCAAAGACATTCTTTATGATGCTGAAGATATAATCGAAACCTTTATTATACAACAAGAAAGTGGGAAAGAAAAAGGGATCAAGAACTGTGTGAGAAGGCTTTCTTGCTTCTTAGTGGATCGCAGAAGATTTGCTTTAGCTATCGAAAGGATCACTAAAAGGATCTCTAAGATGATTAATCGAATGCAAAGTTTCGGAATACTACAAGTCATCGATGGTGGCCGTTCACTATCTTTTCAGGACAGACAAAGAGAGGAAAGGGAGATCCGACAAACATTTCCTAACAACTATGAAAGCGAACTTGTAGGGGTGGAGCAAAGTATTGAAGAATTGGTTAATCAATTGGTGGAGAATGATAACATTCAAGTGGTTTCTATAACCGGGATGGGGGGTATAGGTAAAACCACTCTCGCTAAACAAGTCTTTCATCATGACATTATCCGACGTCATTTTGATGGATTCGCGTGGTTCTATATTTCCAAACAATTTACACGGAAGGAGGTTTGGCAAAGGATCTTGAAAGATCTTACACCACATGAGAGGGACACTCCGCAGATGGATGAATATACACTCCAGGGTCAACTATTTGATCTGCTAAAAACTGGTAGAAATCTAGTTGTCCTCGATGATGTATGGAGAGAAGAAGACTGGGACCGCATCAAATCAGTGTTTCCACTGACAAGAGGTAAGCTCTAATGCACTTCTTGGTTAATAATTAGCAGAACATTTTCCATAGATGCCTTATATTCAATCATGAAACAAGAAGTATTTTGTAGGTTGGAAATTGATACTTACTTCTCGGAATGAGGGCGTTGGGTTACATGTAGATGCAACATCTTTTACCTTTAGACCAAGAATCCTTACTCCCGAAGAGAGTTGGACACTATGTTGGAGGATTGCATTTCCTAGGAGAGACAAAATTGGTACGGTTTCAATTATAAAATTAGACATGATATTTTATTTTATGGGTAGTATCTTGAAAGGTGTTACGTTGTGATGGTGTGCAGAATTTAAGGTTGATGAAGAAATGGAAGCCATGGGAAAGGAAATCGTCATGTATTGTGGAGGACTACCATTAGCCATTAGAGTGTTGGGAGGGTTGTTAGCTAAGAAACATACAATTCACGAGTGGAAGAGAGTATATGACACTATTGGACACCATATATCCGGAGGATCTGGTAGCTTTAGTGACAACGGTCTCAATTCGGTTTGGCTAGTATTATCTCTAAGCTATGAAGATTTGCCAAGGCGTTTAAAGCATTGCTTTCTTTTCCTAGCCCATTACCCCGAAAAATTCCATATAGCCGTAAACAAATTGTCTTATTACTGGGCTTCAGAAGGAATTATAAAGTCATTTTACGATGGCGAAACCATTCTTGAGAGTGGTGAAAGCTGCCTAGAAAAGCTAGTGCGGAGAAATATGGTCATTGTGGAAAAACACTATTTGTCTTCGAGAATTTTATATTGTCAAATGCATGACATGATGAGAGAAGTATGTTTGTCCAAAGCTGAAGAAGAGAATTTCCTACAAATTATCAAAGTCTCTACATTCACCTCGACCATCAATGTGCAACCATGTAGCACCTCTAGAAGACTCGCTGTCCATTGTGGCGGCGATGCATTTGAAATATTGGGACGTCAAAACAATCAAAAGGTCAGATCTCTTTTGTTTTTTGGAGTTGAGAGAGATGTTTGGAGGCAGCTAAGCTTGCCATTTCTCAGGGTGTTGGATCTTTATAAAATACAATTTGAGGGAGGGAAGTTACCTTCTAGCATTGGAGATCTCGTTCACTTGAGATTCTTAAGCTTATTAGAGGCGGTGGTATCTCATCTACCTTCTTCTCTACGGAAACTAAAGCTTTTGCTCTATTTGAACTTAACTGTTAGTGGGAAGTCAATTCATGTGCCAAATGTTTTGAAAGAGATGCTAGAGTTGAGGTACCTTCAGCTACCTGGTTCAATGCATGATCAAACGCTATTGGAATTGGGTAATCTAGTGAACCTAGAGACATTGTCGTTTTTCTCAACGAAACACAGTAGTGTGACTGATCTCATCCATATGACTAGGCTCAGGATTCTTAGTGTATGTATCCGTGGCGAGTGTAGTTTTGAAACTTTATCGTCATCTCTCTGTGAAATGAGAGACCTCAAGAAGCTTAGCTTACTGGATTCACGTGGTGAAGACCGCGTGGCATACCATGGAGATTTGGTTATGAATTTTATTCATCTAAGCTATTTAGGATTGTCGCTACATATGCCATGTCTTTCCGATCTACAGCGAGTCCCTCCTCATCTTGCAAACATAATGCTACATAAATGCTACATGGAGGAAGATCCAATGCCAATCCTAGAAAAGTTGCTTCATTTGGAGTCGGTTATATTCAATCCTTCTGCTTTTGTTGGGAAGAAAATGGTATGCTCAAAAGGCGGATATCTACAATTACGTGTTCTAAAGCTATATGCACAAACGGAGTTGGAAGAGTGGATAGTAGAAGAAGAGTCGATGCCATGTCTCCGTATTTTGACTATACGTAATTGCAAAAGGTTGATGAAACTTCCAGATGGGATCAAGTATATTACTTCTTTGAAGGAGCTACAAATAAAAGAAATGAGGAGAGAGTGGACAAAGAAATTGGTTCCAGGTGGGGAAGACTACTACAAAGTCCAGCACATTCCTAGTGTTCAACTTATCGACTGTAACGACGAATAACTACGACAATAAACAAAATAAATAACAGGTAAAATAATTTCGTATTATGCACACTTTATTCATTTGCTGGTTTTGCATCTTTGATGTGAAAGTCACATGAACAATCTCAACTATTATGAATTATTCTAACTTTGTTTTGGCTTGCAGGTGAATCTAATCAAAAGCATCACCTTATACTATCGATTGTGTGTGATGTGATAAACCATTTATGTTGTGTTGTTGTATAATATATACTATTTCATATATTTTATCCGAAATGCATTCATATATATGTTACATATCTTTTTCTCTTTAAGGCATAATTTGTAAGGATTGAATAATATTTCGTATAGATCAGAACCATATTTTATTTGGTTGCTCCTTCTTGTCGAGGGTAATATTAAACGAGCCAAACCCTGAAAGAGTTTTGTAAAGCGTAGAAAGATCTGAATTTTGGAAAAAAAAAAGGTTAGAACTAGAAGCCTCAAAACTAACTTGTTTTATTTGTAAGAATAACATTAGTTCTCAAGTTTATTGAGTGATTACAAATATAGCAATTGGTATTGAAGACTATGGATGCTAAGTATGCTTAATTAATTTTAACGAGGCATGGTTTTGTTTGTTAGCCTCTCTTAAAATTTAGTGTCTAATAGATAAATGGTTCAATTCTCATTAATCTCAAATCATGTACAATGTTGGCTTATATACAACATGAGACTAAACCATATAATTATATAACATAACCGGATAAAGGAAACCGGATATGGTTAAACCAAAATCATGTATTTACATTCTATTAGTGTCTCAAGTTAGAAGATTCATAGGAATTCCAGTTTGGACAAAAAGAAGAGAGTCTAAGCAAAAGACAATTGGTAGTAACTAATTAACTATTTAGTTATCTAAAACTGACTCTTATAAAAATATAATTCCTAACTTTATAACTCAAGATAGTAGTAACTGAACTTGAAAAGAAATGTGTAGTTTAGTTGTAGGTTTAAATCAGCATTACATTAGCATTTCCACAACAAAGGTTTATAGTTTTAGGCAATCGATCTGATCCATAGGAAAAATCACAACTAGAGAAATCAAACAGAGCAAGATCATGATGGAGTTATTAGAATCCTAAAAAAGTATTTATAGCTAGAAATAAACCATAAAAGTTCTCATTTACTTTTAAGGGCAAGAATATATCTCTTAAAATGTAAAATTTTAAGGACGAGTTTAGTGTTGCTTACCAATAAACCATATGAGCATGTATCATACGGTGTCTATCGGAATAAAGCTATCTACATAGTCTGAAACATTAAAAAAAAAAAGTTAATAAGATCAAAGCAGATGGATAACCAACTCCAACAATTAGTATGATCTTTGCCTTAGAAATTATCTTCTTCTTCAATGGATACATTGTCTGATATCGACTCCAAAATTAGCCCATTTGAGCTGCCACTATGGTCAGTGTTTTTCAAGACCACCCCGGTTTCAAACTCGTTATCTTTGTCTTCAGAAACTTGGTCTAGTATAGATTTATTGCTTCCCTCCACTTCATTGGTTAGGATTCTTATACCACACTCTATAATCTCACAGTAGTGGCTCCTGAATTCAAACAATATCTTGCTGCCCACGTCATGTAGTATTTCTTTTTTCAGGAAAGTCACAATGAAATATACAAAGATCTGTTCTAATTCCGGGAGATTCACGAGGGTGTACTATGAAAATAGGATATCTGTATCCGATGTTGCCTATGATTCCATACTTCAAACACAATTCTCTATTTTCTTTTGTATGATGGTTCTGGTTAGGCGAAATCATGACACAAACCTTAAACTGGGAGGGTGCAGAAAATGAGCAATGTTTCTCATGTAGAATGGTCAAGAAGACAAGAACTTAATATTCTTTATTTTCCCCAAGGCCATTATTGTACTATATAGCAAGAAAATTATATGTTATAATTAAAACTCCGGTTGAAAAAAATTTAACTGTGTCTAATATTATAATGGAAAACAGATACGTACAACAATTTCTCAATGTCTAGTGATCTTGGTCTAGTGGCAAAGCCCACAGAAGACAAACACCATCACACCAGGGATCGAGTCTGCGACTCTACAATTTAATTGTAGAATTTAGGCTAATGGGCCGACCAATTGTGGCTCAAATGTTGAAAAAAAAAAAAAACACAATTTCTCAATGTATTATATCCCTCACTAGCATATAATTAGCATTAATAGATTTATATATTCGTTGGTGTTTTTTCTTAATTTTATTTTACAACTAGTCATTTGCCCGTTATGTTGTATCGTCAATTTAGTTTAGTTCGTTATGTTTTGATTAGTTATATTATCTCTTTACATATTATCTAATTTATTTATTTTTATTTATTGATAAAAAAATATTGTTTTATTGTTACTTTTTCATACATATTTTTAAAATGAGAATTCACGTTTTGTCCCAATTTATCTCTTTTATGTTTGAAAATTTTGTAAGACATAAATTAGATAGATTTTATATTCTCAAAATTTCTTGTTTTCGTTCTATTTCTGTTAAATCTCATCATAATTTAAGTTTCGTTGTGTTAATCCATTCACATATTGTTGCATATTATTTTAATGAATATATATTCATAATAAAACATTCACTTTAAAAATATAATATATTATTTATAAATTAGTTAGTATAATCGGAAATTAGTAAATTTTTTATTTTTTATATCAATTATTTCTTTTAGTTTTATAATATAAAATATAAGAAAAGACCTTTCATATTTCTTTTTTAAAAGTTTGTTTACATATGTATAAATTTTAAAATTAAATGATAAAATGTAGAGAAATTGAGACAAATGCCCCTCTTTCTCTGTCACTTTGCAAAAATGCCCCTCACTAATTTACCCTTCTACAATTTACACTAAACAGACCATTTTGCCCTTAATAACTACTCTCATCTTCTCTGACTCTCACCTTCTCCGTCGAGATCTCAGTCTTCGCCGTCGACATCAAAGCGTTGAGCTCGAATCACTGACTCTTACGCCTCCGCAATTCTATATCTATCCATTTCTGTGTTTGCGTTTGAATCTTTGTGGTCATGGGGATTGATTGTTCTTGTTATTGGAATTGCTTTGCAGATACTGTTGAAACCGGATCGGATCTTCCTGTAGATCCGTTCTAGGTTTATCGATTTTCATTCTTTCAATCTCTGACATCCGGATACTTTGTTGCAATTTGTTGAAGCCGATTCATCATAATCGAGAGAGAAATGTCGCAGGTTCCGAATCCAAAAGAAGAAGAAGACGATACGATTGAAATCCGAAATGTCTGGAACGACAATCTTGAAGAAGAGATGGCTCTGATTGAACAATCCATTGACGATTTCCCTTACGTAGCCATGGATACGGAGTTCCCAGGAGTCGTGTGCAAGACAGTGACGGAGGATCCAAACCCAGACCCAAAGCCTAGACACTACGAGTACAACTACAAAACCTTGAAGGCGAACGTGAATATGCTAAAGCTGATTCAGCTGGGCCTCACATTATCCGACGAAAAAGGAAATCTCCCAACCTGTAGAACTAACAAGCAATGCGTTTGGCAATTCAATTTCAGGGAATTCAACCCCAAATCCGACATGTTCGCCATAGAATCCATCGCACTCCTTAAAGGGACAAATCGAATCAGAACGATTCGCGGAGCTTCTAATGGGTTCAGGAGTAGTGCTTAACGACAAGATATAGTGGGTAACATCCCATTGCGGATACGATTTTGGATACTTTGACTTTAAATTTCAGTTTTTTCTCTGATGGGTTTGTTAATTTAGTGTTGTGACTGGATTGTGCTTTTGTAAGTTGAGTAGTCTTTGAATCTAAGAGAAAATGGAGTTATTGCTGCTGCATAGATTTCTATACAACAATGGGCATCACACTTTCTTTCTTTATCAATTCCAATTTGTGATTTTGCAATCAGGTGAAAGATTAGGACGTGGTATAGTCATTAGTCACGGATGCGATCACGACTCCTGTAGTAAACACATCTGCCTTCTTCTCTACGGAAACTAAAGCTTTTGCTCTATTTGAACTTAACTGTTAGTGGGAAGTCAATTCATGTGCCAAATGTTTTGAAAGAGATGCTAGAGTTGAGGTACCTTCAGCTACCTGGTTCAATGCATGATCAAACGCTATTGGAATTGGGTAATCTAGTGAACCTAGAGACATTGTCGTTTTTCTCAACGAAACACAGTAGTGTGACTGATCTCATCCATATGACTAGGCTCAGGATTCTTAGTGTATGTATCCGTGGCGAGTGTAGTTTTGAAACTTTATCGTCATCTCTCTGTGAAATGAGAGACCTCAAGAAGCTTAGCTTACTGGATTCACGTGGTGAAGACCGCGTGGCATACCATGGAGATTTGGTTATGAATTTTATTCATCTAAGCTATTTAGGATTGTCGCTACATATGCCATGTCTTTCCGATCTACATCGAGTCCCTCCTCATCTTGCAAACATAATGCTACATAAATGCTACATGGAGGAAGATCCAATGCCAATCCTAGAAAAGTTGCTTCATTTGGAGTCGGTTATATTCAATCCTTCTGCTTTTGTTGGGAAGAAAATGGTATGCTCAAAAGGCGGATATCTACAATTACGTGTTCTAAAGCTATATGCACAAACGGAGTTGGAAGAGTGGATAGTAGAAGAAGAGTCGATGCCATGTCTCCGTATTTTGACTATACGTAATTGCAAAAGGTTGATGAAACTTCCAGATGGGATCAAGTATATTACTTCTTTGAAGGAGCTACAAATAAAAGAAATGAGGAGAGAGTGGACAAAGAAATTGGTTCCAGGTGGGGAAGACTACTACAAAGTCCAGCACATTCCTATTGTCTGATATCGACTCCGGGATATTCTCGAGGGTGTACTATGAAAATAGGATATCTGTATCCGATGTTGCCTATGATTCCATACTTCAAACGCAGTTCTCTATTTTCTTTTGTATGATCGTTCTGGTTAGGCGAAATCATGACGCAAACCTGAAACTGGTAGGGTGCAGAAAATGAGCAATGTTTCTCATGTAGAATGGTCAAGAAGACAAGAACTTAATATTCTTTATTTTCCCCAAGGCCATTACTGTATATAGCAAGAAATTATGTGCTATAATTAAAACTCCGGTTGAAGAAAACTTAAGTGTGTCTAATATAATGGAAAACAAATACAACAATTTCTCAATGTATCTTATTATATAAAGTTGGGTTTTCGAAGTTAGCAACTCGCTGGATCGTGACACGTGTCGATTTCAACGATCAGAGATTTTGACATGTGTCAAAAAATTTGTTTTAAATAATTTTAAAAATATAAAAAAAGATAATTATGAGAATTAATACTTAAATAAATTTAAAAATATAAAAAGATAATGTTAAAAAAATAATAATTTAAATAATTTTAAAAATATAAAAATAAAATTTTAAGAAAATTTTAATTTTCAATATTTTTAAAAAATGAAAAAATATAATTATAATTAAAATTTTGAACAATTAAAAATTAAATTTTGAACAATTTTAAAATGTATAAAGATAATTATAAGAAAATTATAGATTTAAAATTTTTTTAAAGTATAAATAGGTGATTCTAAGAAAATTATAAATTTAAATAATTTTTTAATATAAAAAGATAATCATAAGGAAATTATACGTATATTTTTCATATAATTAGATTACTAATAAAAAAAAATTAAATAATACTATTCCTATAAGGAAAAGGAGTTGTAAATACTCACCTCTATATAATCGAATAGATGGTGTCATATTTTTTTTACCACACAAAATAATTTTTTCAAAAATACCATCGTTGATTCAAGTTTGTTTAACTGATAAAACTTTTCTCTTTACCTACATACCTCTTACCTGATCATAGAGTACTTCAAAATCGTTCTCTTTCTCAAATATAATCGATTTGATTTGATAATCTACTTGGTTTTATATAATACTTTTGCTTTTGGTTAGATGATTTTTGGTTAGTGTACTAATATTTTCTGGGTGCGAAGATCTAAAAACGTTTGATACGACTATCGTGTGATCATGTAAGTTTTAATCTAAATGTGACTTTTTTGTATGGTTTTACAACTTTTGATAAGTTACGAATTTTTTTGTCAAAGATGTAAAATTTACCAAAAAAAGATGTACAATTTTACCGGATGTTGAGTGTGCAAGGACTGATTTTATCGGATAAAGATGTAAAATTTTGAAACGTGATTTATTTGATCAGATGAAGAGGTAAAAGTTTTCTAATGTATATAGCTCAGAAAAGATTTTTTATATTCTCAGTTATATATTTAGAAATATATGAAAAAATAACTGAAATTTAATTAACTAATAAACTGAAAAATTTAATGAATTAATTCATTAAAAAAAAAATTTTTTACAGAATTTCTGATTTTGTTTTTACTTTTTTTTTTCTTTTTATACGGGTTATCAAATTTAAAATTATAAACCCGCGTATAACGCGGGTCCTAATCTAGTACAATTATATCCCTCGCTAGCATATAATTAGCATTAATAGATTTACATATTCGTTGGTCTTTTTCCTCAATTTTATTTTACAATTAGTCATATTTCTATTGCTAGGGTTTTTCTTTTCCTTCTCTCCGGAGCATCTATATATACGTACACCACAAATCACCAATTTCTCGTTCTCTTTGTCATATTTCCTTCTCGAGGCAGAGCCATGTCGCTGAAATTCAACACCAAGACGGAGATCCAGTCGGAACCAGTACAAGTATAAGGTGAAGTCTTCTTATTCCTGTTGATTCAGTAGCCTTAAGAGTGAAAGGATTTTGTGGCTTCACTTCAACTCCCCAGAAAGCCATGGAATTTGGTCAAAGAATGAAAGAGAATCGTAGAACGAAAGATACAAGAAGACTCCAACGCCAACCCAATGCCGAGGTTTTTGTTGGCGAGTTAAAGTGAAGCCACGAAATCCTTTCACTCTTAAGGCTACTGAATCTACAGGAATAAGAAGACTTCACCTTTCCTAGGCGACATTGGGGCATGGTAATGGAACAGATAGATTTATTCTATAGTGTAACGTTGGGAACAAAAGTACCGTCCTCTTATGCATCTTGTCTCCTGATCATAAGGTTGATTCTTGTCAACTGAATCTCGAGTTTGAAGAAGCTGATGAAGTTATATTCTCTGTCCTCGGACCTCGGAGCCTTCACCTCACTGGCTACTTACTCGGCATGTGTACCGGTTTTAGGCCAAATGATGATGAATCGGAGTCATATGGAGAAGACATTGTTGACACTGACATGGAAAAAGCTGGCTTTTGGGAACAAAAGCAAGCGTGAGGAGAGTCTAATGAAGAAGAGGCGTGAAACTATTCAAGACATCTCTGGTTTAGTCGATAAGAAGTTGTTGATTTTGGCCAGATTAGGTCGAATGATCTTGCCTTGCAGCTCAAGTCAACAACTGAGGTAAGGAAGCTTTTATCTATCGATAGAAATCCTCCAATTGATGAAGTGATTAATTCTCGTTTTGTGTTTAGGTTATTTCAGTTTCTCCTGAAAGATGATTGTCCCAAGATTCAGTTTGAAGCAGCTTGGGCTCTAACAAATATTGCATCTGGAACAACACATCATACAAAAGTTGTAATTGGTTACAATGTTGTCCCAATCTTTATCTATCTTATTGCTTATTCCCCTTACGATAATGTCCGGGAACAAGCTGTATGGGCGTTAGGTAACATTGCTGGTGATACACCAAAACACCGTGATTATGTTCTTAGATGTGGAGCACTTGTTCCTATGCTCAATCAGCTTAATGAGCATACTAAATTGTCTATGGTTAGAGTTATCTCATGGACCTTATCCAACTTGTGTCGCGGTGGGAAGGTGAAACCTCAAGCCCTTGAATTAACGACTAATTCATTCTATTGATGAACAAGTCTTGAAATATGCTTGTTGGGCTCTCTCATACCTCTTTGATGGGACCAATGAGAGAATCCAAAGTGTCATCGAGGCTGGTTTTGTGCCAGGGCTATTTCTGTTTTTCGTTGAAATGACCGGTGTGTACTGGTCATGAGTCTACTTTTGGACGGTTATAAATTTTATACTAAGTTTGTTTTTGTGTTCACAACAATTTGGTATTGGTGTGTCGATAATTTTTTGTCATATTCCTATATATATATATCGTAGTTCGTTGATGCCATTTTAATAGTATAAACTGACCTTATCAAAAAAAAAAATTATAGTATAGACTGACGGCTTATATGGTCGGTCGGTTGGGGAGGTTCTGATGTTTTTTGTCCCTGTGACGTTCCTCGCGCACCTTCTTCCACCTGGCTTGGAGCTCAGTGTCGGCTTGGACATCCTCGTCTGTCTTGCAATACAAGGTTGGTGGGACTGTGAATGAATACACATACGGTGAAAGGTTTGGTTTTTGACAAAAAGGTTAGCCGGGTGGACCGACTCGCGTGGAGAATACTAAGATCACAACACTTTTGCCAGCGAAAAAATAAAATTTTGTGATCATGAACAAGAGTTCTATTTTGCATTTTGCTTTTTAAAACATTACAAATGAAAAAATATATTTAAACCTTGGATAGTATTTGTGGATTGAATTCGAGCTTTGACATTACAAAGCGTCTAGTGTATACACACCGAATGATATTTCAACCTTTTGAGATGACTTTAAAAGAAACTCATTCATTATGTTAACATATACTGTATATACACTTAAATTGAAGGAAAGACAACTTCTTCATTGCCTTTACTTTTACCAACAAAACTAAATGAGGAAAAACAAAAGTTACTTGTCATCCTTTTCGTTATATATATAAGAGAAATTTATTTCTCATTAACATCCACTTCTGGACTTTGAAGTTGCCTCTGCCTCTTAATTTGGAAAACTCTCTTCCACCTCGACTTCTGGACTTTGAAGCTCTTTTCGCTTGTGTCAGGTAATGACTCTGAGTGTAGGACTAAGGAGAATCATGAAATAGTTGTTTGTAACAGGTTTGCATTATTGGACCAAGGGAAGCAAGTCTATATCTCCGAGCAAGACGAGGAATCTTCATCTACTCGTATGATTTTTGCGTGATAGGCCGATCAAACCACCTCCAAAGATTCAAGATGAATGGATGGATTGCAATAAGTGGGCATGGACGCCGTGGTCATATAGGCCGAGTCCAAAATGAGTTTTGAAAAACCTCATTTTTTACATATTTAAGATTTTTTTAAAAAATAGTCTACCTTAAAAATAGGGAAAATAGTTTTTAAAAGATTTTAACAATTTTCAATAACAGTCTAAAACCATTTTATTTGAGTTTTTAACCTTTTTTATAGAAATTTTTAACTAGACATTGTTTTCTTATATATTTATTTTTTATTTCTTTTATTTTTACAAAATCCAAAAACTAAAAAAAACCAAAAACCAAAAACTATAAGCATATGTAACTTCACCAAAAGCTTTGAAGTTCGAGTCCTAAATATGTTTCTAAAAAACTCATTTTTACATATCTAAGATTTTTTTTTTTAAAATTGTCTACCTTAAAAATAGGGAAAATAGTTTTTAAAAGATTTTAACAATTTTCAATAACATTGTAAAACCATTTTATTTGAGTTTATAACCTTTTTTATAGAAATTTTTACCTACACATTTTTTTCTTATTTACATATTTTTTCTTTCTCTCATTTTTACAAAATCCAAAAACCAAAAAAAATAAAATTTAATCTAAAAACCAAAACCAAAAACTATAATCTATAAACCATTACACCCACAATCTAGATACTCACTATTCATGGCCAAAGTTCCTTTTTACTTTATTGAGCAATAGTCATATTCTGCGACATTTCAATTAAATCACTCCGGTTTGGATTAACCGCTCAATGAATTTTCTTGGTTTGTCTCATCCTCTCTAGTATTAGGCCATGAATGTTTAGTAGTTTTTTTTGGTTTTTAGATTTTGGGTTTTGATTTTTTGAGTTTTTTATTTTGGTGGAGATTTTAGTTTTTTATAAAATCTTGAAATGGTAACCTTTTTAGTTTTTATATAATTATTTTAGAAAAAGTTTTTAAATTATATATTTTAATTTTTAGTTTCTATTTTGTGTTTAAAAATTACTAAAACAATTATAAGAAAGTTTAATAATAAAAAGATAACAAAATCTCATAATGCCAAAACAATATTGTTAAAAAATTACACATAAGTTTATTGCATAAAAAAAACACACATTATTGCATAAACTACAATGAAGAGGCTTTGTCTTTTTATAGAGAAAAATGCAAATTCAGAAAGTTTTTTTTTACTTGGTAATTATTGAAAGTGGCATAAACAAAATTAAAAAAAAAAAAACGTAGATTCTGTTGAAAAATTCTAAAAATTAGTTTTTGGATTTTATTAAAAAGTAAGTAAAATCCATCAAAATACGGATTCACTCATTCTATTTCTCAAAATCATGACTGGTAAAAAAAATAAAATTTGCAAATCAAAAGCCAGTCATTCAAGGCCTTAAGGCATAAAACTTAATTTAGCGTTTTAATTAGCACAAATTCATTTCTAAAATGTATAAGACTGTTTTAGTTTGGATAAAGTGATAAACTAATAAAACCTTTTAACACAAAAAAAGTGATAAACTAGTAAACACAATTATCATAAACTGTTTTATTCTGATGTTTATAGGCCACATCGATTAATAATAACAAGAATCAAAGGTTAACGTGTAGAACAAGTAAACCATGTGAAAACACAAACTGACTTGTGACACAATCCTGAAGTGAGACATGTTTTAGATAGAGACACTGTTTGGAATTCCCCTGCCGGTGACTCCACCTTCACTGGTCGGAAACAATAGTGTATACGGCATCTTAACCAAACCAGTCCTGTTCTTGAGATTCTCGTCCTCGTTCCTCGCATCAATGTTCTTCTCAATCTCTCTTACTTTCTGACCAAACTTCTCAAACGCGTCCAACGCCTCTTTCTCAGCTGCCCATTCCTTAGAATCTCTCTGTCCCAAATACACCTCGTCGCTCGAATGAGTAGACAGAATCTCAATCAGAGAGATCCCTAGAAGTGTCTGAAGCTGAGCTGTGATTGTTTTCAAAAACACTTTATCTGGATTCTTCTCAAGTTCTTCAAACTCTGGAGTGTTTTCTTTTGGCATGAACTGACGGCTTATGGTTGGCCTGTTCGGGAGGTACCCTGCGATTGGATACTGTCCGAAGTTAACTGCTGCGTGAAGAGCAGAAGCGATCCAGATTATTATAGTGCAAGACTCCACGAGTTCTTCGCGGGTTTGCATTTTGGGCCACCATGGTTCTGACTTTTTGTCTCCGTGACCTTCCTCGCGCACCTCCTTCCACCAGGCTTGTAGCTCAGTGTCAGTTTGGACATCCTCGTCCGTCTTGTAATACACTGAAATGTAGTCTTGGACCCATGATTCAATAGCATACCAAACCTCAAGTCCATCCACAGCGAAAGGATAGTCTTTAATCCTCAGACGTAATCCATGTGGTGCTTCTGGGTCCTCAACGGCCATCCCTCTGCAATCAAAAAGCCATAAAAACAACAGTTTCAGTCTATAGCTTAGAGTTGAGCCACTGAATTGTTTCAAAGCTTATTATTTCGCCAGCGAACTTTGTGTTCTCTTCTGATTTTGCATCATCAAGCAAAACAAATTATTGAAAGATTGAGTATAAATGTATTACCTCTTTTTAAGTTCTGCTGGCAATGCTTGATCAGGGAAGGTCCAGTGGTTCTTATAGATGAAAGATGACATCTCCATGGCATACTTAGAAGGGAACACAGTGATCTCAAAGATACCACCACCATTGATCAGGATTTGCCTAGCAAGGGCATTGATATTCATTGTATCACGGAAGTGAGGTTCGAGGAGCTTAAATACCGGGTGAAGAACACTCAGCTGTCTGTTCGTGGCAATCACAAAAGGTTCAATCGATGCGTGAGTTTGCATCCTGCAAAAATACAAAACTTTAACTTCAGATCATGTACATAGATCAGTTTGTCCCCAACTTAACCATTTAGTATCCATTACCAGTGACTGATAAGCTGATGATTTCCAGAGTCATTTACGCCAACAAAAGCCTTTGCCAACTGCCATAACGAGTCGTACACACCTTCACCAGGCGTATATACTTCACTCACTGCTCCAAATTTGTCACCATCAGGATGAGGCAAGCTCATCTCTATCACCAATGGCTTCAAGGTCCCATCTTCTTTCAAGAACAGAAGTGTCCTAGTTGCGTAAGTCTTATTCGTTGTGGTGTTTATACGTCCCAAGTATGGCATCAGTGTGTCATGATGGTCTAATATGAACAACCTCTCCTTCTCCAGAGCCTAAAACCGCAAAAGAAGATTAGTTTCAAATTGACTCGGTATCAGATTAATGCTCTATTTGATTGTAGTTTTTACCTCTTCAACAGTGAGCCCATCTAAGTTGTGTTCAATGTGACTTTTGGTGATTGTACTGTTCTGGTTACCGTATGATTCGCTGTCAAGCTTGCTCTTTGGAGGAAATTCCTGCAAGTTAAATACCATAACCTGTAAGACCGTAGAAACAACTACGAGAACTAATATTCGTTATCGAAATATTTTCGTGTATTCACCTTAAGAAGTTGAATAACAACAGGGTTTAGCCCAGCCAACATTTCTCTACCAAATTCCTCATCAGTTCTCCATGCAGTTTTGTCCTCTAAAAAAGATGAAAATCAAAATTAGTTACATCGAAAACGTTAATTAGATATCATCATATGAATAAGAAATGTGTATACCTTTGATGACCTGAGGCACTGGATACTTAAGAAATTTCTGACCATCTGTTCTGAATATCTCCTTTAACATCTCAAGTGGTATATTCTTAACAATACTATCAATCAAAGCCTGGTTTGGTAAATCGATTCCTTCTTCGTATATCTTAAGAACATCTTCAAAAGAATCAAACTCCTTAGGAGTATCGTCAAACACAGCCTCAAGCGCAGGCTGGATAAACTGAGCAATTGCTTTCAGAGCATAAGCAAGGAAATCAGACATCTTCAAGTGTCCAAACCTCTCATCTCGCGGAACATATATATCTAAGCTCGACGTGATTGGTAGCCTGCTCTCGGTTTGAGGATCTTCTTTAGTCGGTTTCCGTCCTGTTCTTCCTCTTCTTGGGTAAGGATACTCCTCTGTTCCTCCAAGTACAGGCCGTGGGTTCTTTGGCGGTACGCCTAAATCATTATAGTAAGCATAGTCATAGACTCTGTCCCATTCCTTTAGCTCGCCTTCACCGGTTCCTCTCAAACTCACTAGCTCTTCCTCTCGGTACTTAAGCAACGCCTCTGGTGTTTCATGTGGAAGATAAGTCTGAAACATAAGTAAACATAGATCGTTTTCATCAATTCTTACCTAAACCACATCTTTCGACTAATAGTAGTCAAGAAAACAAACCGGGAAACGTTTAATTACCTTGTTGGAGAAGAAAACTCGGTCTTTAGTGTAGTGTTTTGCAGGGTAAACCCAAGAATTGCAGATATAATGGACTCTGCCATGGCCTGGAACGTCTTCAAGTGTGAGACTTTTGAGATAAAACTCACTGAAATGGCTGTTTCTGATCAAGAATGCTCCAGGGTAACCAAAATCGTGGTCGTAATCGAATGTGACCTTAAAGGCTGATTCGCCTGCGGTTAAAGATGTGAGTGTTGTGATCCAATCCTCCAAGTGAGCAGCCTTCCCTAGTTTCCCCTTTGAACCATTTTCTGCAAAAAAAAATTCATAAATGCTACATGAAAAGGAAAGTTTTTAATTTAGTTTTTCATTTCATGAAAAAAGATTATTTGGTCATACATTTACACATCCAAAGATACAACTTCAAAACATTTAGGAAAATGATAAATTCAGGATTTTTTTTTTTTTTTACCACAAATTCAGGATTTAATTGGAAACAATATTAAACTATTGAATAAATTATTATCCAAAGAAAGAAAAAAAAACTATTGAATAAATTAAAACACATACATTTTCAAGTGTCTAACCAAAAAAAAAAAAAACATTTTGTTTAATTTCTTAAATTACTATGGAATTTACTATTATGAAAATTATAACCGAACGTGAATGTGGTTCCAAAATCCAAATGGAATATAAGTTTTTTGTTAAAGGAATGGAATATTATCAGATGAAAAAAAGTCGAGTATAACATTTAAATATTCCAATTATCAAAAAAAGAAAAAATTAAAATATTCCGGAAAAAAGTTCAATAAAACAAAAAAAGATTCTCTTTGGTTAAAAAAACAGAGCATATTTAAGCTTTTAAGACTCTAGTTTTTGCTTTTATATCATCTAGATCCAAACATAAAACACCATATACATATGTATGTGATATTTAAAGGTTTTTTTTCACAAAACTTATCACATTAATTAGACAAAGATGAGAATGAAAAGTTAGATTTTAAAATAAAATAACATTTATGTAGGAGATTAAAAATTTGACGATATTCTTTTTCTTCTGTTTGTATTTCGAATTTTCCTTTAAATATTAATAACAAATTCCAAAAAACAATTCCTATTGATATTTCGATAGTTATATACATATTAAAAGTTAGACCAATATATATACATATTAAAGACATAAATATCTGAATTAAAAATTTAACAAAAAATATGAGGGGGAAAATGGAATTTTCTTTAATAAAATAAAAAAAATATTAAAGAGAAAGGTAACTATCACTTGGTAAGACAAAAAGAGCATTTGATTTATCATCTTTACACAGAGAATAAATGTTTTTTGGCCTTTTGGGAGAACAAAAAAAAAAGCAAAAATTATTCTAAGCTTTCTTGCTAAAGAAGTTTCCACACATCAAAACAAAAAATTAAGAAATAGTATGATTTTCCATGAAAGACATTAGAATACATCCAAAAAAATGGTCTCACAATTTTGATAAGTCTCATAGTTTCTTCTATTGAAGTAAAATAATAACTACAGACATGTTCTCTGGTTCCAGAATTCAATTCGCAATAAATATTAAGAAATCATGGGATAATAATGACAAAAAGAAAATAGATAAATAGAAAATAACAAAAATATTGGTAATCGCGTACTTAAAATAATTACTCCTTCTGTTTTTTAAAAGTTGTCGTTTTAACTGTATTTGGACAAATTAAAAAAAGTATACAATGACTATATTAACCTCATAAAAATGACAAGTAATTATTTACAAATGATTTATGTTTAATAAAATGAGGGTAATTTGGGTAGTTATTGGCATAAATTACATTATTACCTTAAAACGACAACTAATTTAAAACAAAAAAAAAGCTCTAAAACGACAACTATTCGAAAACGGAGGGAGTACTACTTTTGTTAAAAAAAAATAAAAATAATAATTACTACTTATCTGTTTTTTTTTTGGGCAATTCTCTAAAATACCACCATTTTTGTTTTTTGGACAAAAATACCACCAAAATAATATAAATTTTTTTAATTTTTAAACTTTAAACTCTAAATTCTAAACACTAAACCCTACCCCAACCCTACCCCATAAATACTAAACCCTAAATTGCAAAATAAGCAACCCAAACCAAAGATTTAAAATTTCATACCTATGAACAATAATTTGATATTAGTGGTATTTTTGGAAAGAAAACTTTTTTAGTGGTATTGGAGGGCATTTCTCTTTTTTTTTTAACAGATAATTACTACTTATCTGTTTTTTAATTATTATTTAAGAGGAAAATTATTTAATTTACAAAAGTTAATGAAAAATGAGGAAAAAAATAGAACACAAAAGAATATAATAATCTCAAATTCTCAATAATCAAAAATTCAAATTAAAAACGAAGAAGACAAAATTAAAAAGTATCGATAATCGTGAAATTTAAAATTATATGTTTTTAATTTACAGAAGTAAATGAAAAATGAGAGAAAACTTGAAAAAAAAAACAATCTCAAGTCTCAAAAATCAGAAATTCAAAATTTCAAACTCGAAAATTGAAATTAGGAGATGCGATTTACCTGAATCAGTAACATCAGAGCTAATGAGACGAAGAGTGATTTTGTTTCCGAGAAATTCATGAAGACGATCGAGAAACGAAGCATTGAAATCGTTGAAATCGAGAACGTTCTTCTTCATCAGAACCACCGTTCCTTTCACTTTCGTAGCATTTCTGCCGCCGGTGAACAGATCCACAAGTTCTCCGATCATCTTTTGGTTTGAAGTTGAAGATGAAGATGACTCACTCTGTTTTTTTTTTTTTTTTTCTCTCTCTAATTTAATTTCTCACTGAGTTTTTTTTTCTTTTGGTAGTGAAATGTGTTTTTATGAATGTGGTGTGACGATTATAGTCGGTTGGGGTATTTATAGAGGAAAAGTTAATGTCGTTGAGGAGATTGTGTTTATTATTTAATTTATTTAGAGTAAAACTTAGACAAGTGGGTTTATTTATATTCATTTGATTAGGGGAAATTAGATAATTAATTAATTAATCCGGCTTAATTGAATTTCTAAGAAAGTTAACTATAACAATTTTTAAAAAAATTAGTACTATGAAATAGAAAACTTATAAAATATTTATAGTTGTTTTGTTTAACTAAATATTATGTACGCATACTACCATATTTGAATTAAGTTATAATAACATGATAGAAATATTGGTGCTTCTAATACCACTTATAGCTCGAATTGTTAGATTTCACTCTAGGATTAGGATTATAAATTTTGTGAGTTGTTGTTATATTCTAAGCTATATCACTTCAAATTTGAGTAATAAGATGACTTTTTGATGAAAAAAAAAACATCGGATTAAGTTATTTTTTATTATAGCGGGTGTAGATGCAGTTATGAAAATTTTGTGTTTGTGAAATATTTTTGATTGATAGAATATTAATTAAAAATAAAACTCATTATATAAACATAGTTTTACATAATTTATAAAAAAAAAGAATAGAAAATATTATATTATTAGAATTTTAAGTCAAATATTTATTTCAAATAAATCATAACATAATTAAGTTGTAAATGTTAATGAAAAACTTTGAGAATAGTTTAAGAGACGAAACAACTACATGAGATGATATGGGAATGCTCTTAGATTTAAAGTATTTTAAGGATGAGCTGTTCTATCAGAATATGTATTTTTTCTTTAGAATAAGTTTTGATTTCTTTTAGTGTTGTTTAGTATGAAATTTATAAAAGGTTATTGCAACCGGATTCAAATATCGGATGTATATGAAACATAAGATGGTAAGATTATCCACTTATCTATCTTATGCCAAGAGCTATAGTGGAGTATGTTCGACGCACTAGCTCTCCTACAACAGAGAAACAGAGCATATGTGTCAGGGTTAGATTGGTGTAATGAAGTCTTTCATATATTGCACTAGAAGTAGTGTATGACTCGTCCCATCATCAGCTCATAAAAAGAGAGAACAAGAGAAATATGTACTGAATGAAAGAGGAATAAGATGTAAATAAACAGAGAACTAGTTTAAGGATGAGGCAATATTACCATAAAAGTTTCATAATTTTTCAGTTTTATCATCTTAACTATACTATTTATAATCTTTGCCAAAAAAAAAAAAACTATACTATTTATAGTCTATATAAAATCTATATAGAGTCCATATGTTACAATAAGGTGAGATATAGTGATATACAAAACAAATAAAATTGAAACAAATGGTAACAGAATATATTGCTGTCAAAAAAAAAAAAAAAAAAATGGTAACAGAATACATATTTAACCACTTGGGATGCTATGCTTATTTTTCTTCAGGACAATTTTTGTTTACTCCCCAATATTTTCTATTGATTCATCAAAATCGAACAATAAATATCATCACCATTAACATAAAAAAAAAAACAAAATATTACCACCGCGACTCCACCTAAAACCCGAAATATTCTAAAAATCTTTTAAAAATATATATATAAATAATTTAAAAAAAAAAATTACCACCGCGACTCAACCATTAGATAAATTTTCAAAATCCGGAACAAATACATATTCTAAATTAACTAGTTATAACATTTAAAAAAAAAAACACTGGTGTCCAATTTTGTCTATCTTTATTTATGTTTTCACTGTATTTACATTCCAATAAATAAAGACTTGTAAGAAATTTCACAGACTTGTTCTTTTTCTTTTTTGTTTCCAATTTGGTTTGAAAATAAATGAAGAAAGACCATAAACTGGATAGACAAAAGACCGCGTACACATTCATAGAATTGACCAAACCGAACGATATACGTAAACTCCCGAAAACGACACTTTTAAATGCGTAATTATACATTGCCAAAAAATACAGAGAACAATTTATAATTGAACCGAGAGTGTAAAATATTGTTGAATACAGTTTTGTCATGAACTGACGATCTTGCCAGCTGAATTAATCGTTGATCAATTAGATAAATTGTATTTCTATCGCTTCTTTATTTTATTCATGTTTATTATCTACTACTCCCTCTGTTTCTTAAAAAATTATCATTTTAACACTTTTTTTTGTTACATAAAAAGTGTCGTATTAGGTTTTCGATGCAAAATTTAATAATTTTTTGTGTTTTCTGATTATTTATATTTTGCAGTTTGTTTTACTATTGGTTGAATTGTATTTCAGTTTATAGGTAATGATGTTTTATTTTTGAAAAACTAACAAATTAAATGTTTTCTTAATTTGTGTGAAAAATTCAAAGGTGACATTTTTTATGAAACAGAGGAAGTACATTTTTATTGAAAGTAAATTTTTATTGAACAATATATTATATACATACTATAAAATGTCTGCAGTAACTTTTTTAAATCTTGAAATCTTTGCATTAGCATTATTTTATTAGATATTTTTAAATTTCTATGCATAACTTTAATTTTATAGTTTAAAATTATTTAAATTGTGTAGTATTTTGTAATTTTAGCCAAAATATCTTATAAAATGGGATATATGAAATAATACTATCTATGTGTTCATTTTATGTTTTGGGTAAAAGTACAAACACTAAAAAATAATAAATGTTTTCACATCTATCGAGCTAATTTTTATATTTTCAACAATTGGCTAAGTTCTCTTCGGCTTCCCTGCGTAATTGAAACACGTGGCCGGTGGCCTAATCGTGGTATGCAGCTTAACTTGGAGGTTTTGGTCTCTGGTCAAATTGACCAGGTCAACTATAATTAAACTATACATCAGAACCTTATGGAAAAATTGTACATATATAAACCAAATAAACTCTCGTACTTAGCTAATGATTATAATGATCGATTTGAATGTGTAATACAAACATGTTATTAATGGAAAAATAAAGGTTTAAGTGTTTGATTCATCGTATAGATGAACTGATGATTGTTCATTTAAAAAATTGGTATAGACTGAGAAGTATTTCTGAAAATACTATATAAATTATATATTATTGATCCATGTTATATATGGACATAAAATACTAATCATTTTTTTTTTAATTTTAAACTTGATTATTGTGATTATTTTTAAAAGTTGACTCACTACAAAAAAAAGCGGCGCTTCACGTTGGTTGTTATTGACCTTGACGTCAAATTTAAACCGACTTAAATCTTTATAGGTAAACACGTTAATTAGTTCACCTAAAAATTCTTGAAAGTTTTTACCGTCATCATATATCTTTCCCAATAATGTAATAATGTAAGATAGTTTTTTTGTTAAATCATAATAATTTTTTATATTTCTACCAAAAGATAATAATCTTTGATATTGATATATCATAGTATATCATGTAATAAATTTCTGTATTAATTAGATAACAACATCAACAACATATTTGATAATAATATTGCAGTGGTGACAGCTTAATTGTAGTTTTTTTTTTTTTTTTTGCTTTAATAGATTCTATCCGAATTCAATACTCCGTCATTGTCGTGGCATCATATCCGCGTAAGAGTGTTATTAAACTATTGCAACAAGAGAAACCTTAATTAAATATCATTAACAAAAACAAATCTTAACTCAACATACTCTATAGTATTTCTCAGATCATCATACTATCTTAATCCATGCAAAAAGTTGTGGCATATATTTTATAAAAAAAAATAAATAAATGTTGTGGCATAAAACAAAAGCTTTAATATAAATTAGAAAGAGTCTTCATATGTATGCTAAATATTATCTCATTAGATCTTTAGTTTTCGCAGCCAGATTTTGGATTCATCCAGTTGCTACTATTTTATATAATATTTAATGGAGTTAATTTGAATGATTTCATTGTCTTATACTGATTTTATTATATATATTTATATGGTTACGTGCGTCCACGTGCATGTTATAAAAAAAATTCTTATTTAAACTGTTGATAGTTGATAATATAGACTCGAGACCGTCCATGCTGCCATTATTCACCAGATATAAGAGTAAAAATAAGTTTTTGAGAAAACATGTTTTAAGAGAGTGTTTCATCGAATTCACGCAACCTAAACAAATAAGGGGGTCCAGATTTTCCAACGACACTGATGAAATGTATAACGAATTCAATTAAAAGCTACCAACAAAAAAATGGTTAGGATAGATGGCTGGTGATAAGAAACATTTAATGAATTCCCATAATCATTTAGTTTCGAATAAATAGATTTGTTTCATTTGTAAAGAACATGGGTGTAATTGGTAATTCCTTACTACGATAAGAAATATTCGTTTTGATTGCTCGTACCATAACGATTCAAGTTATACTGTTTTAATAGTTACCGATCATAAAAGTGTTCAGATTTAACCGTCTCGAAAATGCTATTTTTAATTTTTTCTTATTACTAGCTAGTATTTCTTACTGCTACTTTTTATTTTTTACTAACTATTTTAGTATTAGTATTATTTACTATTTTTTATTTTATTTAAAAAAACTTTTATCATTTTAGGTTACCAATCACACTTATGTTTATACAAAACCATTACACCAATCTGACCCCACATATTTGGGGTTATCAAGAATCATAATAAATATGCATACGTAATTTTTAGTTTTTAAAAAAGTTATGGGTCTCAAGATAAGGTTCAATTTGTTACATTTATGGTAATAACCTTGACAAGTTGTAATTAAATTTAGAATCAAAAGTCATGATAAATAGGTGAAAGCTGCACCAAACATTAATAATATCTTTTTCCTTACCCTATAATTAAACTTAAAGTATAGACTTTTTTCAACTTGTGGGAAGATGAAATAGACACCACACAACACATGTTTAGATTATTTTGGGCTGCGCGCGGGCTACACTACCACTTGATTAATAGAACAAACGTTCACGTTACATACTTCTTTTTATACATAAGATTTTCTTTTAAAAACTATCTTGTATATAGATGTTTCGTGGGGATTTTTATTTAAATAATTCTTATTTATTTTAGTAAATTATTCGCTTTATTACTTTCTATAGATTGGTCGAGGTAGATAAGAGATGTTTTTACCTCGGAGTCGTATCTAGATTGTATTTGCAAAGCGTATTCTTTTTTAAAAAGGATATAAATTGGTGTATTTTACGGTCCAAAATATATGTTGAAGTTTTTCAATTTGTAATTAGATTCCATATTTTAAATAATAAACATGACCCGTAATTTGTTTACTACTGTTGAGCCGGCCTATTTTACCTTTAAGAATCCATGCATGTAAAGGTTGACTAATTCTAAATTATTATCACACAAGACATATATAGGAACTTCGTCTAAATTAGTCTCATTTCATTGATGATTACATAGTTACGTATAAAATTTTGGATTATGGGATAAAGTCACGAAACACGTTGGAATTGTTTAACCAGCCTTAAAGATAGACGTTGACACTTTTGATAATTTTTTATGGAGAAATTCTATTTTAAGTTGAATTCTGATTATCTTATTATTTTCTTTATTATTGTTTGTATGTGGCGGTTTTTTTTTTCATTTCTGACTTCTGAAAGTGATCGATAACTACAATAATTAACCTATTAATTAAATATACAGTATGGAAGTTTATTTTAATTAATAATACTTTTATATAATAAACTTGAGGTTTTTAAATTGTGTGGTTGTTAGATGTGGGTTTTTTTTATTAATACATATTAAAAAGTATAAACATATCAAACGTTTGTCAGTTTAATATAAAAACTGTGACTAAAATTATTTACTGCATAAACCCTTTAACAAAAAAAAAATATTTACTGCATAATATGTATAATTAACATCAGTGCTAATGAGTCATATTTCACTGTTAAATTTGGGTTTATCATAGAGTTCTAATTTAATATCAATTGATAATAATAAATTGACTTTTTATTTTTATATATTATTTGATATTTTTTTTCAATTATTGATGTGAGATTTTTTTTTTTGTTAAGACTTTTCTTTCAGCTTAGACATCATGAATGGCCCAACAATCGGGTGATTTTGATATCATGGGTTTTTAATTCAAAACTAATTGAAAATAAGTGGATTAGCCCTTAAATTTTGTATATTACTTGATAATTTTCGACTACTGATATGTGAGACTTTTTTTTTTATTAACAATATAATATATTACCATCTATAAAATCCGACGATCAGAGCGTCATCCCTATTCATCATTTGGTAATTTTAAATTTGATAAAGTTATATGATCGACCGGTTGAGCTGTATTCAACATGTCTTACATAAATGGTTTGTAAACTAGATGTTATTAATATGTTCTTGTCACAAATCCTATATATAAAAAAATCATATTAGATATATATCGTTATCATCTTTTCTAATACTTTTTATAATGACATAATCTAATATTGTGGGTTGAATAGTTCAAAATTCATCCTGCTTAGCCTGTTCTTATGGTTTGCTAATTAAGCTGGTTTGGAATTGGCTCAATTTGATTTGTAAATGTGGGTTTAGAGTTGCAGAACAAGACCAAGACCAAGCCGAAACTAGTTGATGTGTTGAAGTCGTTGTAAGCTCAAGTCGAGAAGAGAATACATAATTTTCTTCGTATCGATGTTCCTTAATCCTTTTGGAAATGTTTTATGTAAAGGAAAAACAATAATATCTCATCGAGTCGACCAATTCAAACTCAATTAATTTATAATGAAATTATGCATTAAAGATTCCACTGAAATATACCCTTGCAAGATACAAAAACTCGTAAACTCTCATGTTTTGATTTGCTATTTTTGTGTTCAATTAATTGCGTGCATGATCACTGATCAGACCGAGTTCGTGGGTAGTTTGCTGAATATTTATTATGTTTTTTTTTTTTGGTCGCATGATTATGTTCGATGGATCTATCCTCCAATAGATTTTTACTTATATATTACATAGATCGATTTTTTTTTTTCTCGTATTATATGTATATATATTTGCTATGTATATGAGTTGACAAAAGCAAAAATAAGAAATTATCATTTCGAAATGGTTCCCAATGCACATATGATGAATGCAAATGATAGAGAACAACACTACAAAAAACAAGGCATTTGGCGTCAGTTTTTATATGGGTTAACGTCGTTAATAAACTGACTTTACTAATATAGCATCGGTTTAGTAACCGTCGTATTATGGGGTGACGTAAAATTTTTTTGCGTCATTTAAAAAACAGACGTTTTAATTAACGTCAAAAATTCTAACGTCACTTTTTATACTTTGTTTGCAGAACCGACGCAATCTGTCTAATTATCATTTGTCAACTTTTTTTTTCTTTAAATAAAATAAAACTGTGATAACAAAAAAATACAAAACGACAATGGATTTAAAATATTATTTGATAAGAGGTAAAACATAATGGTCTTAAAAAATACTACAAAACATATTTAATGATTACAAAAGTTAGTAGAATTATAGGAATAATGACAATTAAACTGGTTAGTTTGATAATTAGAGAAGTAGAAATTGCAGTAGTCACCCAGATTTTTCATAGCGCCATAGATGTTGATGTCTTTAGAAACGATGGTCTACTCCTATCTTTGTCTTCATAGACGTCCTCTACGTGAATCTGCATCCACAAAATTACAGTTTCAAGCAAAATCAAATATATCAGAAGCCAGCCTTATGGCAAATGAAAGAAGTTTCTGAACAAGAGGGTATAACAAGACCAACCTTGGTAGTCAATGGTGTCTTAGACAAAGAATTTCACCAGAAATTTTGTTCATTGGAAGGTAATTTAACCTTTGTTGACTGGTTTGCAATGAAGTCAACATCTGTAGATTTTGCTGCTTCTCTCTCCAACTTCGAGGAACCCATCTGCGTGACACTATAAGTGACAAAGTCAAGAGCATTTAAGGCTTTAACTCTAAGTGACGCTGCAGCAGAACACAAAGAATCATATCTATTTAGTTCTCAAACTCTTCACTAGTTAGATGCTGTATAAAAGTAATTAACCAAACGATTCTAATATTTCAACTCCAGCTAATCAGAATCTCAGAAATAATGCCATTAGTATATGACAAGCATGGTCAAGTCTTTAGAGAGTATGAAAGGATTAATAGAGAACCCAAATGGTCAAGTCTTTAGAGAGTATATAACAGGATTAGAGAACCCAATGGCCTTATATCCTGAGAAAGAGCTATATAAGCTAGGGGTGATGACTAAACTATAGTCAAGCATGTGAAGAACATTACCGGTTTTAAGTGAAATCCAGGTAATCAAAATACTCAGAAACTATTGCCTAAATTTCATACATCAAAGCACAGAAAAAGATATCAGCGAATTAAAGAGATCACCACTTTTTGATATTTAAGTTGATAACATGAACACTGATATAAGAAACTCTTATAAGCTAAAACAGGGTCGAAGCTTAACAACAGAGATCAATGGCAAATAGAATTAAACTTCACAACACTCTAATTTCTGGAATATAAGCATGGACAATATCTTCCACTTAATTACTAGCGTCACCATACTAAGTTCAATAAGAACTGGAACTACAATCTATTAGAAACTTACATGCATCCCCAGTTCATCACAAAAATATTAAAAATTTGACTACATAGCACATCAGCAATCAAAGATCATCAAATTCCATAATAATTTCTTCAATCAAAATGTAATGTGGTCGAAAATTAACCTTCAAGTTACCATATCTCGAATTTGAGATTCACCGGCAAACCCTAACCAGAAACTTTCCAAAATCTGAAGCATTCTCTAATGAAATTGAGAAATTTTTATATTAATCACGTTATTGAATCAGACAAAACCAAATCGCAAGATATTCTACCATACTAGCCTTCTCGATTTGAGCGATTAGAGAAGATAAATCTCCAAGACGAGAAAAGGAAAATCTCCATGATTGAGCGATCGTACCGTAGTTTGATCGGATTCCAGTAACGATAGTATCGATTTCTTCGAAATCGAAGATGCACAATTGAATCGGAGCAATCGACTTGAGTCTCGATTTCCAATGATCGCCGTCGCCAATAACGCCATAGCCGGCGTGTTCTTCTCGAGTCAAAAAACAGAGATTCCTTTCATTTTTCACGTCTGACATACTTATTTGTTAATTAATAAAAACTTAAAAACTACCGTCGGTTTTACAAATGACACTAATTTGCGTCTAAATTTAACTTTTCACGTCACTTGATAAACCGACCTTAATAAAGTGACGTTTTCTGCAATATATCTTGTAGTGCAACAAAAGAGTTATTGATAACGTTGCCATTGTTAGAAAGTGTAGTTAATTATTTTGCGCATGTGCTGATAAAACCTACACGTCACAAAATCGAAAGATGGTGACGTGCGCTACACGAAATGAATACATCTTTATCAGAGGAGCCAGTCACCGAACTAGTTAGAAATAGAACACGATGATAAAAATGTTTTTATTTAATCAAAATATTAAAAACATCAATTTTTCTTACTATCAATCGTGTTATCAAAGTTATTCTTTTTCAAAATATTCATACATGGAATATTTTAGTACAATCTAATGTTAGAACTTTTTTTTTTAATTTTTTTTTTAATGTTAGTACTATCTAATGTTAGAACTTGTTTTTAACAAGTTGTAACAATTTTTCTGGTGAATGTTTTGGTAAAAGCATTTATCGGAATAACTAGTATTTTTTTTTTTTTTAACGAATAACTAGTATTTAAGTGGGATATATGCGTATAACCCGTAAAATTATTCGTGTTTTTTTTTCTTTCTAAAATTATTGATTAAATCAAAAATATCTTTGAGTATTCTTATAAGAAAATCAATTGACGACAATTAATGTTGGAATCGTTTTTGATGTCAATGTGAGGATCAAGTCCCATAATTGTGTCATTAAGGTGATATTCTCCTCTTTAGGGCTATGAAGTTTGAGTATTTGGGCTATAAAGCCCTGGCCATTTTCTCCAGTTTCACTTCAGATATTCGTAATATGAAGATTGTTTTTACTTCCTTTTGGGGCAGATTGTATTGACTTTTGTAATGTCCATTAATTCCTCTAGTGTTAAAGCTGGTTGATTTCTCTTTCATGGAGTATGTTTTCGTCTCAAAATTCCCATTTGATTTGATTAATGTTGTGTAACGCCCCGCCGACCACGTCCTATTGGCCCACTGTAACGCCCGACCACAAATATCCGTGGGTGCCACTTTTTCTCTCGGTCCATGGGTCACCTTGTCCTAACGGTCGGTTTGTTATTTCTGCAGGTTTTAAAGACTTGTTTACCAATCTTACAAATCACCAAGTGATTTTTTTCCGTGTTTTCTCCATTCGTATGGCACCAAAAATCACTTTTCGGTACGTTTAACTTTGGACGCTTAACTTTGGAGTTTTGACAGAATGTGTAACGCCCGTGAACCGGTTTTGGTTAAGGCGTGTCGATCGACACCACTAAGGGTGTGTCGATCGAAACTAACGAATTGTGCAATTGGGCTTTTGGGCTTTCGATTATGCGATTTCGTTCGGTTTAGGGAAGGAAACCCTAATGGGCTCGTATTTAAGACTCAGAGGACGCGACCTAGGGTTTCATTAAGCCACTTTGTCGTTTTCCTGAGAGAGAAATCAGAGAGAAAGTTTTTGAGAGTTTTTCTGAGAGATTCTGAGCCTGTTCTTGAGAGATTTCCTGGTGGAAAGGGAGATCTAAGTCCGGTGGTGCGTTGAGAAGCTTGTAGGGGTCGTTCTCCTTCCTGTTTGCGTTCAGATCGTTCAGATTTCTCCCAGAGAAGAGGTGAATGCATGACTAAGGGCTTATCTGAGCATTAGATCCTTTGTTTGATCCGTGTATGTGTTGATTTGATGAGTTAATTGACTGTTTATGTGTTTGCTTGGTCGTGATTGCCTTGCTGGGTCCTTGCGTGGCCTGTGTGTGAGTCGCTGGTCGAATTAGGGCACTGGAGAAGGAGAATTCGCGATGTGGAGATCGCTGGAAAAGTGCCTGCACGATTGGTGTCGTTCGACACCAATGGAAGGTGTCGCTCGACACAGATCAGGCAGGGTGTCGATCGACACGGAGTGTGTCTGTCGATCGACACCAGTCGGGCCGAGTGTCGATCGACACGGAGGTCGTGTGTCGATCGACACACGTTCGTCAGACAGCCTGTTTGTCTGGTTTGTTTGTGGTTTGCTGTTTGTGTATTGTTTCTATTGCTTGTGTGTATAGCCCGTTGCTTGGGAGTATTGCCTCACTAAGTATTTATGATAATACTTACGCATCTCATTTGTGTTGTTGATGCAGGTAAAGGCAAAGTGTGATCGTGGAATCATGGCGAGGAAGAGGGGATGATCTAGATGCTCGTGTGTTGTGATCATCATTGATGTTTATTATTTCTGTTGCTAGGTTGTTGGTTCAGGAGTTAAAACTTTCACCTAGGTTGCTGGTTTTATGATTCTTGAGTTATGAGATTATTTTGTTGAATTATTATTTATTATTTATTGGATTTATTTTAAGACTTAAATGCTCTTTCCCGTTGTTTATGCTGAGGTATTTAGTGAGTATGGGATCACTAGATATGATGAGTTAATTAATTTTTTTAAAAAATGGGTTAGGGTGTTTCAGGATGGTTGATCGAAAAAATAAATGCAATTTGGTGACACAGGTGACCAAACCAATTTTTATGAAATTTTCTCATACACTAACATATTCCTAAAATCGGAGATGTTACATATTGCTCGTTGTAAAACCACTTCATCAACCATGATAGTGTGAATTCAAGCACCAAATCCAAACAAGTGTGGAGTTAACTAGGCTCACAATGTCGAAAATGACGATCTATTTTCAGTGTTAATGGTCATTATCATGGTCGCCAAGACAACTTAACGAACTCTCGTCATCTTCTATTTTCTACTTTTAAATTTTTCCGATCGATTAAACAAACAACAAGGAAGACATAAAAAATGAATATTGAAAACTACTATATATATAATTAAATAAATTTATATATCTAAGGACTCATATTTGTATGCATTTTTTTAAAAAAAAAATGATTAAGTAATAAAGCTTTATTCGAGTTCATGAATGTAAAAGCGGATAATTTGGCACGATATGTTCGTACCTCCCCGCAATATGTTACTTATGTAAACGATGTTCCGCCTCATTGGCTTTCATAAGCTAATCAATAGATGTTGTTGACAAAAAAAAAAAAAAAATAGTTCTCACACGTATTAATTATAGTTTTATATTATACTATAACCAAACATTTAAACATACATGCATGTCATAAGGTCTCCCATAGAGTAACGTAGACTTATTTGATGTAAAATAAACACACGAGCAACAAAGAGCTTTTGGTTTAGCAATAGAAAAAACAGAAACATCTTCTGTACCATGGGTAGCCACCAGCGCAAAATCCATCAATTCCTCTATTATTGTTAATGCAATGATCCCTGCACTGATAATTGTATACACAACGTCCGTACCATGTCTCACTTTGCCTTTGGCAAAGCTCTGCTTTCACAATTGTCGATGCTCCTGCGTGTATATATGAAAGGTTAATTATTGACATAAATGAAAGGACAATATTGAACACATTTTACAGGAATTTTATAAGGCTATTATTCACCAAAATCAGCAAAGACAAGGGTAATGGTAGTACAAAACTTAGCCATGACAATTAGTACTTAGATATCAATGTATTTGTTGTGTGGTGAAATAATTAGCGTAAGATCAACCTTTATTTATAATAAAATGATGGTGAGGTGAGTTTGTAATCAATTAGTAAAGTAGCTAATGATAGTTGATACCTATCTATATAACTATTGAATGTTGACTGATCTAACCTAAAGGAGAGGTTTGGCTTCAGCTAGTGCTATATGAAAGTTGAAATAATGAAGGCAACAAGTGGTTTATGGGTTGAAATAATAAAGGCAGCACAAGTGGTTGTTTTTTTACACTATTGTTTTAATTTATTTGTTAAATTCCTCATACATTGTGAAAATATATGAATGAGTTCATTATGAGTTTTCTTTGATTTTTGTAAACCCATTATGTATTGGATCTTTTGTTTTTAGTTGTTTATTTTTGGGTATTTGTAGTAACTACCAAAGAAATGCAAAAGAATAAAGAGAATAACCTTCATTCACAGTAACATATCAGAGATGGATAAAAAATTACCACAAAACCTTTGTTTTTTCTCTCTTATTCGTCACTCATTCTCTCTTCTCTACTTCCCCCTTGATCCTCTTATTTTTTTACTCGCTACATTAGATCTGGAAATTTGCAGCGGAATTTTCTTTACCTCTTTGATATAAAATTCATTTTTCGCCTTCATTCTATCCTTCCCTCTTTCTTTCCATTGCCTAAGGACTGTTTTGAATTATCCTATTATCTGAAAACGTTATTTACCATGCAATTCTGACAAAAGGTCTTTACTCAGTTTCTTCATATAATTTGGTTATCTACTAATATTACATTTTTTTGATGTATTGAAATAATTATATTAATAATTAAAAAGAAAAAATTTAGCTTCTCACATTTGAGATCTAATGTATAAAAATATTTTATAGATATAAAAACCTTAATTAACATATTATATATCTTTTTATAGTATTTGTTTTAAATACATTTTTACCTTCACAATTATTATTATCTTACACATTAAACTCTACTAATATATACTATAAATCAAAGTTACACTAATAATCATATTTATATTATATATTGTTTATATTATATTTGTATGACCCGTATTAATTATAATTTTATATTATAATATAACCAATTAACATTGAAACATACATGCATGTCATAAGGCCACCGTACCCATGGAGTAACCTAGACTTATTTGATGTAAAATAAACACACGAGCAAGTGAGCATGCAACAAAGAGCTTTTGGTAGATTAGCAAGAGAAGAAACAGAAACATCCTCTGTACCATGGGTAGCCACCAGCACAAAATCCATCAATTCCTCTATCATTGTTAATGCAATGATCCCTGCACTGATAATCGTTTACACAACGTCCTGACCATGTCTCACTTTCCCTTTTGCAGAGCTCTGCTTTCACAATTATCGGTGCTTCTGCATGTATATATGTGTATATGAAAGGTTAATTATTAACATAAATGAAAGAAAAATCTGCTTGAACACATTTTAAAGGCATATGATAAGGCTATTACTTACCAAAATCAGCAAAGAGAACAAGAGCAGCAAAGATAAGGGTAATGGTGGTACAAAACTTAACCATGACTATTACTACTTAGAAATAATTAACGTAAAGATAAGATCAATGTATTTATAATGAAATGATGGTGAGGTGAGCTAATAATAGTTGATACCTATCTATATACCTCTTGGATGTTGTCTGATCTAACCTAAGCGACTGGTTTGGCTTGAGCTAGTGCTACATTGTTAGGGAGGCTGGTTAAGTTGACTTTGTAGATTAACATGGCAAGTATTAAGTTTGAGATTAATATAAAAAAATATGCAATATTTTCTAATTAAATATATAGTGAAACATGTTTAGCTGTTTTGTAATTAAATTTAAATTATTTTTAGATTCTATATTACAAAATTTTTATTGTTTGTAGTAAAACATTTATATAGCGTTCAATACTAAACATTTGAAGTAAATTATTCGACACTAATATAAATAGGATCTTTTATTAATTGGAATTAAATAGAAATTTGATGAAATTTGTTTTTAAAATAAAACTATAGTTTTGTAAAAGAAGGTAATTATATAAATAATTACTCTTCTGCTATATATCCTTGATTCTGAATTATATTACTGCTTATATCACTGCAACTTTTGCTAGCTAAAGGTTGAGAAACAACAAATAATATAAAGTCATGTTTTAGCTCATATACAACATACAGATCTCATGGAAAACATTTCCCAAGAGTTTTTCTTAAAAGATAAATGAGTTTGTTTCCACGAGACAAGTATGAATCTTTACAAAGCTTCTTACTAAATCTTTACAAGATAACTCCCAAATTTCTCCAATAACTTAACAAAATCTTTAGAACTCGGGTTATCGCGAGAAGTTCAAGAATTTCGCCATTAATTCTTGCTGCTTCATTGCAATCTCCGCAAGAAGACCCTCCCAAACAGATTCTTGTCTATATCATTAATGCAGGATTTTGGGTTCTATTACCAACAATAAACAAAAGGCATCTACTTCATAAGCAATCAACAAGCTGATTGATTCAGTACGGATTCACAGGTACAGTAAAAAAAAACGGTTTAAGATTCTCAAACCAAACCAAATTTCAGAAAGAACATTAAACTCAAAGTGTCTCTCAGAAACAAAGAAAGTGAAAAAAGCTGACCAAAAAACATGAGAGACAAGAAAGAACAGCAAGCTTTGAATGAGTGGAACCAGAGACGTAATTAAGTGTTGAGATTAGGTGCACTGATGACCCGACATTCTTGCTTTTGCCAAACCAAAACAAGACGACATAACATCACCAACTAATCCCAAAAAAACAAAGTTGTAACTTGCCATATGCAGGACTAAACAAAGTTTCTTAATTTGTTATAACATTCAGAATAGACAAGCTACAGAAAGTCCATAGGTGAACAGCATATATATATGCATATGCATAACACAAATATACCATTAAAGAAAATCATCTGACAAAGTTTAGAGAATGGAACGTTTGATATTGGGAACATTTATAACCTCAAGACGCATTGTAAATGGCAGATTAAACATTTAAAAATATTGCTAGTGTACAAAATCAAAATGAAACTTTTATACATCTCTCAAACTTGTTATTTTACTTCCACGATACAATAAGTATATATAGGAAGCAAACAGACACGTGAATGGTTGTGTCTTTGTAGTTCTAACAAGATAAACTTAAGATAGACATAAACTCAACAATATCTAATGAGCTATGCGGGACTTGTCATGAAACGTCTTGGTGGTAGACTCCTTGTTCGTAACCAGGGTAGCAACAATAATATTTCTAAGAATTCGGGGAGAACGGAATGACTTCTTATTAATGACGAGCGAAATACAACAATGACTTAGTCCCGATTCGGCAGTTACAACGAGTTCTGCCGAGCCGCGGGTGTTTACGGAAATAAACAAGAGAAATTTTCTAAGTGTTTGGACTGAAACTCTCTCTTATTCTCTGGGTAATAACTAGCAGAAATTGGATCCCTTGTCCAATGGTTTCTCTGGGTATTTATAGAAGAGAAAAAACCCTAGTGCTTCTCTTGTGTCCTCCCGTAATGACGGTTTTACCCTTCCGGGTCCTAATAGGCCTAATTTGTAAATATAACCCATCATGAATATTGTCAAAGGTTTTGGGCCTACTAACATAGGTGGGCATGGCCCATATCCAACAATAGTCCCCCCCTAGTCCAGCGCGTGAAGGTTTTCCGAGCACGGTGGCGTGTCCTTCGAGTCGGGGTATGTTGGTAAGGCCCAAAATGATTCGTCGGTGTCTCCGACACGTTTTCCGAGGTTCCCGGGATGAATAGTGTCTGGCACGTTCTTCGAAATCTCCAGGACGAACGACGTTTTTGGCGCATTTCCCAACGTATGGCGATCCCGAAATGGCTGGTGAATTAGGTCTCCAAACTTTCACCTCGGTAAATGTGCCATGTCTCCCACTATATATATGTTTTTTTTTTTACTCTCACTTTCTACTCCCTTTGACTATTGCTGTTCACTTTGGAAGAAAAGGTAAAGTTTTTTTCACTTCTCCTCTTTCTCTTTCTTCTTTGTTTTGTTTTGTTTGTGTCGGTGGAAGAGGCTTAGTAAGCTTTTGGCTCGGCACACTCATAATCGGACTTGGCTCGGCACACTCATAGTCGGACTTGGCTCAGCATCGCGGCGTGACACGTGGTTCGGCAGAAATCTCAGCTCGGCGGCTCGCGGTTCGGTGGAGGCAAGATCCGACCTGGCGGTTCGGCCTCGGTGAGCCTCGGCGAGATCTGGCGCGGCGCAACCGGTTTGGACTGTTTCGGCGGAGTTTTGTTCGGCGAAGGAGGTTTGGCTCGGCGAGGATTTTGTGGAGAATCTCGGTTTGGTCGGAGAAGAAGAGCTTTGGCTCGGCTTTGAGAGAATCTTGGTTCGGCGACGGTCGACACGGTGAGATCTTGGTTCGACGGTATTCATGGTTTGGCTTGTGAGCTCCAATTTGGTTCGGTGGGGGGAGTGGATCCGGTGAGTCAGCGATTTGGTGTGACTGAATCAGACTTAGTTTTGGTGAGGGATAGTGGTGCCGAGTTGTGATTCGACAGAGGAGTCCCCTTTGGTGAAGCTCCTTGGCTTGGAGTTGCTTCCATTGGTGTGGCGTTGAGACTCTCGGCTCGGCATAGAGTTCCGATTCGACTTGGTGGTCCGCTGGATCAACGAGCTTGCGATTTAGCTCGGCACGGTCTGGCGGGAAGTGACTCGGCTTAGATCTCGCTCGGAAGAGGTGTTGGTTCGGTGGTGGCGACGTGGCGCGTAGGCAGCTGGCTCGGAGAAGGCCTTGGTTCAGCGAAGCGGTTTGGTTCGGTGCTTTATTGGCTCGGTTCGGCTCCGCCTTTGGTTCGGCGAGAGGCATTTCGGAGAGCTTGATTGGTTCGGTCCGAGGGCCTCGGGTGCCGCTGCTTGGTGTGAGACTTTTTGGCTTGGTCCGCGAAGAGACTTGATTCGATGGAGGTTCAGTTTGGCAATTGGTGGTTTGGGAGAAACGCGACGTGCCATGATTCGGCGTTGGGCTTATTCTTAGCGATTTTAATAGCTTGTTGGCGTTTGGCGAGTATTCTACCGTTGGTGTCTGACAAATTTTCTCTGGTGTTTGTCAGCTGTTGGCGTTTGTCGAGTGCGGAGAGCGCTATGAGTGATCACGAATTTTACTCCTTGACTGGTTCCGAGAATAGTTATGAGAGTGACGTCGCGGCTAGCTCCGATGGTGACGTTGCAGGCGATTTCGAAAACGTTTATGAGTGTGTGTCTGCCTTATCTCGCGAAGACTTCGGATCAATGGCTTGGGCGGATGACGCAGGAGGAAGTCCGATGGATCTCGACGAGGCAGTTGAATCGCTTGACTCCATCCTAGGGGGTGATTTGGGTGCCACGAATCTCGGCTTCGGTAATCATGGAATCGGAAAGTCGTTGATTTGCCTTAATGGCATGGAGCGTGAATTATAAGTCTGCGATGACGATAATGATGAAGTCGGAGGTGCTTCGGTCCGGTCGCTTGTATCGGTGCTTTTTTCTCCGGAAGTAGTGACCTATGGTGCTCCCAAGGAACCGTTGGGGTCAGATCATGGTCCGTCCTGTTGCAGTAGGGAAGCGTTGGAGAACATGATGGGTTCTATAGCTGAGAACGAATCAATCGTCGTTTTCAATCCTAAACCGGACGAACGCATCGAGACTCCTCGCGAGGGCTGCGTTTGCCTTTACGCGCCCTTTTTCACCGAATGCGGGCTTCGGTTTCCCATTCCACGCTTTGTTACCGAGTATTGTTCAAGACGTGCGATCGCCTTTTCTCAGCTTTCTATTGCCGCAATTCGTAACATGGTTGGTCTTCAGATCTTAGGAGCCGAATGTGGCGTAGAGATCGACGTCAGGCTTCTCGAGGCTGGCACTGTCTTCTCGTCCGCGAAAGACAACCCAGGATTGTGTAACGCTCACTCCGTGGCTCGTCACAAGATTTGCGAATCCTCGAGGAGCAAAGTTACCGACTGGCGTCAGCAATACTTCTTTGTTAGAGTTGATGAACATTCATTTGAGGATCCTGATTGGTCCTATGTTAACGCGTGGAATTATAGTCCCGGTAGTTTGTGCGGTCTTGACCACGCAGTTTTTTTTTTTTTTTTTTTCTGCTTTATTTTTCTAACTCCTATTTTCTTCATATGCAGTATATCCCGATCGGAAGGTGCGGCGCGATAAGGAGATTCGGAAGAAGCTTGATAAGATTCGGGAGTTGGGTTCTCTGAGTTGGCCCGTCGTTATTGAACACTTCGAGTTTTGTGAGATTCTAGCCTTGTTCTTTCGTTTTGAATTGCTGTGTCCCTCTTTTGACATTTTGCGTGTTTTGCAGGTCGCCCACGGTGTCCGATTATGGGGAAGGCTAATTGCACTTTTAAGAAGTACGCTGATCAATTCGTGAATTCTGGCGCGCCCTCCGGGACAGCTCCGCCTCCAGAGGATGCTAGCGGGCCTAGCCCAGATGATCTCGTTGTGGGTGTGCGGAAAGGCGTTCGGATTACTCAGACTGTGGCGAAAGCTGCGGAGAACGCTGCCGCTCATGCTGCCGCCGTTGCCGCCGCTCGTGCCGCGAAAGCGTCTGCTTCGACTGGACCGAAGGAAGGGAGGAAAGGGACTCCTCCGGTTGCTAGCTCGGCAAGGGGCGGCTCTGATGCTTCAAGGAAGCGAACGTCTCGTGACAACTCTGGTGGCGACCCTCCTGAGGGGCTTGGTCTTGGTCCTGCGGGAGTTGACTTTAGATTCGTCTACGATTATCCGCATAAGGACGTTGCGTTCACGCTCGACAACGTTGCTTGCGCCGATCTTGCCAGCAACATTCCATGTGGTTTTTCTAAGTTTCCTTCGGCGGATTCCCTTTCTGAGGCAGCGTTGTATTCTGGTTGGGCGCAAGAGTCGTTGAAGGTCCGTCCCCTGCTTAGATGAACCTGTCGTCGATTTTATTTGTGTTTGCTAACTCCGTTCTTTTTCAGGCGATCGGAGCGGGGAACCGGATGATTGAAGCTTACGAGTGCAGAGCGAAGAAGGCCGAGAAGGGTGAGCGTGAGGCTCGGGATTTGTTTGCGAGGGAGCGAAAGAATGTGCTCTCTTACCACAAGGACCTGGACAAGGAGAGGGAGGACCATAAATCTCTTAAGGCCAAGTATGACTCGGAGACTGCGAGATTAAGGTCCTCTCGGGATTCCTGCGAGAAGGTGCTACAGGAGAAGGTTGACAAGTATCGAGCCCTTGCTGATAGGCTGCAGAGGCACATCTTGTCCGAGCAAGCCGTGAAGGAAGATCGAGAATTGCTTATCCAAATTTCGGGGACGAAAGATTGTCTCGTGGGTTTGATCCAAGAAGGCACGCCGATTCCGGAGGAGAAGATGAAGCAGTTGGCTGCTGACGAGGAAAAATGGAACGCCATAGTAGAAAAGTTCGACATATTCGATCTTTTTGACGGCGATCTCGAGGAACTTGCGGCTGTCGGGCCGAGCCGAACCGCGGCTGATAGCGGTGATCGCGCCCCGGCTGGTCAGTGATTCGTTTTAGATCTGGCTTTGTTTATGTTGTATTCTCTTTCGGAATTTGTGATGTGTCCGGCGTTTTAGCCGTTTATGGCTTGTCGGATCGATTTAGATGTACGGAACTTTGTTGGTCCTTGTAAACTCTCGTCTTATTTTTCGAACCTCGCGATGGTCGCTCTGGTATCTTAATGTAGGAGACATTTTATCCTTACTTGCTTGGTTATGTTTTGCGAGTTTGCCGATCGCCCTTGATTGCGAGGCTGGGCTCGGCTTACTTAACGCGTTGTGAGATTTTGAACCCTTGATGGTTATTTTCGGCTTGCTTTCTGCGAGTTTCCCTCGGCTTACTTTCTGCGAGTTTCCCTCGGCTTACTTTCTGCGAGTTTGTCTTTGGTTTCGAAACACATGGTGGGGCAAGACATCTCTTGACTTATCCTATGTGTTTGAGTCGAACCGTTCGTTGTGTAGGTGCGAGTACTGGTGCCCGGCTTATCCTGTAAAAGCTTTAGGTTGACGCAAACGTGCGGGTGCTGGTGCCCGGCTTATTTCGGTTCGGCCGCCTGTCGGCTGTTGCGAGTCTGGCTCGGCTTATAGACTTTAAGTGTAAGTTTTGGCTCACTTAAGTAAAGTCGTGGATTATTTCAACTGAAGCGGGTGTTCTAAGTCCGTTCAATGAGCACCACTGCATCTATGAGAGACGCGTTTAAGATCGTTCAACTGGCCAAGAAGACGATGTGAATATAGCGAGATTGCTGAATTATGTATTAGTTCCGCGTTCATTGGGATTCGTGCCCGTCAGTGCTGGGCTCCACCGCTTTATTTAGTATAAATCATCCCTTGTTCTTCTTCAATCTCATCCTTCATTTCATTTTTGCAGGCATGTCTTCAAATCCTCTCCCTGTCAGGAAACCAAACTTCAGAGCTCTCCCGAAGGAGCTGGTCGCCGGCTCGCCGTGGGCCTATCATGGAGGTCGCATTGGGCTTATCGACGAATGGGAACCGAGTGGGATGGAGATCCCCGTATTTCTGCTTGATTCGTTTACTGCGAGGGACAAGCGCTTGACCCGCCGATTCCTCAGGGAGATCGATTCGGTTTATACTTGCTTTTACCGGGATCGTGTCTCCTTCCTTAACCGCAGGGAGGAAATTGACCGCTTGTACCTCGACGACGTGTTTACGCACGCGAGGAAGTATGCGAAGAACGATCTCCGCCTTGTCGAGACGATTCAAAAGATGATGATTCTTGAGGCACCTCCGGAGGACTGGATCAAGATGGATTTGGGCAGCTTCTGCCCCATGCCGCACTGTGTTTGGTTTTTCATTGATAGCCTTAGCGGTTGAGGATTGTGTGCGTAGAATAAGTAGACGGTTTTAGCTAGTTGTTTCCATCTCTTCCATGTAACGCCGTTAGTATGTAGTAGAATAAGTAAATGGTTTTAGCTAGTCATTTCCATCTTTCCCATGTAACGTCGTTGGTATGTAGTAATCGTCTCCTACTCAAATAAAGTATTTAAACCGTTCGTTTCGGCTATTACGCACTGTGTTTGAGTTCCTTGGCGACGCGGTTCGGTTTTTTCGAGAAATGTGTTTGGCTTCCGCGAAGGCCTTGCTCGGCTTCCGCGAGAAATGCGCTTGGTTTCTACGAGGGTGGAAATAAGAATGATCTTATTATATATATTTTTTTAAAATTATAGCTGTGCCCCGAAAAGGGCTGCCTACGTACCCTTTTTGCAAAGGGATCAAGCCATCCGTAGTTCGAATTACATGAGATTAGCTCGGTGAGCGTCTTTTTTTTTTTTTTTTTTTTTTTTTTTTTTTTTTTTTGCGCGCGGCGGAGTGTCGCGCGTTGTTTAATAGTAGTAACGCTTAAGGTTGGCGGAGTTCCATGAGTGGGGAATCGGTGTTCCGTCCATGGTGAGCAACTCGTAAACTCCGGGGTTCACGACTTTGGAGATGATGTATGGACCTTCCCAGTTTGCGCCCATCTTTCCTGCGTTGCGCTCGGCGGTGTTTTCGAAGACTTTGCGAAGGACGAGATCACTTTTAGCGAAATGCCTGTTTTTGACTTTGCGATTGTAAAACTTGGCGGCGCTTTGTTGGTAGTTTTGGATGCGGCGCAGCGCCTCGTCGCGCTGTTCTTCGATTGTGTCGAGGTTGTCGAGGTTGTCGAGAAGCATTTGCTGATTGAGTTCGGGATTGTTGATGAGCATGGAACGGCGCATGGTGGAGAGGCCAACTTCAGATGGAGCCATTGCTTCCATGCCGTAGGCGAGAGAGAAGGGTATTCTGCCCGTTGCGCTTCGCGGGGTGGTTCGGTGGGACCAGAGTACGCCATCGAGTTCATCTGCCCAAGCTCCTTTCTTGGCATCTAAGCGTTTTTTCAGGCCGTCGAGAATAGTTTTGTTTGTTGCTTCGGCTTGGCCGTTCCCTTGCGGATATCGCGGCGTGGACTTGCTTAATCTGATTTTCCATCTGGCGCAGAAGCCTTCGAAATGGATTGACGTGAATTGTGTGCCGTTGTCTGTGACAATCTCGTATGGAAGCCCGTGCCGGCAGATGATGTTCTTCCAGACGAAGTTTTGCACGTCTTTGCACTTGATGTTGGCGTATGACTCGGCCTCAACCCATTTGGTGAAGTAATCCGTCATGATGAGAATATACCTCTTCTGGCGGGATCTCGGGAGCGGTCCGACGATGTCCATGGCCCAACGCATAAACGGGTACGGAGGTGCTACCGTCGCTAGGAGTTCGGTCGGTGCGTGGATGAGTGGAGCATGGCGTTGACATTTTTCGCAGCGGGCGACGAACTTTTCGCAGTCGGCGATCATGGTCGGCCAATAATGCCCGTGCTTTCGAATCTTGAGCGCTAGAGAGCGGCCTCCCGAGTGGTTTCCGCCGGCACCTTCATGTATCTCGCGCATGACTTGTTCTGCCTCGTCGCCGTGAATACATGCAAGGAGAATGCCTGAAGCGCTCCAGCGGAAAAGGTTTTCTTTATGGAGTGTGTATTGTGCGCTGCGTGCTCGTAGTCGCCGAGCGGCCCATTTGACGGCAGGTGCGATTCCATCTGCGATGTAAGCGCGAATCTCGTCCCTCCAATCGGGGTCGTCGGCGCTGTCATTCTGAGCCGAGCTGCCGCTTTCGTGTTGGTTGATCGTTGCGACGAGTGTTGGGGGCGGCCTGCCGGGTGGGGGTCCTGGCAAGTCGATACTTGGAATGTTGATGCTTTCGACGGGAATGACGCGTCGGAGGTCTGGATCGGATGTTGAGGCTAGAACCGCTAGCGCGTCGGCTGGTGCGTTGTCGCTGCGAGGGACTGTGACGAGTTCAAACACTTCGAAGGTCAACGACAGGTCCCGGACGATCTTGAGGTATGCGTCCATTCGCTCGTTTTTCGCTTCATAATCGCCACTGAACTGGTTAGCGTCCAGCTGAGAATCGCAGTGTGCTTGTATTTGTTTGACGTCGAGGCCGCGGGCTAAACGCAGACCGGCTATGAGTGCTTCATACTCGGCCTCGTTGATTGTTGCAGGAAAACCGAGGCGGAATGATTGCTCCAAGATTTCTCCAGTTGGTGATTCTAGCCGAATCCCGACGCCTGAGCCGTGCCGAGAGGAAGCTCCATCGACGTGCAAAGTCCATTTATCATTTGGCGGGGCGCCCGGAGCCAGTTCGGGTGGTAGATCGATGAGGAAATCGGCGAGCACTTGGGACTTGGCGGACGTTCTATTTTTGTATTCGATGTCGTATTCGCTCAATTCGACTGCCCACTTCGCCAGACGCCCAGATTGGTTGGGACTATGGAGGATCGTGCGGAGGGGTTGGTTCGTCAGAACTTCAACGGTGTGAGACTGGAAGTAAGGTCGCAGCTTCCGTGCGGATATGACGACTGCGAATGCGAGCTTCTCCAGGGTTGGATACCTCAGCTCGGCACCGTCGAGTGTTTTGCTGACATAGAAGATTGGACGTTGTTCTCCGCGGTCATCCCGAACGAGCACTCCGCTGACCGCCGAATTCGAGATAGCGATGTAAAGATATAGGGTCTCTCCGTGTTCTGGTTTTGCTAGGATCGGCGAAGTCGAAAGATATTCTTTGAGTTGCTTGAAAGTTTCTTCGCATTTATCGTCCCACACGAAGCGTTTGTTGGCTCGCAGCAGCTGATAGAACGGAAGACACTTGTCCGTGGATCAAGATATGAAGCGGTTAAGGGCAGCGATGCGGCCAGTGAGTCGTTGCACTTCGTGGGTATTCTTTGGCGAAGGGAGGTTGATGATCGCGGTGATCTGCTTTGGATTTGCCTCAATGCCGCGTTTGGTGACAATGTAACCGAGGAACTCGCCTGCAGTGACGCCAAAGGTACACTTGGCTGGATTAAGCTTCATGTTATAAGCGTTCAGAGTTTCGAAACAAAGTCGTAGGTGCGCGACGTGATCTTCGCCTCGAAGTGACTTGACCAGCATGTCGTCAATATAGACCTCCATAGTTCGGCCGAGCTGATCGGCGAACATCCGATTCACCAGGCGCTGGTAGGTTGCTCCTGCGTTTTTGAGACCGAATGGCATCACTCTATAGCAGTACGTTCCACGATCAGTCACAAAGGCGGTTTTCTCTCGATCATCTGGATGCATTTGGATTTGGTGATATCCGGAGAAAGCGTCCATAAGCGATATTCTCTCGTTTCCGGCGGTGGACTCGACCACTTGGTCGATACGCGGGAGCGGGAAGCTATCCTTAGGACATGCCTTGTTGAGATCCGTGAAATCGATGCACGTACGCCAGCTGCCACTCTTTTTCTTCATGACTACCGGGTTACTTAACCATTCAGGGTATTTCACTTCAATAATCGAGCTGGCTTCAAGCAATTTGATGACTTCATCGTTGACTGCGCTTGCGCGGTCGCGACCGAGCTTCCGTCGCTTCTGTTTCACTGGCTTGTGAGTGGGATCAACGTTGAGTTCGTGCGAAGTGATGGCTGGATCGATCCCAGTCATATGATCAATGGACCAAGCGAAGGTTGCGATGTTCTGTTGTAGGAAATCGACAAGCTCAGCCCTTTGTTTAGGAGGAAGATCATTTCCGATGCCGACGCAACGAGAAGGGTCGGACGGGTCGATATTGACTTGTTCGGAGATGTTTTCAAGTGGCTCGAGGCGAGGGGCGCGCGGTCGGCTGGGCTCGCTATCTTCTTTCTGTAATTGCTATAAGGGCTTTGCTGCGACCGTTGCCGTGATCTGCTCGTTCGATCGCGCGAGGGGTTCGGCTACAGCGGAGTCTACAGCAGGCTTTGCATATCTCTGCTTTTGCTCGATCATGAAGCATGTGCGAGCCACCATTTGGTCTCCTCGAAGAGTGAAGATTCCTTGTGCCGTCGGGAATTTGACGCATTGGTGGTATGTTGACGCGACTGCCTTCATCCTATGGATCCACGGTGTGCCCAGGATTACGTTATAGACGATTGGCTTATCGACGATTGCGAAATCAAACCAAGCCATGGTCCCGCCTACGTAGATCGGGAAGGTGGCAGTACCGACCGTCATAATCGTGTCTCCGTCGAATCCGGTTAACGGTTGGATGTTCGTGTTAACCGAGCGGAGGTCGAATTCCATTTCCTCGAGAACGCCTTTGAACATAACATTGACAGAGCTTCCTGTGTCAATGAGGACTTTGGTGACCATACTTTCGTATATTATTAATTCGACGACAAGGGGGTCGTTGTGCGGATGATAGAGATCGGCTGCGTCTTCTGCGGTGAATGTAATCGGGTCGGAATCGACGAATGTCGTTGGGATGTTGTTCTTGATCCGTTCTCTATGCCTCTCTACTTCCCGCCGATAACTCTTAATTGAACGGACCGAGTCACGGCATGTTGCGAGACCACCCATAATCATATTGATTCGTCGCCTGGGCTCGGGAGCGTTTTCTTCTTGCTGCGGCGCGTCGTGGTTTCGCTTCAGTTCTCTACGGCCACCTTGTCGCGGTTCGTCGGGTCGGTGCTCGCCGTCTCGCTGACCTCGGTTGGCTTCCTTAGCACGTTGATTCGCTTTGTCGTTTCCTCGTGCCGCTTGATCACGTTCATCGAGTTTGAGTTTGCCTTCTTTGAATTGGGCAAGTAGTTCGGCTTGCAAGTGGCGACACTCTTCAGTCGCGTGGCCTGGGCGCTTGTGGTAATCGCAATACGGCTGGCGGTCCTTCACATCTTCGTTCCGGTAGTATTTGTTCAATTGCTTTTGAGGCGGAGCGCCTGAATTGCCGACGTAGTAACTTGAAGCCTTTTTCCCTTTATCGTTCTTGACGTAATCACGATCCTAGTGCTGACGCGGCTCATAGTACTCTTCTTTCGGTTTTTCTTTTTTTTCTGATGACTTAGGCACGGTGTGCTGTTTGGCGATAACAGACTTTTCCTCTTCAAATTCAACGAACCGAGTCGCTCGATGGAGTGCATCTTCCAGGCTCACCGGATGGTTGAGTGATAAGTCTTCGAAAAATCGAGATTCGTGCCACACTGCCTTTTTGAGGGCTTGGATCGCGGCTTCATCAGGTATATCGACGGCTGTTATGATAGTTTTGAAGCGTCCGATGAATTTGCGGAGAGATTCTTTCGGTCCCTGGGTCATAAGGAACTGCTTCGGATCCGAGTTGCCCTCGAATTTTGCCAACTTGAGCTTGGTGTGTCGTACACGAACCTTCGAGATGCGAGTCGTGAAAGGTGACCGTTGAGTCTCTTCCAATACTTTTTCTAGTTCAGGTGCCGAGGTGATGGCGCGGTGTACCTTGGACGACATGTCCTTTAGGGTTGTCCGAAGCTGCTCGAGCTCTTCGTCGCGCGCCAACTCGTCCTCGTCGCTAGGTCGTCTTGAAGAGAAATTGCTTGGACGCCGCGGCGAGGTATCCCTGGACCGTCGAGGAGAGGTGTTTCTGGCTCGTCGGGGCGAGGCGTGTCTGTCTCGGCGAGAAGTGCTCTTGGTTCGGCGGGGCGAGGCACTCCTGGCTCGGCGCGGCGAAGCGTCACGCGGAGAAGCAACTCTGGCTCGACGCGGGGGAGTGTCTCTGGCTCGTCGGGGCGAAGCGTTTCTTTCCCGGCGGGGCGAGGCATCTCTGGCTCGATGCGGCGAAACGTCTCTGGCTTGGCGCGGGGAAACGTCTCTTACTTGGCGTGCTGAGGCGTCTTCGGTTCCTTCGTGATCACGAACTGGCACGTCGATTGTCCCGACGACGATGGAGGTTGGGCGAGCGCGACGAACTCTTGGTTGTTCCTGGATGGGGGTCTGCTGCGGATGGCTCGCGTTCTCGTCTCCGTGCGGCTGCATGGTGTTTCCTCCTATTGTTTGGAGAAGGTTGATCTGGTTCTGAGAGACCGTCTGGGCTGCGGCGATTGCGTCGAGTCGCTCGGTTGTCTGCGCGTCCTGTCGGTCGAGCCGGTCGAGGATAGTCCGAAAGAGATCATCCAGATGGGTTCCTCCGGCTGCCGCGACTTCGTTCGTCACTTCTGCTGCGGCTAGGCTGCTCGTTTCGGCTGCGGCAGGGTTGCTAGTCCCGGCGGCGAGCGGATCCTGTCGCGGCTCGGTAAGCATCAAGGGCCTACCATTTATGTCGAGTCCGAACTCGCTGGAGGTGTCCGTGTCAGTGTCTCGGTTCGGATACGTCATGTTCGGGTACGTCATGTTCACTGAGTAGTCTCGGTTCGTCACGGAAAGAAGAACAGTTCCAATCTATTCCCCACAGACGGCGCCAATTGTTCGTAACCAGGGTAGCAACAATAATATTTCTAAGGATTCGGGGAGAACGGAATGACTTCTTATTAATGACGAGCGAAATACAACAATGACTTAGTCCCGATTCGGCAGTTACAACGAGTTCTGCCGAGCCGCGGGTGTTTACGGAAATAAACAAGAGAAATTTTCTAAGTGTTTGGACTGAAACTCTCTCTTATTCTCTGGGTAATAACTAGCAGAAATTGGATCCCTTGTCCAATGGTTTCTCTGGGTATTTATAGAAGAGAAAAAACCCTAGTGCTTCTCTTGTGTCCTCCCGTAATGACGGTTTTACCCTTCCGGGTCCTAATAGGCCTAATTTGTAAATATAACCCATCATGAATATTGTCAAAGGTTTTGGGCCTACTAACATAGGTGGGCATGGCCCATATCCAACACTCCTTACGTTTTTGTTCTCTGATCCTCTGTCTCCAAAGCTGAAGAAGGGATGATGCAACATTGCAAATCTTGCGGTCTTTATGTTTTGTGAGTCCTTCGAGCCTCTCCATCATCCTCCTTGGTTCTTTGGGTTTTGGAGTGATATTGATTTTCATGAGTAAGGAGAGAGCGTCAACGCAACGAGACGCCTCTGGTTTACCCAAAAGAACACCTTTAACGTTGGCCAAGTCAGCAGCTTTCTTTGCTTCTTCGAACAGCTCCACTATCTCCTCCGCTTTCTTATTCTTCGCCTCCGTCTCTATTTTTGCAGATTTAGGATTTGTATAATCTCTAACTGATTCAGTCTGCTGTTGTTCTGGTCTCCGTCGAATTTTTTTGCAAGCAGCATCTCTCCTCGGAGGAGGTTTCATGGTTTTGGTTGTAACTTGAAGAGACGGGGAAGCAACATCCAACTTTGTCTTCTTTATCAGTGAACCGGTAACTGCTCCACATGGCTTCTTCACCGTAGCATCATCCTCCAAAGTGACACGTCTTCTCTTCAAATTGAGCGGCTTTAGATCGGTCTTTGTCTCTTTCTCAAGATCGTCTTTCTGTTTCAACGCCAAAGAGTCGTTGTTTTCTTTCTTCTTCAACTCCGAACATCTTGTTAGAACATGTTTCTTCTTGGGTTTGAGACGGAACTGAGTAAGAGAAGCTTTGAAAGAGTTGTCGTTTCCTTGCGTATAGATTGTCTTCAACCATGAATGAAACAAGGCTTGAGCTTCTTTACGGATCTTAGGGTTCCTATGCCTTCTTAGAGGATCCAGCTTAACTATTGATTCTGACAATTGAAAATCCTTGACAGTGAGAGACAGAGACTTCAAGTGATTCAACACATCGATGCATCGCTCCACTTCTCTTGGGTTCCGTGTATTGTAAGTTGCTTTGATTGCAGCAGCAACCAAGTCGCATAAGTCAGATCTCTCTTTCGCAATCCTTACTCTCATCTTCTCTTCGTTCTTGATCATTAGGTGACTAGGGTTTCAGAGTGTATGTTAGAAATCGAAATAAAATAGATAATAAGCATGATTGAAATATATACAGACTTGTAAGCGGTTGTTACCAAAAAGGAAAAATGAGTTGACGTAGGATCCAAGAATATTAACAATTTCCTTTTATTATACACCGACACAATCTCTAGTTACGTAATTTAATTTGGATTATCTCATGAGAGATCTCAAGATAGAAGATCTGAGGGTTGGATTATTTATTATTTCATTTTTTACAAATATTACTGATATAACTAAACATAACAAAATTAAATTCAAATAAAAAATTTGTTATAAATTGGATAACACATATAATAAAATCGTAACAAAAAAAAAAAAAAAAAACACATAAACAAAATGTCAAAACCCTGCATATATAGAAGTAATTATCTTCCTACGAAATATATTTCAATTATGAGTTATTTGTAAAATAAATAATGAAGTAATTACTTTCTTACAGAGTACGTATATTTCAATTATTGTTAGAAATCTTGTATTTCTTATTATTGATCATTATGAATGAGGTTACATCACATATATATATAGGTACATGAGGAGGTCAAAGTTTAGATGGGCTAGGTATACAAAAGCCCACTAAGCCTAAGTTAAACCGTCATTAGTAGCCGCTTATGGTCTGTCTCCACGGACCGGGCCGACGGGCCTAACCTCCTAAGACATGGGCCACGGTTATGGAGTCCATCCATTAAGTGGTTTACAACACTCCCCTTGGATGACATAACCGTGTAGATGCCAACGGGATCTCAGTAATGCGCTAGGGGGATGCTGCCTCATTAAAACCTTACTAGGAAAACCCAATTGGGACAAAACCATAGTGAGGAAAAAGAGTACAGCACGCATTACTCCCCCTGATTTGGTCATCCTTGTAAGTCTTTAAGTCTCCGCATTCCTATTTGATGCGCGAGCTTCTTCAATGTCTTTATTGGTAGTGCCTTGGTGAAGAGATCGACTGAGTTGTCGCTTGAACGAACTTGCACCACTTGAACTTCACCATTCTTCTATAGGTCATGCGTGAAGAAGAATTTAGGTAGAATGTGCTTCGTCCGATCTCCCTTGATGTAGCCTTCCTTGAGCTGAGCGATGCAGGCTGCATTGTCCTCATACATATGATGGTCTTTGATGTTGTAGTAGCTGCGCCTTGAGGAAGGCTGCCTACGTACCCTTGGAAGGGATCAAACCACACGTAGTTCCCATTTATTGACCATGCCATAATCTGATCTTTCCTGCATCAACAAAACAAACTAGACCAAAGCAAACTTGACATTCTTTGGTTAGATCAGTATGGAATAAACCCAAATAAACAACATAGGAAGAATAGAATTTAAAATTTAACCAAACCTTCCTTCAAACCTTTCCAGTGCCTTTGGGTTGATCATGAACTAAATTTAGACAAAGCAGGTTCACGGCAAAACATATGTCTGGTCTAGTGTGGCTAGCCAAGTACATTAACACTCCTATGGCACTGAGGTATGGCATTTCAGGACCGAGAACTTCTTTCTCGTCTTTCTTTGGACCGAATGGATCATTGTCCAATCCGAGGCTTCTCACCACCATTGGGCCTGGTCAATGGGCGGGCCTGGTCCTTATTAAATATCCTTGAGTACTCTTTAGTATATGCCTTTTGATGCACAAGGATTCCATTATTCACGTACTCAGGTTGTAATCCAAACAGACTTTTTTTTATTGCCTAGGTCTTTCTTTTAAACTCTTTCTCAACTGTTTGGTCGATTACCCAGAGGTTTAAATTATTCATGTACACTGCTATGATTACAAATCCTTTGTTTGCAAACCTCTTTATGAATATACATGGACTAATGGGATCATTTATAACTTTCCATATGCCCATTTGGTCTAAGTCCATGAAAGGATTTGTCCAGCCTTATGCAATGATATTCTCGAGAATCTTTCTTATCTTTATCTTTATCTTTAAGCTCAATACCCTCTGGTAATCTCATATCTTATCCAGTGGACTTATAAATATGCAGGCATTACATCCAATAGCCGCAAATCAAATCTTTCTCTTATATTGCCAGACTTAGCATCCACCACAGGGAGTATGTTTTTCATAATCTATCCCCGGTCTTTGTGAGAATCCTTGTGCTATAAGCCGTGCCTTATATCTCACGATTTTATTATTCTCATTTCTCATCTTCACAAAGACCCACTCGTGTCCTACTGGTTTTATCTTGGATGGTGTCCTTAACACATCCCTTTTCTTAATGATTCTTAGCTCCACGTTTTATGGTCTTGTACCATTTTAATCAAGTCTTTGAGTGCACTCTACGTGGACTCATGATCCTCATTTATATTCATAGTGCTACCTTGCATGCAAAATCATCTTATGTCGACATTTCTTATATGTTCCATTATCTTCCAGACATGACAATCGATTTGAGATTTATTATGGACAGGACCTTTAATACTTTGCAGCTTGGCGTCCCAAGCTACATTATATGGTACCTGTACCTTAGAGCCGGCCGGCCTTATCTCTATGTCTGGGATGGTTTACTTATTATGTTTCCTTATTGCACCTTTCTTTAACTTTCTAGGATTCTTATCTTTGGAACTTAATGGTCTACCACGTTTCTTACGTGCGTTAGACTCGGTAGCAATTTCATTGATTCCCTTCTGGACATCAATACGTACTGGTGCATTACAAGCTGGTATGTACGCTTTTATAAGTTTCTTTTGGGTCAATAAGGAATCTGGCAATTCATTAGCTAGCTTTCTTATGGACCTCTGAATCACACATCAGAGTCCGAGGATCTTGCCACTTTAAGGATGTTTGATTCCATGATATTTCTTTTATTTCTTTGCCCAGCTTGTTCGTCTCTCCACCTATAGTCGGAAACTTGGATTCATTAAAATGACAATCCGCGTATCTAGCCTTAACATAGATCACCCGTAGTTGGCCCTAGATACTTAATAATGGTGGGAGAATCATTTCCATCCTCCTTTGAGGTCCCATCTTTGTTCTATGTGGTGGATCAATCGGTACATATACGGCACACCCGAATGTCTCTAGATGGGATATGTCTGGCTCATGACCCATGAGTAATTGGGATGGCGAATATTTATGTTCACTAGATGGCCTTATGCGTATAAGCTCTATTGCATGTAATATTGCATGTCCCCAAGCGACTACTGGAAGCCTCGACCTCAGAAGTAATGGTCGAGCTATCAATTGAATTCGTTTAATGAAGGATTCATCTAATCCGTTCTTTGTATGTACATGTATCACGGGATATTCCACACTTACCCCCATGGACATACCAGTAGTCATTAAACGCTTGGGACATGAATTCATCGGCATTATCTAGACGTTTAAGGTCTCTTCATTAACTTTAGCCGGTTATGGCCTTATAATGAGTTTCCCTTGTGAACATGCTTCACACGTGAGATTCTTAGGGATAACTCTTCTCTCTTTTAGGGTGTGCCCCTTTGAGTTTATCATAAGCTTACGCATCATACTATGACCCGGATGGCCAAGCCGGTCATGCCATAAAGTGAATCTCTCTATGAACCTTTTGTTCATTGCCATATTAGCATCGATCATATCGATTTTAGCTTAGTAGAGACCAGTGGATAATGCGGGTATAGTCTCTAGGACTCTCTTATGTCCTTGGGTGATCTCAATTATATTCAGGGATTCTTTGTTCCCTTCACCCTTTGTTTCAAGATGGAAACCATTCAATCTTATATCTTTGAAACTCAATAAGCTCTTCTTTGAGCTGGGAGAATACAAGGCATCACTTAGTTCAAGATGTGTGCCATTTGGTAATAAGGTATGGGCTTGGCCGTAGCCCTCAATGAGACTCGCTATACCCGCTATGGTGCTAATATTGGCATCTTTCAATGTCTCTTGTCTTTTAAGATCTTGTGGCTTGATCCACTATCCACCACAAGTATCTTCTTGTCCTCGGCCATTTCTTATATGGACAAGAATCATGTCTTGATGTCGAATTCAGATTTATCAACTTGGTTCTTTTCAATTGTCTTTACCATCTTTATACCAAATTGGCTTTAGGATTCTTCCCTTTTACACTCTCTTGATAGAGGTCACAATGATGTTTGGGAGTCCTACATATCTTAACCCAATGGTTCCCCATTCCATATCTATGGCATACTCATTTGGTCGAGTGTTGTGGTTTAGTACACCACAGCCTCCTCGCCCTCGACCATGGCCGTGGGTCCACGGTTATTGTGGTTCTCACGGTCCGGATGAGTTATTGGGGCCACGACTACGTCCTTTCCACCCACCACGGCCACTGCCATGTGGTCTATTACTATGGACGAGGTTAGATTCTTTGGATTATTTCTTATCCTCTACGGCCTTATTGGCGTTAGGTAATGGGGTTAATCAATGAGGTCTTAATTCATTGTTTTCTTATCAGTATGTCATTATTTTGCTCTTCTAGCAATAGACTCATCCACGGACTTATAGTCCTGGATTCTAAGACTCTTCCAATCACATATAGCCTTTGGTAATACCATTCCACATCTTTGACAAGTGGACTTAGCATTGTTTTGCGGTTTGGAGATTTTGCGACCTCTACCGCGGCCATTGTTCTCACGGCCTCTACCTCGGCCATTGTTCCCACGGCCTCTACTACCATTGTAGTTTCCTTGGCCGTAGGAGTTGCCATGACCTCCTCCACCACGTCCTCTGCCACGGCCACGGCCGTGAAAGTAACCTCTGTGGACGTAGTTGGATTCCTTGGTCACCTGAGGTTCTTTAGGCTCTTTGGCCCTTTCGGCCCTAATTCTGTCCAAAGGTCTATAGGATTCTCAATAGTCATATACTAATCTTGAGACTCTCAATAAGATGGTGGTCAATACTTAATATTGCCATGTATCTATCTTTCTCATTGGGCATTATTGCCTTATGTGATACATTAACCAAGTCCCTTTGACTTTAGGATAATCTTAGTATCCATTGCCCATTCTTAATAATTATCTCCTCAGAGATTTAGGGCATTACAAGTCATAATTCGACATCTTAGGGATTTGACTTTCCCTTTTCCTTTAGGAATTTAATTTCCTCTTTCCCTTAGGAATATCTTTTCCTATTTAAGGATTTCCTTTTTCACTTAGGATTTAGAAATTTTCTATCTTGAATAGAATTATGATTTTCCTATTTCGATTAGGTTTTACAATTTCCTATTTACAATAGGATTTAGGGTTTTCCAGAATTTTCCCATTCACAATGGGATTATTCCTTTTCTAGGTTTCTCTAGGGTTCATGCAATTCTAATTTTAGAATCTAACAACTTATGCATGAATCAATCATAGAAACAATCAATCTAAACATCCTAACAACCTCAAACAACCGATTTTAATTTGGAGATTTCGGATTTGATCCGATTTAGCTTTTAGGTTTTAGTCTTCTTAAAGTTTCGGCCATGGTGTCGATCGACACGCCCAGGTGGGTGTCGATCGACAGGGTTAGGTATTTTCCAGATTTTTGATTTAGGTTTAGAGAATAAAACTTTTCTAGCAACCTAAATCAATCAAACAATCGGACCATACAACCAAACAACAATCGCTTTCAATCATCATTATCCGTTTTAGGGTTTCACTTTTCTTAACTTTCAAGTTCGATTGTTGGTCTTTAAGCTTTAGGGTTTTGATGTTACGTTTCACCTTATGGGGTTGTACGGATATGAACCGGGAGCTAAAGACCTCGGTTTTCAACTTGATCACGAACGCTTGGGGCTTGGAGGAATCGCGAGTCATGAAAACGGATATGAAGAGATCGGTGATTAGTATTTTTGTTTTTTTTGCAGACTCCACCAGTTGTATAAATCTCATCATATCTCTCAGTGTACAACTCCGTTTGGGGCTATTCTGGTCTTCCAAGAAAGCTGACGTCCAGGGCTTTCTGTGGATAGTCAAATCGTCACCTGATTCTTCCTGAGTCTCCGGGAAAACGTCGTTGAAGGTGACTGATCGGAATCGCCGGCGGAGGGCTCGGCCAGACTGCAGCGACTTCACGGTTTTGGTCATAACTCCCGAACGGTGGACTCAATTGAGGCGCGGCCGGCGGCTATGGATAGCTGATTCAAATATCTATTCGTGGGTGGGTAAATCATCGCAACACTCCTTGTGGTTCGTTGGAAAATCTCCCCGTAACAAGGAAGATCTGAGGACTCGGACAGATTGCACCTGTTTCAGTAAAACGACGATATCTTTCTACCCACGGACTGGAATGAATCAAGGCCGGTGGCGCTGGAAAGCTGACTCGAAGAGCTTTCCAGGGATGTGTGGCTCGCCGAGAAATTCGCTGTGGTGTGCCGGGAAATCGCTGTGAAAGATGGCAGCTCGAATCTGTCTTTCTCACTTAGGCTAAAACCCTAATCTCTTTTTAGCTCAGGCGGCTAGGGTTTCGTTAAGAGCAAGCTCGTGCTGATAACGTGTTAGAAATCTTGTATTTCTTATTATTGATCATTATGAATGAGGTTACATCACATATATATATAGGTACATGAGGAGGTCAAAGTCTAGATGGGCTAGGTATATAAAAGCCCACTAAGCCTAAGTTAAACCGTCATTAGTAACTGCTTATGGTCTCGTCTCCACGGACCGGGCCGACGGGCCTAACCTCCTAAGACATGGGCCACGGTTATGGAGTCCATCCATTAAGTGGTTTACAACAATTATGAGTTATTTGTAAAATAATTAATCATCCGCCGTCCACGTAAACCATATATCATCTATAAAAAACCAAACCCTCATTCACGTATACATGATATTTTCCATACAACAAATTTTATCTTCGAGAGCTATCCATCTTTCAAAAATATCTTCTATGATAGCTATTCACCATTTACCTTAAACCAAATATTAATGGACTATCTTGTTAAAGATTGTTTTTTTTTAATTTTTAATCAATCTTATCTTATTTCCTAATTTAATTTTAGAGAACATAAAATGATAGTATTTCATTTTTCTTAATTTAATACGTGAATATTTAAATAGATATTTTCTAATCTAGTTCATTAAGAGTAATTACGGTTAATTATGACTTGTGAAGGTATCTATTTAACAATTTTTTTTTTAATAAACTACATTTTTTCGGCAAATAAACTACCTATATATCCACAAATTATAGTTTTTTAAAAAGTACACATTATGAATATATAGCATTTTACAATTTACACAGTTAAGTATAATCTTAAATAAAATATTAACTTAGATAAAATTAGCATAGCATATGGTTTTTTGGAATTTCAAAATCAAAATTTATATTGTTTAACTATGACTGTTTAGTTAAACGTTAGAAAAATATAGTAATGTAACTATGACTCAATTGAAAGAATTTCATGAGGTTCTCTACGATATCCTAATACTCTCTTCTACTTTTAAAAAAACTAGATGAATACTCGCGCTACGCACGGGAATTTTCTTAATTCTTTCCATCTTAGTGGCTAATGAGTTTTGATCTTCTATCTTGTACATTGTTTTTCTTGCCATACTAATCACTGAAGTTGGATTTAACAAAAGATCAACTTAATATTAGATTGAGAGTGCCCACATAGAATTTTAATACTACACTCTCAATTCTTGCCATACTATTATGTTTTCCTTGCTACAGTAACTTTTCTGCTTTTAAAAAAGATGTGAAAATCAGTTTATAGGTTTTTTTTTTTTTTGTATGAAAATCAGTTTATCGGTTTTGCTTAGTCTAAGGACAAAATAAACGTGAGACACTTACTTTCTGTAGGAACTGTTTTCTAAAACGTTAATGTATAATGAGCAAATATATGTTCTCTTCCAATTTCAAGCTTTAATTACCTGTAGGTTGTATTTTAAAATCATTAAAATCATACGCCATGGCGCTAAGCCGCTAACAGTGAAATGTGTATGTTTTTCTAAATGCAAAAGATCTGATTTCATGTTTTCGAAACTTTATCCCAGATTATATGGACCAAGAGCTTTGAGAACGTCATATAGCACAAACAACAAATGTCATAAAGGTTTTCCGAGGTTACTAACACCTCCATTGAAGAAAGTTTCTCCTCAGGCATCTCTTTCACATTGCTGAGCACGGTCCACTTCATCCTGTCATGTTTAAATCTGCATAATAAAAAGAAACTTCTCTGGAGTAGCCAAAATCTGAAATTTGAGAAGCTGATAAAAGTTGTTTTTAAGGGTTTGAAAAGCTGACAAATTTTTGTTTTATAGGGTTGGAATAAAGCTACCAAAGTAGCATCTTCACTTTTTGTTTCTGCCACCGTTGTGGGACTGACTGAACAAAACTTTTAGATGGAAGCACCTCTGACTGTGAAACTCCTGGCCCAGATTGATCACCATATAATTCTTCTTTTATAAGTTTCTACTGAGCCTACAAATACATTCCAGAGTGAAGGTTTTCTTTAGTATTGATGTACCAAAGAGAATGACTTTATAGATAAGAGAAGCACGGTAAATACCTTTCTCTTTGAACTTAGTTTTTTTTGGCTTGAGACCCTTTCCTATTACAAGGTTTAGCCGCCCCAAATAAAAGAAAACATCATAAAGTATAGGAGACAAATACATGATTAAAATTAAAATAATAAAGATGTGTACGTGGTGGAGTTGAATGATGGATACTTACTTAGATCACACTATTTTTCCTCGTCCATGCTGCGTATCCTCTGTTGCTGATTGTTCTTCCGGCTAAGAGAACGTAGAGTTTAAACATATGTGATGCAGGAAGCGTCTAGAGCTCTTTCTACATATTTTCCTTTTTTTTTTTTAAGTGTTTTCCTTTTCTAATTAGGATTCTAGTAATTTTCCTATTTTATGCATTAGGCTTTCTCTATAAATAGAGACCTAGGTAGTATGTTTTAGACATCTTTTATCATTCTTATTAATCAAAGTCTTCGAGTTTTCGAGCTTTATCTTTCTGGTGGATTCCAGAGAATATTTCTTCAAGTTTGTCGCTTGCAAACTTGATTCTTTAATTCTAGATCCAACGCTTGTTGATCTAGTGCATTCCGACTGCGTCAAGTGGTATCAGAGCAGGCAATCTCCTTCTCTTTTCGAAACTTACACAGCTATGGGTGATCAACCGGTTACTAAGACAAATTTTGAGGGTTTGAGAGCGGACTTCGCCGCCTTAACCACTCAGATGGCTAATTTGGCGACGGCAATCAACAATCAGGTTGCGGCTTTTCCCAATCAAGTTCATAACGCCGGCGAAAGAGATGGAGAGCGAGAACCTCTTCAGGTTCGACAAGGAGGAAACAACCGACAGCCTGTTGGAAACAACCGACTGCCTGTTAGGAACAATCAACAACAAGTCAGGTACAACCGTGTCGTTATTGATAATTCCAGCTCGGAGGAGGAGTTGGAAGAGGAAGTGGAAGAACAAAGGAATCAAAATAATCAGGATTACCGAGTGAAAGCTGATATTCCACTGTTCTATGGGACTATGGGTGTAGAGGAGTTTCTCGATTGGCAAATTGATGTTGATAGGTTCTTCGATGTAATGGAAGTCCCGGAGAGTAAGCAGGTTAAGATGGTGGCGATTAGGTTAAAGAAAACTGCTGCTGTTTGGTGGGATAAATTGGCTCTTCAAAGGCAAAGACAGAGAAAGGGTCCAGTTCGAACATGGCGTCGAATGAAACAGCTAATGACCGAGCGATTCTTACCAGAGGACTACGAGCAGATTCTTTACAAGATGTACATTTATTGCGTATAAGGAAGCAGGACCGTTACGGATTATACGGCTGAGTTCTTACGTTTTTCTGAACGTAGTGATTTAAACGAAACAGAAAATCAGAAGGTGGCTAGATACATAAGTGGGTTAAAAGGCTCTCTTCAAGGAAAAATAGGGTTACAGACTGTGTGGACGTTTCAGGAAGCATCCAGTCTAGCCTTAAAAGCAGAATTGATGGAGAAATCATCTCGGGGGTTCACAAATTTCAGGAGACCCTCGAGTCAAAACAACTTCGAACCAGCCGGAGAGAAAGACAAAGGCGTGGTTAACAGAGATTCTAACGCTAACAACAAAGGAGCAAGTAGTTCCAATAGTGGCGTTCAAAAGGACAAAGCACCCGCTCCGAAACAAAACAATTCTTATGCTAGGCCAACCCTCGACAAGTGTTTTTGTTGTCAAGGAACATGTCACAAGTCGAATGTTTGTCCCAGTAGGAAGACGGTGGCATTGCTAGAAGAAGAGGAAGACGACTTCATGGAGAATGAGGGAGTTGAATTTGCGGAAGAGGAATCTGAGGACAAAATCAACATTGTTTTACAGCGACCGTTGCTATCACCCAAAGAAGAGGGACAACGCAAGAATCTGTTTAGAACACATTGTTCTATTCAAAACAAGGTGTGCAATGTGATTGTTGATAATGGGAGCTCCGAGAATTTAGTTTCTCAAAAGCTGGTGGAATATTTGAAACTACCCACGACTCGTCATGAGAAGCCATATGGTCTCGGATGGGTGAAGAAAGGATCTAAAGTAGGGGTTAGTGAAACTTGCAAAATTCCTTTATCAATTGGTAAGCATTACAAAGAGGAAATAATCTGTGATGTTTTGGATATGGATGTTTGTCATATTCTCCTTGGGCGACCATGGCAGTATGATAACGACATTACATACCGAGGACGTGACAATGTGATCATGTTTACATGGGAGACTCATAAGATTGCAATGGCTCCTGTTAAGGATTTTGGTAGCGTTACAAAGGAGAAGAAGTCAAGCTTCCTAGTCATGTCGCATGATGATAAAGAACTTGACAAGGCTGTTAAGGAATCAAAGTGTTTTTATCCGATTGTGGTCAAGGGGTTGATGAGTGCTGTGACGAAGGAGACAACAACTCCACGTGAGGTGTTAGAAATTTTGGAAGATTACAAGGAGTTAGTTGTGGAGGAGCTACCTAACGACCTGCCTCCTATGCGTGATATTCAACATCACATTGACTTGATTCCAGGTTCTAGTCTACCTAATCTTCCCCATTATCGAATGAGTCCTAAAGAGAATGAGATTGTAACGGACCAGATTGAAGATTTGCTGAAGAAAGGGTTAATCCGCGAGAGCATGAGCCCTTGTGCTGTACCGGTTCTTCTCGTTCCAAAGAAGGGTAATCAGTGGCGAATGTGTGTCGATTCTAGAGTCATCAACAAGATAACCATCAAGTACCGGTTTCCTATCCCTAGATTAGAAGACATGCTTGATGAGCTAAACGGAGCGAAGTTATTTTCGAAAATCGATCTTCGAAGTGGATACCACCAAATTCGCATCAGGCCTGGAGACGAATGGAAGACTGCTTTTAAGAGCAAAGACGGATTGTATGAATGGTTGGTGATGCCTTTTGGATTATCAAATGCTCCTAGTACTTTCATGAGGATGATGAACCAGATTCTCCGTCCTTTCATTGGATCCTTTGTGGTAGTTTACTTCGATGATATTTTGATCTATAGCAAAACCAGAGAAGACCATTTGGGGCATTTACAGCGAGTTTTGCAAGTTCTCCAAGAAAATCAGTTGTACGTGAACCTAAAGAAGTGTACATTCTGCACAAACAAACTGCTATTTCTGGGGTTTGTCGTTGGTGAGGATGGGATTCAGGTGGACGAAGCCAAAGTGAGTGCAATCAAAGATTGGCCTGTTCCTAAATCCGTAACTGAAGTACGTACGCAGTTTTCATGGTCTAGCTACTTTCTACAGAAGGTTTGTGAGAGATTTCAGTACCATTACTGCGCCTATTACTGAGTGTTTGAAGAAGGGAAAGTTTCAATGGGGTCCGGAACAAGACGAGAGCTTTACATTGATTAAGGAGAAGCTTTGTACTGCTCCAGTATTAGCATTACCGGATTTCGATAAAGTGTTTCAGGGGGAGTGTGATGCCAGTGGCGTGGGAATAGGGGCTGTACTGTCACAAGAGAAGCGACTTGTAGCTTTCTTTAGTGAGAAACTAAGTGAGGCACGCCAGAAGTGGAGTACTTATGACCAGGAGTTCTATGCTGTGTTTCGAGCTTTAAAACAATGGGAGCACTATCTGGTTCAGCGTGAGTTTATACTTTTCACGGACCATCAAGCCCTCAAGTTTCTTCACAGCCAAAAGGTGATCAATAAGATGCATGCTCGATGGGTTAGTTTCCTGCAGAAATTTCCTTTTATCATACAGCATAAGTCTGGAACACTTAATAAGGTAGCAGATGCTTTGAGTAGAAGGGCTTCCTTATTAACTACCTTAGCACATGAGATTGTGGGTTTTGAGTTCTTAAAAGATTTGTATGAGCAAGATGAGGAATTCAAGGAATTGTGGCACCAGTGTTGTAGGAAGCATCCTTCGGCTGATTTCCATGTCCGTGACGGTTTTCTTTTTAAAGGAGATAGGCTTTGCATCCCTTGCTCTTCTCTGCGCGAGAAGCTGATACGAGAATTACATGGTGGTGGGCTTAGTGGTCATTTGGGACGAGATAAGACAATCGCAAGTTTAGAGGAAAGGTATTACTGGCCGCACCTTAGGAAAGACGCTGGAGCTATTGTTCGGAGGTGTTTTGTTTGTCAGGTTTCTAAGGGACAATCTCAGAACACAGGTCTTTACATGCCATTACCTGTTCCTGAAGATATCTGGCAGGACCTGTCTATGGATTTTGTGTTGGGGTTACCGAGGACACAACGAGGTGTGGATTCTGTGTTTGTTGTTCTTGACAGGTTTTCCAAAATGACACACTTCATTGCTTGCAGAAAGACCGCGGATGCAACCAACATAGCCAAATTGTTCTTTCGAGAAGTTGTGCGTCTCCATGGGGTTCCGAAGTCAATAGTTTCTGACAGGGATACTAAGTTTCTCAGTCACTTCTGGATTACATTATGGAGGATGTTTGGAACGAGTTTGAAAAGAAGCTCTACGGCTCATCCGCAGAGTGATGGACAAACCGAGGTGACAAATAGGACGTTGGGCAATATGATACGAAGCGTTTGTGGTGATAAAACAAAACAGTGGGATCTCGCTTTGCCACAGGTGGAATTCGCGTACAACATGGCCGTGCATTCAGCTACAGGGAAGTCACCATTTTCCTTGGTGTATACCTCTGTTCCGAAGCATGTGGTCGATTTAGTTCCATTACCAAAAGCTCCTGGAGTTAGTGCATCAGCTGAGGCTATGGCTAGAGACATTTTGGACACTAAAGAAGCAGTCCGAGCTAGATTGGAAGCAACGGGGCAAAAGAACAAAAGAGCAGCAGATAAAAGACGAAGGCTCAAGGTTTTCAAAGAAGGTGATGAAGTGATGGTGTTTCTCAAGAAAGAAAGGTTTCCAGTTGGTACTTATCGCAAGCTTCAGCCTCGCAAGTATGGTCCATTCAAGATTTTGCAAAAGATTAATGACAATGCTTATGTGGTGGATCTACCAGACGACATGAGCATTTCTCATACGTTCAATGTAGCTGACATCTATGAGTATCATGCCGATGGTGTTCTTTATCCAGATGAGAACTCGGGGGCGAGTTCTTTGGAGGTGGAGGAGACTGATGCAGGAAGCGTCTAGAGCTCTTTCTACATATTTTCCTTTTTTTTTTTTAAGTGTTTTCCTTTTCTAATTAGGATTCTAGTAATTTTCCTATTTTATGCATTAGGCTTTCTCTATAAATAGAGACCTAGGTAGTATGTTTTAGACATCTTTTATCATTCTTATTAATCAAAGTCTTCGAGTTTTCGAGCTTTATCTTTCTGGTGGATTCCAGAGAATATTTCTTCAAGTTTGTCGCTTGCAAACTTGATTCTTTAATTCTAGATCCAACGCTTGTTGATCTAGTGCATTCCGACTGCGTCAATATGTTACCTAATCAAACGTGTTCTTCCAGCGAGAACTCGTGGTGTCAATTGTTTGTTTCTTCTGTAGGACAGAAAATCATATGATGGTTGCAGTGAGCTTATCAGAGAGCTGAACAAATAAAGAAAAACATGATAAGTCACGAACAAATACAGAAGAACGTCATATGAACTTTTCACGTCAATTAAAAAATTGTTGAGAAGGAGAAGAATAATTTAAGTGTATGACTACATAGGTAAAATAGTGCATAACATATAAGTGAGAATATTACATTTGGGGTAAATGACTGCGGAGAAGACTACACAATCTTTGCCTTCAAAACCAAATCACAGTTGAATGCTTTTTCTTTGCACAAAAAAAAGTTGAATGCTTTTTCTTTTACGACTGAGTAGTCTAAGTTCCCTCGTGTTCAAATCCTAAAGCAACGGTAAAGTCCAGTTGAAGCATATGAAAGATTGACGCTTTTTAATCTAATTTTGCATTTGCTTAGGTCATGATTAAAATCATAAGCAGAAAAGTTTAATATAAGAATAATAATAATTGGCTCAGATAGAGGCATATCTTAGTAACTTCGATTACCTGGTTTTTCTTTTTGGTGTCTTTCAGGGTTCTTGGTATGTGGGAATTGACATAACTGAATCCTCTGTCATTTCTTGTAAGCGTTTTCCAGTGTTCTCTTCACCGGTACAACTTTTCCATCACCAATGACACATCCATCGATTTTTACAACCTGTAACAAAAGAGCATACAGTTATAACATGTAATGCATGTATGCAAGTATGTATGCATGTATGTATGCAAGTATGTATGCATGTATGTATGCAAGTATGTATGCAAGTATGTATGCATGTATGTATGCAAGTATGTATGCATGTATGTATGCATGTATGTATGCAAGTATGTATGCATGTATGTATGCAAGTATGTATGCATGTATGTATGCATGTATGTATGCAAGTATGTATGCATGTATGTATGCAAGTATGTATGCATGTATGTATGCATGTATGCAAATATGTACAGAGAAACACAAAAAAAATTATATTACCAGAGAAGCTTCAGCAGATTGCTCTGTTTTGCAGAGCGTGATCAGAGCGTTGTTTGCTTCATCCTGAGAGGTGAAAGTAAAAAAAGTCTTACCATCTTGGAATCGAGTAAATCAATCTTCCCTCACGCAAACCACAAGTAAGATTGTCATTAACTAAGAAACCTCCATATCCTACAAACAAAATAACAATATTGTAAACATGAAAGCCTGCAGAAAAATTATAGGAAACTAAGACTCGGTCTACAATACAAATCTAGCCGGTTTTTTTTTTTATCATCACCAGTCTCTTCACTATAAAAATGTACAAGTCGATGTGTCCAAAATTCAAAAGTTGCATACTTGCATACACATCCATCGATTTTGTCGACGGCGTTAAGATTATTATACGTCGATTTTCCTTTTTGTTTTTTTAATTCTGTTTCTTTTTTTTTTAATTTTTTTTAATTCTGTTAATTAGTAATGTCATGGCAAAACAATTGGCTATAATCTGTTGGGTGAATTTAAAGGTTCACCCCAGGGGTGAACCTAAGTATTTTCCAAGAATATTAACAATTTCCTTTTATTATACACCGACACAATCTCTAGTTACGTAATTTAATTTGGATTATCTTATGAGAGATCTCAAGATAGAAGATCTGAGGGTTGGATTATTTATTATTTCATTTTTTACAAATATTACTGATATAACTAAACATAACAAAATTAAATTCAAATAAAAAATTGTTATAAATTGGATAACACATATAAAATCGTAAGGGAAATTTGGAAAACTAACACAAAAAAAACCAAAATTAAATATATAGCACTTTAAGAACATTAAACTCAAAGTGTCTCTCACAAACAAAATTGGAGAGTTTTTTTTTTTTTTTGGTAAAAGGTTAAATTTTATACCATTTTTGATTTTTGACAGAAGATACAGAGAAAACAAGTAGCGGAAAAGACCGAAAATCTACAGCAATAAACATAAACGACACAAACAGAAGACACAACAAAGAGATACAAGCGATTAGCAAATGGAAAAAGCTCGATGAAGAAACACCGATTCCGAACCCCGAAGTTCGGAAATTTGCGTGATTGCCAAAGCTCCTAAGAACCTGAGTCCTCATCGTCGTTGCCACGAGTGAAAAACCTATCATAAGGCCGTCTCAAACCCCAGAGCTACATGCCACCTACAGCTTCTCCGAGGACCAACACAAAATCCTTCACCGTTGCTTCACGCAGAATACTCCGATGCTGCATCGAACGAGAAAACAAAACAAACAAAAATCATCCCAATCTACAGTGGGCTGGGCCTTGGGCTAAGTTACAAGAGGCCCAACAGTTACAAAAAGGGAAACCGCAGAACTCAATGGGTGCCGGAGAAGGGAACTCTTATCTCGGCAATTTACCAGAGCAAACCGAGCCGTTACAGTAGTGCCGGCGATTTCAAGATTCACAGCTTTGCAACCATCCACCAGAACGAAGCCGTTAACGGAAGAAATCGGTTCCCGTCGCCGTCTCCCATACCGGCAGATCGCCTGAACCTGCTACGAATCTCCCGGCCTGTATTGCTCTTCGACACCCCGGCTCTCCGTCGCTGGATTCTCTACCTAGCAACCCGGCGAAACTCAGATCTAACCTTCATTTCTCCTTTGCCGGTGTCTCGCGACTTCCCTGAGCCAGATCCGTCTCTATCCGGTCCGTTGATCTATCACGGCAAGGTTCTGACGGCTCAATCAGCTCCACAAAACCAGATCTCCGAGACTAAACGACGATTGACTCCTCCTCCGTTGACTTCCGTCGCAGTCGGACCGCCGTTGAGGCAAGTTGAGCCGAGAGAGGAGGTCCAGCCTACCGGCGAGCCGTTGAGGCCAGTCGACTCCTCTCACCGCCTACCGGCGAGCCGCTCCTATCGGAGGAAGTACATCCGTCGTCGGACGAGTGGACCGGCTCACTCCTGTTGGTTCGTTGTCACCGCCAAAGCCGGCATGAAGCACAGAAAAAGAGACACGGAGCGGAAGGCTCCCTCACGGTCACGGCGTGAGCCGGAACCGGAGGGAACCTCCAAGCGAAGCGGCTGCGCGAGAAAGTTTTAGGGTTTTCGTTGGGAGAGAAATAAAGTTTGCGCGTGGGAAAGTGAAAAAGGTTGACCAAAAACATGAGAAACAAGAAGAACAGCAAACTTGTTTTTGCCAAACCAAAACAAGACGACATAACATCACCAACTAATCCAAAAAAACTAGATTTGTAACTTGCTATATGCAGGACTAAACAAAGTTTCTTTGTTATAACATTCAGATGTAAGCACAAACAAAAACTACAATGTAGGCCTGAAACAAGATGGCTATTAGCAAGAAGAATGAGACAACGTCTGTGAACTCCCTAAATCTCAAAACGAAATCCGAAAACTCCCCTAGTAGTATTGAATTTCGTTTTGATTTATTTTTAAATAAAAAAACCATACAATTACCCTCTTGCCCTAATGAAACTAAGATTATTACTCTAAAAACCTGGGTTTAACCACCCACCCATTCCCAAAGTCAGATCATGCTCGGATCCTCTTCAATTTTAAAAAACAAAATCGTGGGAAATTAAAAATCATAACTCAGAAAATCGAAGATCTCGAAACTGCTTTTTTCTCTCTCGATTTACAGTGAAACTGGGTAAAACTAGGGTAAGGAGTATCGGTAAGGATGGTGCAAATAAGACGGGGTTTGATGAAGGAGAAGATGGGCGAAGTTGGAGAAGGATCGAGGGCTTCGAATCCGGCGGAGGAGCATTCGGAACCGGCGGAAAAGGCTTCGATTGCGGCGACTGAGGCTTCCATTGTGGCGGATGAGGCTTCAATTTCGGCAGAGAAGGCTTCAATTTGTGACGATGAAGAGTTTAATACGGTGGTAGAAGGAGTTAGGGTTATTTTTGTGAATTCTGGGTTTATAATTTGTGAATTCTGGGTTTATGTTCGTATTTGAATTTCTGGGTATAACTAGTATAATTAGGTAAAACCAAAAAGAGAGAAAAACAGTTTTTGCACAAATTCTATGCTCAGTTTACGGGCCAGTTTTGAAGACCTTTCCGATATCTAAATTCAAGGTGTTTGGTGTCTATGGAAATCTTTAAGAGTCTAGTTTCACCTCCAACTGGAATTCCTCAATTCCGATCAGCAAATCTGAAGTTATGAAAAAACTTTGAAGGCATATCCTGAAAGAAAACCAGTTTTCGCACAGATACTATGCTCAGATTACGGGCCATTTTTTAAAACCTTCCTGATATCTAAATTCAACGAGTTTGGTGTCTTTGGAAAGCTTGAAGAGTCTGATTTCACTTCCAACTGGAATTTCTCAATTCCGATCAGCAAATCTGAAGTTATGAAGAAAACACAGAAGGCATATCCCGAAAAAAATCAGTTTTTGCACAAATACTATGCTCATATTACGGGCCATTTTTGAAGACTTTCCCGATATCTAAATTCAACTAGTTTGGTGTCTTTGGAAAGCTTTAAGAGTCTAGTTTCACCTCGAACTAGAATTTCTCAATTCCGATCAGCCAATCAGAAGTAGGGATGTCAATTGGTCAGTCCAGGTCGAAATGGTCATTCCATTTGGACAATTCAAGTTTCTGGACAATTATGGTCGATGTCCAAACAATACATGTCCAAATACAGTAGAACCTCTATAAATTAATACTCGATAAATTAATAACCTCTATAAATTAATAAATTTCTCCGGTCCCGAGTTGGGACCAGTGTAAATTTTGACACAATTCGATAAAATAATAAAATAATAATTTTTTTAGAAATCCTATGTAAATATATGGTTCCATTAATACTATAAACTAATAATTTTATAAATATATCAAAATATATTTATAGATATGTTATATAGGAAAATATTTAGTGAAATATGACTCGTGTGTTGTTTATTTTTTTTTGAATTTGCATTAGTTTTCGTTAAAATTTCATTATAGTATTTTTCACTGCATCGAAAACTTTTGATATAATCTGTTAAACATGATAATTATTTTCTTGCTTGTAATTGGTTCCAAAAGAATATTGATTATAAAAAAAAGGTAATTTTTAAAGTAACTTATTTTAAAAAAAATGATGAAATAAAGCAAAACTCTCTATAAATTAATAAATTATTAATTTATCGATAAATTAATACCTCTATAAATTAATAAAATTTCACGGTCACAACGTTATTAATTTATAGAGGTTTTACTGTATGACTAAAACCAAATCGGACCATGACCAATTGGTCAGTCCATAGAGTTCAAAAATTATTAAGATATTAAAAATTTTTGTGAGAATATTTTTTGATGATAAAACGTAATTTTGCTATTTTGGCGAGAAAACGCGATTTTGTCAGGAAAACGCTATTTTTATGAAAAATGATTTTTGGTGATGAAAAATAATTTTGAAATTTTGGCGGGAAAACCCAGTTTTGCGGTTTTGGCGGAAAATCGCAGTTTTGGCAGGAAAACGCAGTTTTGTCAAAAAAATGCTATTTTATGAAAAATGATTTTTGGCGATAAGGTAATTTTATAATTTTTGGCGGGAAAACGCGGTTTTTGCTTTTTTGGCGGGAAAATGCATTTTTTTGGCGCGAAAACGTTATTTTGGCAGAAAACGGTGATATTGCGGTTTTGGCGGGAAAATGTGTTTTTTGGCAGGAAAAAACGATTTTGGTGGGAAAACGTGATTTTGCGGTTTTGGCGGGAAAACGTGATTTTGTGGAAAATATTATTTTTTGGCAAAATAATTTAATTTTAATGTATTTAATAATGTTTTTTTTTAAATTGTCTAAAACCTAATTTTTTAAGAGTATTGAACTGACCAATGTCCAAATGGTTTTGACCAAATATTAGTGGACTTATTTGGTTTATGTCCAATTGGACTGGTTTAATTTGGTCATGACCAAAACTGACCAATTATAATTTGGACTGGTTGGTCCATGGTCAATTTGTCCAATTGCCATCCCTAATCTGAAGTTATGAATAAAACACTGAAGGCATATCCCGCAAATTCAAGAATAACGAAGCCTAGGAGTTTATCTCATATGATCCATGATTTACAGACCCAAGTCTAGCGGTTTATTCTCCTAATTACCAAGGTCTGATGCTTACTAAATCATGAAAAGCCCATTGCTAAAGCGGAATGACGGCGATGAACAACTCAACGTAAGTAGAAACAACGGCGACAATGAACAACTCAATATAAGTAGAAACAACGGTGACGATGAACAACACTTGAGAAATGACGGCGATGAACAAACGATCTCTGAAACCATCTCAAGAAGAAGAAAGAGATGGAGATAATAATGAGGTAAATACAAACTCGGAAACCTACTCGGGAAGAAGTACAAGCCAACCATGAGCGACTCTATTGACTCAACGATAAGTAGTTGGATTTGTTTGAACTAGTAGAACTAGATAAAACTCATTCATTTTGGTTACGAAGAGATTCATGATTTGTTTGTTCTGGATCTCATTCATAATTGAATTTCTGGGTTTTAAGTAATATTGGTATACATAGGTATAACTAGTCTGTTTCTGTAATCCTCGTAAAACTAGATAAAACTAGTCGGATTTTATTTGTAATTAACTCGTTGTTGCAAAGACAACAAAAAAATTACCACAAAACCTTTGTTTTTTCTCTCTTATTCGTCACTCATTCTCTCTTCTCTACTTCCCCCTTGATCCTCTTTTTTTTTTTTACTCGCTACATTAGATCTGGAAATTTGCAGCGGAATAATTTTCTTTACCTATCTTATTATATAAAGTTGGGTTTTCGAAGTTAGTAACTCACGGGATTGCGACACGTGTCATATCTAACGGTTATAGATTTTGATATGTGTCAAAAAATATTTGTCTTTAACAATTTTAAATATGTAAAAATATAATTATGAGAAAATATTAAAATTTAAAAATGGAAAAAGATAATGTTAAGAAAATTTTTAAATTTAAATATTTTAAAAATTCTAAGAAGATAATTATAGGGATGAATTTTATTCTACTTCATGAAAATTGAATTTTTTTAAAAACTCTATCGATAAATACGGGTAATATAGATATATTTTTTAAATATAGCGTCGAATTAATGAATAAAAAAACTAAATTTTCACCGCCTCTTAGTTTCTTATATATATACCTTGATAGGTTTTCGTATGAGATCATGTGGATTAATTGCGTTTTATTATGGTTGTAAATTTGGAAGATGTGGAACAAACCATATATATGTATTGATGCATGAAGATTCCGGTGATGTTTCAACTGATTGTTCTAGAAGCTATTATCGTATGATAAAGTAAATTTTGATCAAAACCTAATTATTTTGGTATTGATTTATATTTTTAATAATTGGTGTCGAACTATTTTGTTAACGTTTAGTAGGTGGATACCCTATGATTTTTTTCATTGGATGAATAAGTGAAATTCTTTATAATGTATAATATGTTTTATTTTTGATGTGATTATTTAGGATTAGTGTACTAATATTTTTGTGCATACGAGGATTTAAAGATGTTTGATATGACTATTGTGTTATAATAGAGGTTTTGATATAAATGTGATAATTTCGTATGCTTATACACGTTTTGATACGTTACAAATTTTTTTGCTAACGTTCATGAGGTTGATGCGTAAAGATTGATTTCACTGGATGAAGATATAAAATTTTAAAACATGATTGATTATAAAAAAACTATATAATTAAAATATATTAAAATAATTAATAAACAAAGAGAAAAATTTAATTAAGTTATTTATAAATATTTTACAGAATATCAAGTTTTGTTTTTTATACGGGTTATAAAAATTTTAGTTATAAACCCACCTACGTGGGCATTATTTTTTTTTTTACACGGGTTATAAATTTTTTATTTTAAACCCACGTATACGCGGGTCCTAAATCTAGTTTGACATAAAATTCATTTTTTGCCTTCATTCTCTCCTTCCCTCTTTCTTTCCATGGCCTAAAGACAGTTTTGAATTTTTCTATTATCTGAAAACGTTATTTACCATACAATTCTGACAAAAGGTATTTACTCAATTTCTTCACATAATTTGGTTATTGTGGATGCTAGATATCGAGAACCGAAATTGAAATGATCTAAAGAACAGTAGAAAGCGGATTTCTTTATTGATTTGAGATTAAACTCTTTGACAACACGATTGCTCGGATGAACAAGGAACAAAATGATCAAATTAGGGTTCTTCCAAGTAGAAAGATGCGGATCCCCTCCAAAAGAGGCGAGGTCCCCTTTTTATAGTCGGGTTGCTAATGGTGATGCCCTAGATTTGCATATCTTCTCCTCTAAGTCTTCTTCATAGCATCAAATGCTGCTTTCCATGATCTGCCGAACAAGATCTTCTAGAACGATCTCCCAATATCCTGAAATATCTCATCTTATCTTTGTATCGGATCCGCCTCGAGCTCATGGATAGCGAGCTCATCCCAACCGAGCTGACGAGGTCGAATTCGGTCTCTATGAGATGAAATTGTTGGGTCGATTAAGGCAAATCCCGGTTCAATCCAGGTTAACCGAGTGGTGCTAAATCACTCTCCAACAATTAGCCCCCCCCAGTTCGGTGAAGGAGGGATGAGTTCAGCGAATTTGAATTCGAATTTTGACTTGGATTTAAGCGGGAATTTTCTGAGATCTTCTCTCGGCTTCTATTGCAAGCCGGTTGGGCTGACGTGGACAGGCACGTGTAAAAATAAGTGGGCGGTTGACAAGACAACCGGGCTCGTTAGATTTTAATTTCTAAACGGGCCGACGATTGCTCGCGAAGCTTGCTCTTTCCTTAGTGTGCTTGATTCTCCGGTTAAGGTAATCCTCATTGCTTTTCTCCGATTCCTTCTTGCATTCGCGTTGATTTGAATATAGATTTTAGCTATCGGTAGAAAGATCGAAACAATGAGTTCACCAACATCGTCCGGAGACTATACTCCGCTGATAAGGCTGCCGGCGGCTCAGCGCCTTAAAAATCGGCAGAAAAGAAACCGCGGGCAATCGACATCAACGGATTTGCCGGGACCGAGCGAAACTAGGGTATCGCGGTCGAATTTCGAAGGAGAAGGGTCTGGGTCCGCCGACGATGATGATTCCGAGGTCGAAAGTGTTCGAGTTCTGATTTCGCCCGGCCGACTTGAATTTGACCTTGAGGCTGAAGCCGACTCAGATGGGAGTATTGCTGGTCCTGTATCTGTCTCGAAAGCCGAGAATGTTAAGCACTTGCTTGAATCTTGGGGCTTCTCAGGGATGCATCTAGTTATTCCTGAGAAGAATCAGAGACCGTGGACTCCTCCTCCAGGTTATGTCTGCCTCTACGAAGCCTATTTCGAGAAATGTCATCTTTGGTTTCCTCTTCCGTCTCTTCTGCTTGAGTATTGTAGTCGCCGCAAATTGGCGATTGCCCAACTGTCTCCGGCAGCTATTTGCAACGTGGTTGCCATTGCCGTTTTGGGAGCTGAAGCCGGGTTCCGCGTGGGTCCTCTGTTTTTTGAGATGCTTACCGACATCAAGAGGATTGGGCGTTATGATGGATATTTTGTAATAAATATGAACCCTCGCTTTAACGTTCTCCTTGGTGGAAAGGACAGCAAATACGAGGCTTGGGAGACCAAGTATTTTTATGTCCGTGTTGATGAGAAATCCTGTGAGTCTCCTCGCGTTGGGAGGTTGAGGCAGTGGTGTCATTCGCCTGGTAGAGCTTGATTAGAGTATGGATTTTCCTTCTGAGCTTACTTTAGATTTTGATACTTTGTTTTCTCTTGGCAGGAAAGCATTCTCATACTAAGGAGCTTCCAGGAGACTTCGGCGAAGCCTTTGATCGCATCAAATCCATTCCGGAACGCGATTGGATGGATATTACTAGTGAAAGAGTCACTTCGGCTGCTGCGAAGATGGTAAAGGTGGCCAGATTTGCCGCTGACTTCGCTTCTGCTCTTCAGGGTGTGACGGACGCTGCTCCTGCTGCTGCTGATCCTCCGCGAGAGCTCATTGACGAGGTCGCACTTCCCGACGTTCCTCCCGAGCTGGGGGACGTCCGTGAGTCAGGTCGCGCTAGAGGTGAAGTAGATTCCTACGCTGAGCTCCGAGTGAAGAAGAAGAACGACAAGGTTGTTGTCGAGACCCCTACTATTGCTGACTCTCTGTCGGGCAAGAAGAGGAGCGCTCCGTCGTCTTTGACTTCAAAGCCTTCCGTTAAGAAGCCTAGACCAAGCATACCCGGGTTCGCTGACAGCGTTTAGTTTATTCACAAAAAGGATGTCCCTCTGGTCAACGACCGATGTTATGCGCCCATCTGACCAGTCAGGTGAAGATAGCGGCGAGGCCGATCTCGAATTTACCAAGCTGAAGTGTTCTGATCAGTATTAGGAGTTTGCTCAATCAATTTGCCGGGTAACGTTTCTCTTGTTCGATAGCTGAGGTTGTCAATCTATTGGAGCTAACTTGTTGGTGCCGGTTGCAGATGATGGGATTTGCAAATTCCATGGTTTGTGACTATGAGAAGGCGGTTGCTTCAGCCGAGAAGTCTTCTATCAGTTCCTCCGAGGAGTTTGACAGGATGGCCCGGGCTTTGAAAGACCTGACAAGCCAAAACACTGCGTTGAAAGACCGGTGTTTTGCCTTGGAGACGTCTGTTGAAGAGACTTCTCAGGTTTTAACTGCAAGGGAGCATGAGCTGAAGGCAGCTGTTGCCGCCAGAGATCTGGCTATCGCTAAACGAGATCAGGTCAAAGAGGCGGCAGAAGCGGAGATGATTAACCTCTTGGTCGGCAAGGGGCGCGCCCAGGTCGGTGATGGGATCCTTGAGGAGCTGGAGAAGCAACGATCTGCGGCGGAGAGGGCTGCCAGATCTCTCAATCTCAGCGATCCGAAGAAGCTTGAGTTGACTATGACTCCAGACCCCTTGGCTGCTTCTCTTCCTGCCCCGCCGGGTTCAGACGATGTCTCATTGGTTGTTCCACCGGAGATTGATCAGCATGGGACGAACGTGGACCTGATCAGTGAAACGGGAGTCCTCAAAGATTCTGTTGTTGAGGAGGCTCCATGAGCGTGTAATAATTAACTTTCCTTTCGTTGCGAACTTAATTATTAAGGCGCGGTGCCTTGTATTTCGAATTAAGATTAGAACTTAATTACTTTCGATTTTCTCCTACGATAAGATCTCGCTATCCCCGAGGACGTTACGATTTGATGAGTAGATCGTATCTTCTCGAATGATCTCATTTCCTTTTAGTTGAAAGTGAATATCCTCTTAGGATTTGGAGTGATTGCGATCTCCGAGTATAAATAGGAGGTCGCTGCAGCGCTTTTGTTCATCCAAACACCATTTCGGCTTCCTCTTTCTTCCTTTGTTTGAGATGTCGTCATCCGGCTCCACTTCTAGCACTCGGACTGTGTCCGCTCCTCGTCTCGGTGAGGCTAGGCGTCCCGCCCTTGTGTGTGCTCTAGATTTGTCGAGAAGGCCGTTTCCTGTGTTGTGTCGTCGTGATGAGGCTCTTCGTGGTGGGGAGCTTTTCGACTTTATCCGAGTTCCATGGAACTTTCTACAAACCCTGAGTCAGGCCGACCGAGCCGACATCGAGACCTTCCTTCTCGCGCTCAAGAGGAAGCATGCCGAGATCCGTGAGCGTATCAGGAGCGTGGAAACTCAGCGTGTTGAGTACGAGGCCATCCTCAGGCGGCTGGAATCCCATCCAAGGGACTGGATTCGGTTCGAGCTGGCTCGTGTTGCTCCTATGCCGTGGCGTTTGAGGGACTACTGTGTGGACTGTTTCCTTGGGGCCGACGCGGCCAAGGTGGCACGTGGGGCCGTAAGATGTGAATCTGATGGCGACTTTGCTCCCGATGCTGTGAAGAATTTCATGGTGTCTTGGTTTTCCTGTGATGTCGAGGCTCGCGTGGCTCGTGAGTTCGTTCAGAACGTGAGCTCTCCTTTCCTTCCTCGTAATCTCTTCTTCATGATATCTTGTTTTCTGATACTTAAATTCTTTTGTGATGAAGCTGCGCGTCCTTCACGGGGGGTATTCCTACGATCTTCAACACTTCCACCTGAAGAAGGAGAACTTGGACCGGAGGGAGGTGGAGCTGAAGGCTGAGCTTCGTCGTCTTGCCGTGAAGAAGGCCAAGGTTGTTGAGAACCTTGACGACGTCGAGCAGAAACTGAGAGCGCTGGAAACTCGTCCGGTGGACTGGGAGAGGTTCGGTCTTCAGCGGAAGTATCCCATGCCTGAGCCGCTGCGTCTGGTTGTGAAGCGTCATAGGGAGATGTTGGAGAAGGAGGACGAGTGATCTTGCATTCCTATTTCGTTTTAGACCTTTGTGTCAAGTTCGTATTTGCTTCTGCATTTTGCTTCAGTACTTCTGGCTTTCCGATTTGCGATCTTCCTTCGTAATAAAATGTCTGCTTTTTATTTTTGGCGTTGATCCGAACTGATCTGTATTTTACCACTGATGGGCTTGTGAGATCGATGACTGGGCCAGCGAACTGGGCCTAGCCACGGTCTGCGTTAGGTGTGTTTTGACGATTCTGCCCTTGATACGGGTGGGAAAGTGAAAAGTCGCTACGATAGTCCTGTCAATTTAATGAAAGTTTGCACCGTTGTGGCTTCTTTATTGCCTCGAACCTCTGGATTTTTGCGTCTTGTTTTTGCTTTGATATTGCCTTCTTGAGATCTCAAAATTAAGATGTCTGATTCGTATGATGAACGTATCCGGTCACGTAACACCTCTCCTACCACCGTTTTCTCTTCCGAGGAGGAGAATCAGGAGTATGTGGAGTCGGTTTCCACAGCTTCTCCGGGGCACAACGAGAGGTATCGCTCCCGCTCTCCGTCACCTCCGAGGGGTACTTTTTATGTCCTGAGTTAGAAGCGGGAACTGAAAGAGAAGACCGATGAACCCTTCGACCCTTGGAGGGATTCTAGTGCTCTCAGGGTCAATCCCGTCGAAATCCCCGGTTTCGAGATGAAGGATCGCAGCTTCAAGTACGGACGTGTCAACGATCTTGAAGATTTCATTGCTACCTTGCCGGCGGAGGCGGCGGAGCGTTCTCGGGAATGGATCAGAACGGTAAGAGTTTTGCTTTTGTGCGTGTGTGGTTCTGATTCTAAGTTTAGTGTCTTGAGAATCTTGATTCCGTGATTGTGTAGGTGAAGGATCTTCACTGGGACTTCCTCCGTCATCACGCCGATGCTATGTATACGGTGTTCGAGATGGAGAGATCCATGAGACGTCTGGAAGCACCGCCCGAGGAGTGGCTTCGTCTTGGATTGGATAAGGTGGCTCCGATGCCGGAGGAGGTGAAGAGCTTCTGCCGCGGTGAGGGCAAGTGAAAGGGCGGCTAGGGTTGCCGTGTTTCTTCAAAAATACTATTTTTTTTTGTTAATCAGCCCGCGTGTGGGCTTTATTAAATTTCTGTTTTGGACATGGTGCCCGTTTTTTGGGCTTTTAATTTCGGATATTTTGCGATTTCTAAGTAAATCGGCTTTCATTCGGTTGCTTGTCTGATCGTGAATGACTGATCATTAGTGATCTTCGGGAGGTAGATTCTCGAACTGATAGTCAGATCGTCGTGATATTGCTTGATGTGCAAGTGTAGTTTGAATTTATTGCGCGAAATGAGATCGGTCAGCGAACTGAGCTTCGAGCTGAAACCTGAATGAGTCTTCGTAATAACGAGTTCGGGTGAATATCGACGCTTGGAAGAGTCCTTGCCGCAGGACGTCTCGCGGCTTACATCAAGTAACTTATTGCGCGCGTTTATCAGAGAACCGGTCTTTGTGTTGCGAGTGCGCTGGGCAGCTCGACATATATAAGGCGCAAGTACTGATCTCGGCTTACCCTTGTCTTTCCCACAGCTTATGCGCTGCCATTCAGAGAGCTGATTTTCAGGTCTCCTGGTCAGGTTGTCTGGGGTATTTTGCGGAATTTGTGGTCCGACTTTTACCCATTTTTCGAGAAAAGTTGCCTAGGCTAGTCTCGACTGGGGTGGATTATTTCACCACTACATCCATGAGGAACGCGTAAAGTATTTCGCGCCTGGCCAGGGCGGAAAGGTAATTTTGGGTTTTTGCGTACCCGTGCTCAGGGCTTATGACCGTTTAGGTGTTCGAGACTTAAGGATTGGTTGGACCGAATCGCAAAGAACTAGTTTAAGCATTGAACGCTTAAAGAGAAAATAATACAAGCAGAAGAAAATCTGTCCTTACGGGGATAGTCCCTAAGACGAGATGTCTGTGTTTCAGAGTTACGACTGCGCTCAGAGAGCTGCCTACGTACCCGATGAAGGGATCAAGTCGTCCGTAGTTCATGTATTCGACGGGCTGAACGAGCTCGGAATTTAGGAAATCGATCGCTGCCACCTCGCTTAGTAATAGTAACGCTTGAGGTTCATTAATTTCCAGGAGTTGCGAACGGCCTTGCCCTTCATAGTCATGAGCCAGTATACTCCGGGTTTGACAACTTTGAGGACTTGATAGGCCTTCCCATTTTGCTCCGAGTTTACAGGATTTCTTCTCTTCGGTGTTGTGAAACACTTTTCTCAAAACGAGGTCGCCTTCGGAGAAGTGGCGGTTGCGGACCTTCTTGTTGTAATACCTTGCAGCTAAATGTTGATAATTTTGAATGCGAAGCAACGCTTCAGTTCTTTCGCCTTCGATGAGGTCGAGATTGTCGATGAGCATGGCCTCGTTGAGTTCGGGATTAGATGGGAGGGCTTGACGCCGTAAGGTCGGGACCCGTACCTCGGCTGGAGAAAGTGCTTCGACTCCGTAGGCCAGGCTAAAAGGAGATTTCTCGGTCGATCGTCTTGGTGTAGTCCGGTGCGACCATAACACGCCATCCAAGTGCAGTGCCCACGTGTCTTTCTCGGCTTCTAGTCGCTTACGGAGGCTATCGAGAATTGTCTTGTTGGTTGCTTCGGCTTGTCCATTGCCTTGAGGGTACCTCGGTGTGGAGAAGCTAAGTCGGAACTTCCATTTGGTGCAAAAGTCTTTGAATACTTCCGACGTGAAATTGGTCCCATTGTCGGTGACAATCTCGTAGGGAAGTCCGTGGCGCGTTATAATGAATTTCCACACGAAATGGATGACGTCGAGTCCGGTAATACTGATGTATGACTCGGCCTCTACCCATTTAGTGAAATAATCTGTCATTATGAGGATGTGTTGTTTCCCGTTAGCCTGCACAAGGGGGCCGACGGCGTCCATCGCCCATCGCATGAAAGGATAAGGCTGCGTGGCTGACGCGAGCAGTTCAGTTGGCATATGGATGACTTTGGCGTGTCTTTGACATTTTTCACATTTCTTGGCGAACGTCTCGCAATCGGCCATCATGGTGGGCCAGTAGTGACCTGATTTCTTGATTTTGAGCACGAGCGATCTGGCACCTGCATGGTTCCCTCCTGATCCTTCGTGGACGTCGTGCACGACTTTCTTTGCTTCCGAGTTGCTTACGCAGGTCAAAAGGACTCCGCCAGCGCTCCACCGATAAAGATTGCCGTCTACGAGGCAGTAACTTCCTGCTCTCGTCTTCAGTCTTCGTGCTTCCCATTGGTTGGTGAGAGTGACTCCTTCCTCTATGTAACGTGCAATCTCCGTTCTCCAGTCCATTGTGTCCGGGGTTTCATCTGGTTCGACGTTAGCTGCGTCATTGAGTGCTTCTTCGTCCGAACCGTCCAAGGAAGGCTCTTCCGTGCTAACGGTGTAGACTCCTTTTCCGAGCTGGATGCTAGGAGCTCGTATGCTTTCCACCGGTATCGTACGGCGCATCCCTGATTTGGAAGCTGATCCCAACGCGGCTAACGCGTCGGCCGGAGCGTTGTCGGCTCGTGGGATCTTAGTGAGATTGAATTCGACGAACTCCTTCGCAAGCTGTTGGGCGACTTTTAGGTATGCGTCCATCCTCTCGTTCTTGGCCTCGTATTCGCCGTTGAACTGGTTGGCTTCGTATTCGGCTTCATTATTCGAGGCGTTGAATTCGAGTCGGAACGATTGCTCGAGGATTTCTCTGGTCGGGGATTCTAATCGCACTCCGACTCCTGCTCCGTGCTTGGATGAGGATCCGTCTACGTAGAGCGTCCATAATCCGTCACCGGGTGCGTCCTCGACGAGTTCGGCTGGCAGTTCTGTGATGAAATCCGCGAGAACCTGTCCCTTCTGGCTGGGGCGTCCACGATATTCGATGTCGTATTCGCTGAGCTCGATCGCCCATTTGGCCATTCGTCCGGATTGAGTTGGATTGTGGAGGATGGTGCGGAGAGGCTGATCGGATAGTACGACTATTGTATGAGATTGGAAATACGGTCGGAGCTTGCGAGCTGCTGTGACCACGGCCAAGACCAGTTTCTCCAAAGTCGGATATCTTAGTTCGGCATCGACGAGGGATTCGCTCACGTAGAACACTGGTCTCTGTTCGCCTCGGTCTTCTCGGATTAACACCCCACTAATCGCTGTGCTTGAGAGCGCGACGTAGAGGTAAAGTGTGTCTCCTTCCTCAGGTTTGGCTAGGACGGGTTGATTGGTTAGATATTCCTTCAATTCGGAGAAAGCCTTTTCGCATTGTTCGTTCAAATCGAATGCTTTATTCCCGCGAAGCAGTTCGAAGAAAGGGAGGCATTTGTCCGTCGACCGTGAGATGAACCTGTTCAGAGCGGCGATTCGCCCAGTTAAGCGTTGGACCTCCTTCTTGTTCTTAGGGGAAGTCATTTCGAGGACCGCTGAGATCTGCTTCGTGTTAGCTTCGATCCCTCGTTCGGTGACGATGTATCCTAAGAATTCGCCGGACTTAACTCCAAAGGTGCATTTGGTAGGGTTGAGCTTCATACCGAACTGGTCAAGTATGTCAAAGCAAGCTTTGAGATGTTCAACGTGATCCTTTGCATCTGAGGATTTTACGAGCATGTCATCGATGTATACTTCCATTGTCTTGCCGAGTAGCTCCGAGAACATCCTGTTCACCAATCGTTGGTATGTTGCGCCGGCGTTCTTTAGTCCGAAGGGCATCACTTTGTAGCAATACGTCCCGCGGTCGGTAATAAAAGCTGTCTTCTCGCGATCATCGGGGTGCATCGTGATTTGGTTGTACCCAGAGAAAGCGTCCATGAACGACAATAGTTGGTGGCCGGCTGTAGCCTCTACCAACCTATCGATATGTGGCAATGGGAAGCTGTCCTTCGGACAGGCCTTGTTCAGGTCGGTGAAGTCTATACAGGTTCGCCACTTGCTGTTCTTCTTTTTCACCACCACCGGATTGGCAAGCCATTCCGGGTATTGCACCTCCAGTATCGGTGCGGCTGGGAGGAGACGTTCGACCTCTTCTTGAACCGCTTTAGTGCGGTCGGTCCCCAGCTTACGGCGTTTTTGGCGAACCGGTTTATGATTCGGATCGACGTTTAACTCGTGACTCGTGATGTCAGGGCTGATTCCTGGCATGTCGGCGATGGACCAAGCGAAAGTCGTGGAATGCTTTTGCAGGAAATTGATCAGTTCGTCTTTTATGTTGCTATCAAGATCTTTTCCTATGGCTACACACCTCGTGACGTCTGCTTCGTCGATGCAGACTTGCGTCATTTTTTCCACGGCGAAGGCGGCTTTGTAGAGCGTCTGGCTCTTCTTGGTCCCGGGAGGGGCGATAGCGTTTCCTTCCTTTTCTCCATTCAGGCGCTGTTTCTTCTCGATCGCGTAACAGGTACGCGAGTCCTTTTGATTCCCGTAGAGGGTGAACACGGTGCCGTCCAGCGTCGGGAACTTCAGGCATAGATGATAGGTGGACGGGACGGCCTTCATGGCGTTGAGCCATGGCGTTCCTAGTATAGCACTGTAGATAGGCGGGGCGTCGACCACTATGAACTTGGTGATCCTCGCGATGCCTCCGACCTCGGTGAGTAGTTTGATCGTCCCGACGGATTTCTCAGATTGTGAGTTGAAACCGGTGAGGGATCGAGAGGTAGGTTTGATTCGGTCATCTCCTATTCCCATTTCGGTCAGGATCTTTTGGAAGATTATATTCACCGAGCTTCCTGTGTCGACAAGGATTCTTCCTACGTCGAAGTCTCCGATCGGGACTCGCACCACCAGAGTGTCGTTGTGTGGGTATCTGATCCCTCTCGTATCGTTCCCAGAGAACGAGATCGGAACGTCTTTCGTCTCAGCTTCTGGGGGTCCATCTTGAGCGTGGTAGACTTGCCTTTCTCTCTTCCGGATGGATGTGAGGGAATCGTTGCAGTCCAGCAAGCCCCCCATGATCATGTTGATCCTCTGGCGTGGTGGAGGATTTCCCTGTTTCGGTCTTTCGTCGCGACCTCGCTTGGGTGGTTCCGGAAGGTTCTCTGTTTCCCGATCTCGATTTTGGGCGTTATCTTCAGCTCGGGCATTATCTGCGTCGCGCTCCTTGTCCCCTTGCTTCCTGTGTCGCCGATCTGAGTCGCGTTCCGATCGCGTTTTCTTAGCGCCTTCGTCTGGTTTGCTTTCCTCATCACGATCCGGGCGATCTTTCTTGCATGGTTCGATTTGTATCTCTCCGGACTGATATCCGTTGAGGAGGGAGAACTTGAGCTGACGGCAGTTTTCTGTGGAATGTCCGTTCATTTGATGGTAGGTGCAGTACGCATTGGGGTCGGCGTCGTCTCGACTCCAGGTGTTCCACCTTTTATTTTGGGGGTTCGACCGCCCTCGTTCGCTTTCGACCGCGCACGATGTTATTCTCCGATCTTTATTCTCCTTGTAATCCTTGTCATAGTGCTGAACCGGCTCGCGATACTCGTCTTTAGCCTTTTCCTTAGCCGATGAAGCCCTTGGGGGAGCATGTTTTTTGGCTAAGACGGCCGTCTCTTCTTCTAAGTTGATGTACCTCGTGGCTTTGTGAAGGAGATCTTGGAGAGATTCGGGTTCCCTTAGAGTGAATTCATCTCGGAAACGGGATTTGTACCACGTGTTCTGTCTGAGCGCGGTTATAGCCGCGTCGTCAGTTACTGCCACGCGTGCTATTACCTCCTTGAATCGGTCGATGAAGGCTCTGAGCGACTCCGTCGGGCCTTGGATTACGTTCCACATGTCGGCGTTGGAGGCTCCTTGTTTGATGTACATGGAGTAGTGCTTGACGAAGGCTGTTGACAGCTCGTAGAACGAACTGATTGAGTTCGGTTCGAGTCTCGAGAACTAGGTCAGCGCGTCTCCACTGAGGGACTCGACGAATATTTGGCACTGACCAGCGTCTCTTTCCTCCGGTTTGAAGTGAGCTCGATTCGCAGCGTACATGAACTTCGTGAGGAACTGGCTCGGGTCGTCTTTTCCAGCGTAGAGCGGGAGCTTGAGCTTAGCTGGTGGAACGGGGACTCGCGTGATCTGCTCGGTGAAGGGGGTTCGTCGTGTTAGGGCCAGGACCCTGTCGATTTCAGGAGCTGTGCTTGTCACGCGGTGCATCCTAGATTGTATGTCTTTGAGTTCATTTCTCATCCCCTCGAGCTCGTCGCGGCGTAGTTCGCTCTCACCGTTGGTGGTTCCTTCAGCTGTCGAGCCGTCCCGGCGGACGGGAAGATCGGCTGCAAACGGTCTCGCGGGTGGATTCTCTGAGTGTCCGTTCCCGGCGGCGCTCCGTTCGATCCGTTCGAATTCTCGGTTGAGGTTTCTGACGATGTCGTCCTCCGAGAACTCGAGTCTCCTACGGACGGATCCAGGTCGCTCAGGTGGGCACATGCTTCGTGCGACCTGTTCGATTCGCTGGTTGTTTTTCATGATGTCGTGACTCTGCTTGTCGAACCGCTCGACGAGCTGCTGCATCATGTTGTGGAACGAGGCCGGGGTAACCGTGTCGCGTTCCGTTGCGTGGCTTTTATCGCCGCTCCCAGTCTCGGTGGTCTCGATGCTGGTGGATCGGGATTCTTGCCAGCCGTAGTCGCGTGGATGGCTCCAGATCTGTCGGCTTCTCCGGTCAGGTCGATTTGAGGGTTCGGATTTTCGCCGTTGTTGGCTTGTTCCGTACCGCTCATTCCTGAGGGTCCAACGTTCCGGGCTGCCGGCTGACCTTTGGGAGAGGGCGGCGGAGTTCCTGTCATTTGGTGATTGAAAAGCGTCGGAGCTGCTGGTGATTTGAGATTAAACTCTTTGACAACACGGTTGCTCGGATGAACAAGGAACAAAATGATCAAATTAGGGTTCTTCCAAGTAGAAAGATGCGGATCCCCTCCAAAAGAGGCGAGGTCCCCTTTTTATAGTCGGGTTGCTAATGGTGATGCTCTAGATTTGCATATCTTCTCCTCTAAGTCTTCTTCATAGCATCAAATGCTGCTTTCCATGATCTGCCGAACAAGATCTTGTAGAACGATCTCCCAATATCCTGAAATATCTCATCTTATCTTTGTATCGATCCGCCTCGAGCTCATGGATAGCGAGCTCATCCCAACCGAGCTGACGAGGTCGGTTTCGGTCTCTATGAGATGAAATTGTTGGGTCGATTAAGGCAAATCCCGGTTCAATCCAGGTTAACCGAGTGGTGCTAAATCACTCTCCAACAGTTATCTACTAATATCACATTTTTTTGATGTATTGAAATAATTATATTAATAATTAAAAATAAAAAATTTAGCTTCTCACATTTGAGATCTAATGTATAAAAATATTTTATAGATATAAAAACCTTAACATATTATATATCTTTTTATAGTATTTGTTTTAAATAGCCCACTGCGTGCGTCCCGAAGGCGGCAAGAGTAGTTCCTGAAGGCCGCATAGCCCGATTTTAAACATATATGCATGTCATAGAGTGACATAGACTTATTTGATGTAAAATAAACACCCGAGCAAGTGAGCAAACAAAGAGCTTTTGGTAGATTAGCAAGAGAAGAAACAGAAACATCTTCTGTACCATGGGTAGCCACCAGCGCAAAATCCATCAATTCCTCTATTATTGTTAATGCAATGATCCCTGCACTGATAATCGTATACACAACGTCCGTACCATGTCTCACTTTGCCTTTGGCAAAGCTCTGCTTTCACAATTGTCGATGCTTCTGCGTGTATATATGAAAGGTTAATTATTGACATAAATGAAAGGACAATATTGAACACATTTTAGAGGAATTTTATAAGGCTATATAATACTCACCAAAATCAGCAAAGAGAACACGAGCAGCAAAGATAAGGGTAATGGTGGTACAAAGCTTAGCCATGACAATTAGTTTTTAGATATCAATGAATTTGTTGTGTGGTGAAATAATTAGCGTAAGATCAACCTTTATTTATAATGAAATGATCGATGGTGAGGTGAGTTTGTAATCAATTAGTCAAGTAGCTAATGATAGTTGATACCTATCTATATAACTATTGAATGTTGACTGATCTAACCTAAAGGAGTGGTTTGGCTTCAGCTAGTGTTATATGAAATTTGAAATAATGAAGGCAACAAGTGGTTTATGGGTTGAAATAATAAAGGCAGCACAAGTGGTTGTTTTTTTACACTATTGTTTTAATACATTGTGAAAATATATGAATGAGTTCATTATCAGTTTTCTTTGATTTTTGTAAACCCATTATGTATTGGATCTTTTGTTTTTAGTTGTTTATTTTTGGGTATTTGTAGTAACTACCTATGAAATGCAAATGAATAAAGAGAATAACCTTCATTCACAGTAACATATCGGAGATGGATAAAAAATTACCACAAAACCTTTGTTTTTTTTCTCTTATTCGTCACTCAGTCTCTCTTCTCTACTTCCCCCTTTTTTTTTTTCAACCAAACATTAATTAAAAAGTCACTCCTCGATTGGTTGCCCAACTAGGAGGAAAGTTGTTTACAAAAGAAGTATATGAGAAAAGCAATCTAGAAGAGCGGGCCAAACAGTCGGCCTTTAGGTTATCAGAGCGAGGAATTCGAGAAAGTGAGAATGTTGAGAAACAATCTCGAAGCAATCCAAATTCATCAAGGAGAGAAGAGAACGTTGGCCACTTCTCGGGGGTCGTCACCATAGAGACCAATTCCACACAGTCGGTTTCAAACTCCTGGCAGTCGATTCCTCTCGTAAGGATACATTTCATCGCCCAAATTAATGCCTCCATCTCAGAGTGAAGTGGGGATGTGCTCCTTCGTTGACACTTAGCCCCAAGCAAAGTCAAGGGTGCTTCTCTCTGCGAGCATATCCATCCCAGACCAGTCGTAGGATCCATAGACTTCCACGAGCCATCGAATTGACATCGTAACATTCGCGAACATCGTTGATGGGGGAGAGGGGTCTCAGTGTCGTCAGCCGTGATCACTTGTGCCTCCTTCCACAACAAGTGTTCACTTTTAGCTAGATTTATGATATCCATTGGTTCCTCTTGTATGCCTTGAAACACTTTATTGTTCCTTGATTTCCAAATAAACCATAACAGCCAAGGGAAAAAAGAGTAATCATTCTGTTCGTCTACCGGAGGTGGTAGTCTCCAAAACAAATAATCCAAGTTGGTAAAAACCGATCCTGTTGGAAAGATACCCGATGTCACCGGGATTGATGATAACTCCCAAACATGTAGGGAGTATGGGCACTCGAATAATGCATGATTGATAGATTCATCAATTTCTCCACATCTCTTACATACGTCCTCACAATGAACTCCACTTTGATTTAGTCGGGAAGTTACTGCTAGAGAGCCAGCAGCTATTTGCCAAATGAAATGCTGTATCTTTGGGGGAGCTTTAATTTTCCAAGCTTTAGCTTTTAGAGCATTAAAGTTTGGACCCACTTCCGTAGTCTTTGCCATTTCTTGGGAAATTTGACATCCAGATTTGACACTTCCCCCTTGATCATCATTTTTTTTTTTTTACTCGCTACATTAGATCTGGAAATTTGCAGCGGAATAATTGTCTTTACCTCTTTGACATAAAATTCATTTTTCGCCTTCATTCTCTCCTTCCCTCTTTCTTTTCATTGCCTAAGGACAGTTTTGAATTTTTCTATTATCTGAAAACGTTATTTACCGTACAATTCTGACAAAAGGTCTTTACTCAGTTTCTTCATATAATTTGGTTAATTATCTACTAATATTACATTTTTTTTATGTATTGAAATAATTATATTAATAATTAAAAATAAAAAATTTAGCTTCTCACATTTGAGATCTAATGTATAAAAATATTTTATAGATATAAAAACCTTAACATATTATATATCTTTTTATAGTATTTGTTTTAAATACATTTTTACCTTCACAATTATTATTATATTACACATTAAACTCTACTAATATAAACTATAAATCAAAGTTACACTAATAATCATATTTATATTATATATTATTTATATTATATTTGTATGACCCGTATTAATTATAATTTTATATTATAATATAACCAAACATTAAAACATACATGCATGTCATAAGGTCACCCATGGAGTAACCTAGACTTATTTGATGTAAAATAAACATACGAGCAAGTGAGCAACAAAGAGCTTTTGGTAGATTAGCAAGAGAAGAAACAGAAACATCCTCTGTACCATGGGTAGCCACCAGCACAAAATCCATCAATTCCTCTATCATTGTTAATGCAATGATCCCTGCACTGATAATCGTTTACACAACGTCCTGACCATGTCTCACTTTCCCTTTTGCAGAGCTCTGCTTTCACAATTATCGGTGCTTCTGCATGTATATATGTGTATATGAAAGGTTAATTATTAACGTAAATGAAAGAAAAATCTTGAACACATTTTAAAGGCATATGATAAGGCTATTACTTACCAAAATCAGCAAAGAGAACAAGAGCAGCAAAGATAAGGGTAATGGTGGTACAAAACTTAGCCATGACTATTACTACTTAGAAATAATTAACGTAAAGATAAGATCAATGTATTTATAATGAAATGATGGTGAGGTGAGCTAATAATAGTTGATACCTATCTATATATACCTCTTGAATGTTGTCTGATCTAACCTAAGCGACTGGTTTGGCTTGAGCTAGTGCTACATTGTTAGGGAGGCTGGTTAAGTTGACTTTGTAGATTAACATGGCAAGTATTAAGTTTGAGATTAACATAAAAAAATATGCAATATTTTCTAATTAAATATATAGTGAAACATGTTTAGCTGTTTTTAAATTAAATTTAAATTATTTTTAGATTCTATATTACAAAAATTTTATTGTTTGTAGTAAAACATTTATATAGCTTTCAATACTAAACATTTAATGTAAATTATTCGACACTAATATAAATAGGATCTTTTATTAATTGGAATTAAATATAAATTTGATGAAATTTGTTTTTAAAATAAAACTATAGTTTTGTAAAAGAAGGTAATTATATAAATAATTACTCTTCTGCTATATATCCTTGATTCTGAATTATATTACTGCTTATATCACTGCAACTTTTGCTAGCTAAAGGTTGAGAAACAACAAATAATATAAAGTCATGTTTTAGCTCATATACAACATACAGATCTCATGGAAAACATTTCCCAAGAGTTTTTCTTAAAAGCTAAATGAGTTTGTTTCCACGAGACAAGTATGAATCTTTACAAAGCTTCTTACTAAATCTTTACAAGATAACTCCCAAATTTTTCCAATAACTTAACAAAATCTTTAGAACTCGGGTTATCGCGAGAAGTTCAAGAATTTCGCCATTAATTCTTGCTGCTTCATTGCAATCTCCGCAAGAAGACCCTCCCAAACAGATTCTTGTCTATATCATTAATGCAGGATTTTGGGTTCTATTACCAACAATAAACAAAAGGCATCTACTTCATAAGCAATCAACAAGCTGATTGATTCACTACGGATTAATTAACAGGTACAGTAAAACAACGGTTTAAGATTCTCAAACCAAACCAAATTTCAGAAAGAACATTAAACTCAAAGTGTCTCTCAGAAACAAAGAAAGTGAAAAAGGCTGACCAAAAAACATGAGAGACAAGAAAGAACAGCAAGCTTTGAATGAGTACTGGAACCAGAGACGTAAGTGTTGAGATTAGGTGGGTTCTCGGTGCACTGATGACCCGACATTCTTGTTTTTGCCAAACCAAAACAAGACGACATAACATGCACCAACTAATCCCAAAAAACAAACTTGTAACTTGCCATATGCAGGACTAAACAAAGTTTCTTAATTTGTTATAACATTCAGAATAGACAAGCTACAGAAAGTCCATAGGTGAACAGCATATATATATTAGCAATCAATAATACACTACAATGAACATTTAATATCTAGTAATCATATGCATAACACAAATATACCACTCAAGAAAATCATCTGACAAAGTTTAGAGAATGGAACGTTTGATATTGGGAACATTTATAACCTCAAGACGCATTGTAAATGGCAGATTAAACATTTAAAAATATTCCTAGTGTACAAAATCAAACTGAAACTTTTATACATCTCTCAAACTTGTTATTTTACTTCCACGATACAATAAGTTTAATTTATATAGGAAGCAAACAGACACGTGAATGGTTGTGTCTTTGTAGTTCTAACAAGATAAACTTAACATAGACATAAACTCAACAATATCTAATGAGCTATGCGGGACTTGTTATGAAACGTCTTGGTGGTAGACTCCTTACGTTTTTGTTCTCTCATCCTCTGTCTCCAAAGCTGAAGAAGGGATGATGCAACATTGCAAATCTTGCGGTCTTTATGTTTTGTGAGTCCTTCGAGCCTCTCCATCATCCTCCTTGGTTCTTTGGGTTTTGGAGTGATATTGATTTTCATGAGTAAGGAGAGAGCGTCAACGCAACGAGACGCCTCTGGTTTACCCAAAAGAACACCTTTAACGTTGGCCAAGTCAGCAGCTTTCTTTGCTTCTTCGAACAGCTCCACTATCTCCTCCGCTTTCTTATTCTTCGCCTCCGTCTCTATTTTTTTAGATTTAGGATTTGTATAATCTCTAACTGATTCAGTCTGCTGTTGTTCTGGTCTCCGTCGAATTTTTTTGCAAGCAGCATCTCTCCTCGGAGGAGGTTTCAAGGTTTTGGTTTTAACTTGAAGTGACGATGAAGAAACCTCCAACTTTGTCTTCTTTATCAGTGAACCGGTAACTGCTCCTCGTGGCTTCTTCATCGTAGTATCATCCTCCAAAGTGACACGTCTTCTCTTCAAATTGAGCGGCTTTAGATCGGTCTTTGTCTCTTTCTCAAGATCGTCTTTCTGTTTCAACGCCAAAGAGTCGTTGTTGTCTTTCTTCTTCAACTCTGAACATCTTGTTAGAACATGTTTCTTCTTGGGTTTGAGACGGAACTGAGTAAGAGAAGCTTTGAAAAGAGTTGTCGTTTCCTTGTGTATAGATTGTCTTCAACCATGAATGAAACAAAGCTTGAGCTTCCTTACGGATCTTAGGGTTCCTATGTAAGTTGAATTTGAATACGTACTATTACTACACAATATCCCAACGTTTATGTTATTAGCCAAACTGGTTTTTTTTCTAAAGCAATGAATAAATGAAAATGCTGTTACAAAATTTCACAAGAGAATTAACAAAAGAAAACAAGTATTGGAACTAATTTTAAATAGCAAGACTTTGATCATCATCAACAACATTTGCATCGCTGGTTCCATGGCGTAGAAAACTGTAACTACAACATAACTCAGTACCACTTCAGCTCCATACATACAAACCGGCTTCCAACCATCCCAGCCACCGGTCACAACCACCGACCTCCACCACGACCCTGAGCTCGAATCCACATCTAGTTCCTTCGCCAATTTCTCCATCCCGTGACCAACTAAACTCGATAGAAACATAAAAACACCCGCCAGCGCAAATCCCGATATCCTCCTCCCTTTCATCAGAGCTGCTCCTTCTCGGATAGCTTCAAAATCGTATCTTTCTTCCAATACAGAGACCACAAGACTAAGCCCTGTTATAGCCATTATGTATACCTCAATTGGCTAGACTGAGCACCGTGATGAGGTATCGCAATGTGGGTGTGGAGCCAAAGATAGCTGACAGAAACATGGGGATTGGTGAGTAGAGGAGGAGCATGCCATACAAAACAATGGAAGTTGCTGTAACCCGCACCCACGAGGACTTTACAGAAGCAAATGATGACTTCAGAGATGGGTTTAGGCAATACAAGAGAGAATGAACAATGGGATGAAATACCGAGATTTGAGGAGTAAAAGAGAGAGACAGCATCTTCTCTAGACTCTTGCCAGATTTGTCTAGCTTCAAACCGAATGTGCACGACATTAGCAAGGGCTTCTAAACGAAAGACATGGTTTTTAAGGCTCAAGGAGCAGAGAGTTAAGGAAAGGTGTAGCGCTGAGAGAGGGATGGCTATAAAGGCAAAGATTGGGAACAAAATGTGCTTGTTTCTGAAGAGAATCAACAAAGAATATTCAAAGAGTGTTGTGGTGATCCGTGTGGAAGAACCAGGTCGTTTTACCTCGATCATGGTTGCGAAAGACGCATCAGAATCTGCTTAACGCTTCAACTCAAAAAAGGAATGCTTGAGAAAAATTCTATCCAAACTGATCAGTCAGTTGTATAAGGCCTGTGTAAGAACAAAAGCACAAAATTTTTAGCAACTCAGAAAATCCATACAAGACACAGACAAGACTATATGAAAGAATGGAACTTATTAACGATTCTGCCAAAACAGTAAACTCAAAGAAGGTTTGATTCAAATGAACAAAAATCCAAATATCATATATAGTTGACCGAAATGTTAAAGCTTTTTCTTCACAGCACGATGCTTTCAAATATTTACTATACTATAACAAAAAAAAGTTATTTCTTTTAATATATATATATACTACTATAGTTCTAACAAAAAAAAACAAAAAAAAAAACTAGTTTCTGCATCGGGATTGTTATTGAGCTATCGATCATGGCATACTTATATGCTCTATTTGAAGAAATTTTCTGTCATTATTCAGTCACGACTAAAATATATAAAGAGAATAGAGATCATCCATCTTAGTCAAAAAAGGAACGACGCTAATATGATTTTACATGCTTTATTTTGTTTTAATCATCCATCTTAGTTACAGTAAAACCTCTATAAATTAATAATGTTGGGACCACCAAATTTTATTAATTTATAGAGGTTTTAATTTATCGATAAATTAATAATTTATTAATTTATCGATAAATTAATAAATTATTAATTTATAAAGAGATTTTTAAAATAAGAATTATAATTTACATTTTTAGAGTTTCCATTATTTATGAATATTTCTTATACTTTTATAATTTACATATTGTTTTATGTATTTTTCCATTATTATATTGTCTTAGAATTCCTTTTTCCTTTTGATTTTCCAATTGTTTTGGTGCTTGGAGTTCAGAGTTTAGAAGAAATTGTTGCTAATATCCTTAATAATGGTGATGAGATCGAAGAAGATATGATAGCTTTAGAGCTAGTTACACGTAAGGAAGCAATTATCGCGTCTAGAACCCTTCACAATTTTTGGATGCAATTCGAGAAGACACCACCCGAAGTTTTTAATGCAGTAAGAAAGATTAGAGATGAGCTCCAATGAGAATGCAAATTCAAGAATAAGCAAACAGTACTAGAGTCGTATTTCTCTAAAATTTCTTAGATATATATATATATATAATATTATAGTTGATCTAATTATTAATTTATGATATTGATGGGACCATATGTTTACATAGAATTTTCAAAAAAATTATTATCTTATTATTTTATCGAATTATGTTAATTTTTACACTGGTCCCGACTTGGGACCGGAAGAATTTATTAATTTATAGAGGTTATTAATTTATCGAGTAATAATTTATAGAGGTTCTACTGTATGTTGAATTTTAACTTTTATTATAGTCATTTCGGATTGTGATTATTATTTTATAGGGAAAATTCCTTAAAAATACCCCATTTATTTAATATTTGGCTGTTTAATACCCTAAGTTTTTCCATTGGAATAAAAATACCCCATCTATTTTCCGTTGCCAAAACAATGTCTCATATTTTGAACTTTGGTGGAATCAAACCTCTCACTAAACGGACGTTAATTTGGTTAACAGAACCACTAAACCATGGTTAATTATCTAACCCACGTGCTTAAATCACCTTAATGAAAGACAATGTTGCCCTTTGTTTATTTTCCCCAAATCTATTTATGATATTGAAGAACCCTAATTTTCCCTTTTATTCTTCTTCTTCTTCGTTGAGTAGAATTAGAGAGAGAATGAGGAGTCAAAATTTCATTCAATCTGAAGGATCCAACAAAAAAAAATTCAAAATCCCACCAAATCAAAGACATCATCCTAATACATCATCAATTTCATTCAATCAGAAGAATCCCATAAAAAAATATCAAGATCCCACCCAAAAAAGAAGACATTAGTTCCTAGTTAATTTTAGGTTGCCAAACATCAGACTTTGTCACTCCAAGGAGACATGAAAAACACTGGGTCCTTAGGAGCTTCAGCAGATCCTCTGCCACGACCCTTGCCAGCAGCCTTGCTAATCCCACTATCTTTGTCTAATCCAATAACTCTAGCTGAGCTTATGTCCTGTGTGGAAGCTTGTACCACACTTGTTCCACTGCACCACATACTCCATTCTCTTTGCAAAAGTCACCGAAGGTTGACCATGTTATTAAATCAGGATCAATCAACATGTCTTTCTTATCAAATCCTCCAATGTAATCAAACGAATCATCCTTCAAATTTACATCGCCTCGGTAGTGAATATTGAGTTTTAAGACACTCGAAATCACTGAAAATTGAGACAAAATTAGAGGATTAGGCTAAATATAAAACTCAAATCAACAACGTCTGTAAAGAAGAATAGAAATGAGAAAACCATCGACTCAAACACATAAGCATTCGACTCCAACCCAGAAAAATCAATAAAAATTCAAAATCCAGAAACAATTGACTCAACCCCGCAATCGACTCAAACCCAGATAATCCCAAACAAATCAAAAATCGAACACGTATGTAAGTAAGACCACAAAAACAATCGACTCAAACACATAAGTAATCGACTAAAACCCAGAAAAATCAATGAAAAATCGAATTCCATAAACTCACGACTCAAACCCGAAATCGATTCAAACCCAGAAAAAATTCATAGACATCGACTCAAACCCACAATTAATCGACTCAAGCACAGGAGAAATTACCCAGAACGAACCCTAAAATCGCATCGACGAAGAAGAAGAAGAATAGAAGAGAGAAGACATACCTCATTTCGTGATTAAGCAACCTCGAAGACAAATTAACACACTAATTGAACTCCTTCAATAATCAATGGGAATCATCAATTCACTCAATTACAAACAGATTCGATGAAGAAGCAGAAGAATATAAGAGAGAAGAGAAAAAATTAGGAATCGTAATCGACTTGGGACGATTTGGGGGAAAATAAACAAAGGGCAACATTGTCTTTCATTAAGGTGATTTAAGCACATGGGTTAGATAATTAACCATGGTTTAGTGGTTCCGTTAGCCAAATTAACGTCCGTTTAGGGTGAGGTTTGAATCCACCAAAATTCAAAATATGAGACATTTTTTTGGCAACGAAAAATAGATGGGGTATTTTTATTCCAATGAAAAAACTTGGGGTATTAAACGGGGAATCATCTCTACTACCCCTATTTCCAAAAACAAAAGTTGAGAAATCCCCCCTTTTTATTTAATTTCGGATTGAATTATTTTTATTACTCAAAATGAGTGATTTACCAAAAACCCAAAGAAACTTTAAGAAACTACACCTTATACCCGGGTTTTATCCACCCACCCGAAACCCAACTGGATCTGACTTGGATATATGTAAACAAAATCGAAATCCCTAAATCAAAAACAACAAAAAATCGGAAAATTCAAACCCTCTCCCCGACTTCTCCTCTCCCACAATCCCGACAACGGTTCTTTATTTAGAACAAGTGAAACTGGGTAGAAATAGGGTAACGATTATCTCGAGTATCGGTAAGGATGGTGCAAACAAGACGGGGTTTGATGAAAGAGAAGATGGGTGAAGTTGGAGAAGGAGAGAGGGCTTCGAATCCGGCGGAGAAGCCTTCGAATCCGGCGGAAAAGGCTTCGATTGGGGCGGATGAGGCTTTGAATGCGGCGGATGAGGCTTCGGTTTCGGCGGTTGTGGCTTCGATTACGGCGGCTGAGGCTTCGAGTACGGTGGAAAAGGCTTCGATTACGGCGGCTGAGGCTTCGATTTTGGCAGTTGTGGCTTCGATTTCGGTGGATGAGGCTGCGATTACGGCGGAGAAGGCTTCGATTTCGGTGGTCGAGGAAGCAGAAGGAGATAGGTTTTCAGAACCAACAGAAGAAGAGAAGGAGGAAGATAAAGAAGAAGAAGAGAAAGAGGAAGAGGAAGAAAAAGAGAAAGAGGAAGAGCAAGAGAAAGAGAAAGAAGCAGAAGAGAGAGATAGGGTTCTCGATCCGGAACCAACAGAAGAAGAGAAGGAGGAAGATAAAGAAGAAGAAGAGAAAGAGGAGGAAGAGCAAGAGCAAGAGAATGAGGAAGAGCAAGAGAAAGAGAAAGAAGAAGAGAAAGGAGGAGAAGAAGAGGAGGGAATGGGATCTCAGGTGGGAATGGATTCAAGCGGAACTGTAAGTGCTACTCCTTTGGTTGGTGATCTCTTGCTTGGAATTGGATATTTGGAAAAAATAAAACTAGGTAGAACTGTTTACAGATAGTGTGAAACTGGTATAGTTAGGTAGAACTATTATGTTTATGCGAAATTGCTGAGACAATATGATGGATTGTTGAGACAGTATGATGGATTGTTGCAGGAGTCAGATGAGGAACCGGTAGCTATGGAACCTTTAGGCATGTATTTCACTCCGAGTGAGTACAGCAAGAAAATAAAGATATCGACAAGGTGTCATATCGTTGACACTGTGTATAAGATGAATCATTTGGAGGAGCCGATGAATGCGGTTGAGAAAGATTGGTTTGAGAATCATCCACAATTCAAGCATATACTCCACATGCCAGCGGAAGACAATCATAAGGTGATGGGGATTTGTATGCTTCTTCTTAGAACGGCACGGATAGACAAAAAGAAGGAATTCTGGTTCGTTGTAAATGGTGTACCAATCCGGTACAGTATAAGAGAGCACGCATTGATATCAGGACTAGATTGCCGGAACTATCCATTGAATTATGAAAAGGCGGGCAGTGAGAGATTTAAGGAGAAACATTTTAAAGGCATTGCAAGGATTAGACTTCAAGATGTGAGAGAAAAGCTAGAAGGAATGAAACCAGGGCGTTCTAGTCAAAGGTTGAAGATGTTGGTCCTCTACTTTTTATGCACGATCATTGTAGGGTGGAAAAAAAACTCTGGTGAGAAAGCTACACCGGTGGATAACTTTCTTCTAAGAGCTGTTGATGATCTGGAGTTTTGTACTAAGTTTCCTTGGGGGAGATACTCTTTTGACTACATGGTAAGAATGATCTCCCATACATTGAGGCATTTCAAAGGAGTAGTGCCAAAAGAAGGTCTCTTATGGCCGGTTCCAGGTTTCTGTATTCCTTTGGAGGTGAGTTATACATTAGAAGTCTCTTTCAATGCTAATAGTTTCCATAATGATATTAACACTTTCCTTTTAACTATATGTTTGAGTGGTGTAGTTCTTAGCATTTGAGGCAATTCCGGCATTGGGGAGGGAATGCATAGAAGAAGTTCCAGATTCTGATGAAGCCTGTCCTAGGATGTGCAGGATAAGGTTTAAGAAAAGCTCGTTGAAAGGGTGGACTCTCGGGGAAATTTATGAACTACTGGGAACAACTACTGTTAGTTATTCTAACCTTCATACTTGTTGATACCATCATTGGATTTTTTTTCTTCTTAAAGTAGTGTGTGTTTCATTGTGTTTACAGGAGATTGATAGTGTAATTCCAGCTATTGGCCAAGAAAAACATCTGCTTAAAGACATCATGGATGAAGGTGAGGAAGATGACGTGCATGATGTTGTTGTTGAAACTTGGATGCGTCGTATGCGTAGAGGACTGGAGGTATCATTTGAAAACATGTACAACGATGATGTGGCTTCTCGGTTACCACAAGCCAATGTGCAGGAAGAGAATGATCCGAGGGTAGACAACATTGAGTTGCTGGACCTCTTAAACAACATGAAAGACTCGATTCAACAACAGTTGGATACCGTTTTGGAGAAGGTTAATGGGATTGAGCCACGGCTTGAAGTGTTGGAAACAAATGTGTATGACCTACAATTTGCTTCATGGAAGGCCCAGGCAGATTCTTCACTCGCTTCTGCGAGTACTTCCCAAGCAGAAGCCGGAAGTGGAGAGAAGAAGAAGAAGAAGCAAAAGAAGAAGAAGACTGAGAAGAGGGCATCCGAAACAGACATCACCCCCCATGAAAAGTCGAAGAAGAAGAAAAAGCGTGTATGAAGACATATTGCTTCTTACCTTTTAGGATTTGGTTGTGTGAAACTTGGTGTTTTGTTGTGTATTTGGATTTAGTTATGTTAAAACTTGGTATTGCATTGGATTCAGGACAACGAAGTAAATCTCGGTAAAACTAGTCATTTTAATATCCTTTCTATCAGTAAAACTATGTATTACTAGGTAAAACTAGTATCAGGACAACGAAGTAAAACTCGGTAAAACTATGGACAAGATTCAGGACAACCAAGTAAAACTAGGTGCAACTATGTACGATTTTTCAAATTACTAAAAACCGATAGATGATTCCCCTCCGAAATTAGAATTAGTCTTACAAAGACAATACAATAATATGATAAAAACAAGGATAGTGACGAGTCTTGAGATAGATAATACAAAGGGGTAATACAAAGGAAACAACAATAAGGAGACAACATAATCAATCGAAACAACAATGTTCAAGGGTCCGGATCCGATGCTCAAAAGACTCCACTTGTTCCTTCAGTTTGGAAATCTCTTCATCTTTCGTTTGAAGCTGTATCTGCAACTGAGAGATTTGGAAATCATGTCGTGCGCAGTCCCTAAGTTGCACGACATGCTTATCAACGGTCTCGCTTACGGTACGGATCTCTTCTTCAACTGCATCAACAACATCTTTTCGGCGGTGCAAGCCATCATTCTAAACAATATACAAACGATTTGATTTCAGATTCTTAAACCGAACCCAATGAAATGGAGATTGAGCTCAGATTTACCTGATACTTAACGCAAGTTAGGTATTTCTTCTTCACTATCTCCGTTTCGCAGTACTCATCTTTGATGTCCTCCCCGCAAGGGCATCGCTTCGGGATGCCCCAATCACCATCTGCAACAGCATAGTATTGGTTCATCGTCTGCCGATGCCTACGCATATCGACATAGTATGGGTCTGTCCCCGAGTCATCTGTGTCCGACGAATCCATACAATGGGATGAGAGAAATCGAAGAGGAAATCGAAGGGAGCGAATGGTTTCGTTTCGGAAGAGAGCGGAGAAAGAGAGAGAACTGATCTTTTAAAGGGGAATTCGGATAAGGAAGAGAGAGAGACGAGATATTTTGAATCTCGATTTTGAATTTGAGTTTAGGCGGAAATTTCAAATTTTTAACTTGAGTTTGGGCGGAACCACGTTTCCCACGTGAGGAATTTCTATGTCAGAAGCGGCGCCGTTATTTGACAAATAGCACATGTGCACCGTTATTTCGGACTTAGTTATACCCAGTATATACAGTTATTCTAAATTGGTCATAGTTGTTTTTTTGCGAATTATCGGTTTTTTTAGTTGTTCCAATTGTTAACATTACATTTTATAGTTGTTCAGTTTATTATAAGTCTTTAAGGCCTCATTATGACTGTTTTATGTATTTATATGTTGTAAACATAGAACTTTCAATTTTTTTGTGTATTACTTGTCAAATAACCTTAAAAGGCTAAGGAACATTAAGAGCTTAGATTCAGCAAATTATATAGATTTGATTTTTAAAGTATAATAGACATTGTCTTATTTAACTAATATTATTTATGATATTATTAGGTTAATAGTTTATGTATAGACTGCATTTATTAACTCACCTTGACTAAAAAAAAAGAAAAAAATTAAAAATAAATTAATAATTTTTTAAAAATAACAACAATAATTATACAATTTTGCGAGTTTTCACGAGTTACCAGTATAAAACTTATATATGCAGTCCCTAATTATTCAAATTATCAGTTTTACCATATAGAAAACAAACAACAAACAATTGTAATTATAAGTGTTATCCTTTTTTTTGATATATGTTCATAAATCTTCTTAGTAATTGTTTTACCAAGTAATACCCAGTTATATCAAAACTATACATCCGACAAAGTTATACCCAGTAATACCCAGTTATATCAAAACCAAAACAAAGTTATTCATAACAGATACCCAGTTTCACAATACATAACAAGAACACGGTTTCAAACATGTTTTGCAATACATAAGAAAGCAAATTTCAAACAGCACTTTGTTCTCCAAATAACCACCATTGGAGTCCTTGTCTTGGGCGTCTTTTGTTTTGTGACCTTTTCCTCCTCTGTTCTCCAACCGAGGGAAACCTGTTGACTCTTCTTCTCCCCTTTTTCTTCTTCTTATCCGGAGGAAGGATCTGCAGCTCTTTGATGTGATCTGGAACATTCCACTGAGTCTTATCTGGAACTAAATAAATAGTTCTACAATACGCCATTGCCCATGATTCTGTCCAATAATACCGTGTACACAACTCATGCAACTCTAGTTCGCAAGGTTTGTTTGGCAGCTTCAAAAAATAGATGAAAGCGGCTAGTCCGTGCATACAAGGATACCTTTCAATGTCAAAAAACCTGCAGGTGCAACTCTTGCTGGACAAGTTCACCGAATAAGATTTCCCATCAACATCGATGACATTGTATACAAGCATGAAATAGTGAAGTTCTGTCACCTTTAATTTCTCAGCCATCTCCCACCAATCATGCATGTTATTCTCCACAAAAGGAACCAGTTTATGCCTACTTGTTCCAGCCACCGAATCCTTCCTGTATTGATTGAACCAATGTGATATCTTCTTAATGACCGTGTCAAGCAGAGGTATTAAGGAGTATGACCTAGCTTTTTCAAATGTGCTGTTCAAAGATTCAGCAAGATTGCTTGTAAGTATGTCATATTTTTCCCCTGGAAAACAATACCTAGCCCAATGTTTTTTATCCGCAGTTTCCTCCACATACTTTCCCGCTGATGGATATCGCCTCTTAAAAGATTCAAAATCTTCCTTGAACCCAGCCTCAGTGTAATGCTTACTCAACAGTGTGAATCTCCAAGCAATAACGTCTTTGTTGACGTTAGCAGCATAACTTTTGACATTTTGGGACATATGCCTAACACAATACGCATGATGAGCTTGGGGATACACATTCTCTATGGCGCTGATGAGGCTTTGGTTCCTATCACTCATGAATACCAATTCAGAAGACTCTGGTACAACGGTTTTAAGCATCTCGAAGAACCAATGCCAACTTGCATTATTCTCGCCATCAAGAACACCCATGCCTATGGGATATACGTGACTATTCGGGTCTTGAGCTGAGGCAGCAACAAGTACACCAGGATATCCGTTCTTGATGAAAGTTGCATCCACAAACAACACCTTCCTCATGTATTTGAATCCTTCTATACTAGCTCCCAAAGCAAAGAATAGGTATTTGAACTTACCAGTTTCATCATCCAATTTGACACATGTTTTTGTACCCGGATTCACCCTCTCTAATACATGCAAATAACAATACATCAGCTTGTAGCTTTCTTCCGGGTTACCAAGCAAATCACTAACCGCTTCATTTTTCCCTCTCAAAGCTGTGGAGTATGATACCTGCACACCCAAATTTGTCTGAACAATCTCCATGATAATTTTTGGTGGTGGTGTTTCCAGTTGCCCTGGGAACACATCCTGCAAAACAGAAGCAACTAACTGTGGTGTTCCTTTCCGCCTCTTCCTATTGCTTGATGAACTCTCACTTGGCCTACTGCATGTATGCATCTTTTTGTACCTTCTAATGGAGAAAATCTCTGTATTTTTAATGACTGCAGCTCTTAAACGCCATGTACAATCCTCTTTATCACAAATCAGAACTACACGCACCTTATCCGACTTCATAACCCGAAAACCAAATGATCTCTTAAAAGCTCCTCTATCCACCACATCTAACAATGCCTTCTTATTTCTAAATTCTTGCTTGAGTTTCAAATTCAAACCGTCTTCCCATTCATCTCTATACTGACTAGCTGCTACAACGGGTGGAACCTCAACATACTCATCTCCCCTATTCTCCTCAAATTCATCACCCTCTCTAGTACAATCATCACCCTCCATCGCTGTATCTTCTTCTTTTGATTGTTCTTTCTCTACAAACAGTGTAATGGCATTAGGTCCGATTTCCTCAAGCTTTTCATCATCCAACACTTCATAGTTATTACCAAAAGAACTACTTTTTTCCGCTCTTGACTGATGTTCCGACGGAACCGGCAAAGTGATAACTTCCACATAGAGGATACCTCTACGGTTCTCATGGTCAGTGGATTCTAGCCAAACACCCAAATCCTCATCATCCGTAATTACCGACTCTACTTCCTTTTGTGTTACAAGTGGCATGAAACTCAACCGCAATTTAACCTTATTTTGATCTAATCCAACCTTCTTGTATATCCTACCTTCAACCATTGACAAAGTTATCTTCTCCACTGACATCTTAAACATTAAATTGTAAATGCACCCTTTGCATTTAAAATGTACGCATACGTTTTTGCTGCTCATTGTGTATCCTGCAAAAAAAAATACAAAAAACTCAGTCAGTAATCCTAAGTTTTACTAGTTCTACTACATAGTCAGTAATACCAGTTTTACTAGTTCTACTACGGAACCCAGTAATACTAGTTCTACCTAGTTCTCCTATCGTTGAAGAATCCCAGATCTGAACTGTTTCGGGTTCTACTTCAAGATTCACTACGATTAAACACCTCAAATCCATGTCTTACTAAGTTCAAGTGCTAAGCGATCCAGATATCTACTAATACATACAATGTGCATACCCAACAATCCAATTCAATTCCCCAATTTGATACAAAAAAACCACTTTTGAAATGTTCTTATTAAGTAGAAGAATGACCTGGGTTTTCTAATCTGAAGCTCGGATGAAGTTCGGAGTCTAATGGCGAAGCAATGGAGCCGGCGGCGATGCAGATCGGAGCCGGCGGCGATGAATCCGATTTGAGCTCGGGGGAGCTCGAGCTCGTGTTATTTTTTTTTTCTTTTGCTTTTTTTTTTTCGTTTTCTGTTTTTTTCTTTTTTAAAACAACAATTACATTTTCAATTTTAATTAAATGGGTAAATATGATGGTGGGTATAAGGGTCTTTTAACATTGGGGGAAATAAAAAAAGGGGCATTAGATTAGAGGAGGATATAAGAACTTTTGTTTTTTGAAATAGGGGTATATGGGATGAAACCCCGTATTAAACGGCCAAATATTAAATAAATGGGGTATTTTTAAGGAATTTTCCCTTATTTTATAATATTTAATTGCTTCAACTATTTTTAAAAGTATTCTCTGTTTCTTTTATCATATAGACTATATAGTGTTTTCTTTTCCTTAAATTCTTTTATCACATAGAGATTTTCAGAAAATTCATGAATTTTAAATAGTATTAGGATTTAACCCGCGGTACACCGTGGAATAAACTTTTAATTTATATTTTTTATATAATAATTTATAATTTATTAGCTTTTAAAATTTACAATTTTAAATATATACTTTTATTTGTTTTAATTTATATTAAATTTATGTATAATAAATAATAATAGATAATGAAATTTTTGTAAAGATATGGGAGAGAGTTTTGGAAGAATAATGTTACGAAATTATATTTGAAACTGATTTAGAAATTTTAAAATAAATAAATGTCAATGGCATTGTCCGTAAATAAGTCTGAACTCTCAGACTACTTTACAAAATGTACTTCAATTTAATAATATAGATTCCCACAAAAAAATATCGTTTTAGGAATATGCACACAGATTAATAAAATATTAATTTGTTAGTTTTTTTAAAAAAAGATACATCATTACTATCTACCTAAACACAATTCAACTAATATCACAATAAGCTACAGAATATAAATAATTATAAAACATAAAAAAAAATCATTAAATTTTGTATTGAAAATTGAAAACTACACTCAGCTCTGTGTGAAAAAAAAAAAAAAAAATTCTCTAAAACAATTTTCTTTGTAAAAAGGAGAGTAAAAAAAGACTAACAGTGACTGCAAGTCAACCACTAATATGTCGGTCACGCTGTCACATTAAATTATTGATCCCAACATTTACGTTCACAATAAATATTATACATGCATTTAGATGAATTAGGTTTTCTTTACCTTCAAATTCAAATTCAAATGGTAGTGACTAGTGACAACCACGAAAATTCAGCCTCTCTCTCAATCATTCATTTCTTATGAGCAAGTCTCCGAGGAAATGAAGTGTCTCCTCTATCTCAACAAGTTGCTCTTTTTCTTTTCCCCTTTTATTTGAAACCTCAATGACTGAGTTAAACGACCTCGAAACTAGAATTCTCTCTTTCGTTTTTCCATAAGAATTTTTGCCTCTTCTTTTCGCCGTCTCTTATATATGGCTGCTTCTTCTTCTGCTGCTCCTTGTCGCACCTGGAAATATGATGTTTTCCCAAGCTTTAGCGGAGAAGATGTCCGCAAAACATTCCTAAGCCATCTTCTCGTGAAGCTCCGTAGCAAATTAATCACTACTTTCATAGACAATAATATTGAGAGAAGCCGCCCAATCGGGCCGGAGCTTTTATCGGCGATTGAAGAATCGAGGATCTCAATCGTCATCTTCTCTAAGAAATATGCATCTTCCACGTGGTGCTTGAATGAATTGGTAGCGATCCACAATCGCCTTGAGGATCAAATGGTGATTCCTGTTTTCTACGAGGTTGATCCTTCTCATGTTAGAAAACAGACCGGAGAATTTGGCGACATCTTTAAAATGACTTGTGAGGGGAAAAGTGATAAACAGAAACAAAGCTGGACCCAAGCTCTCACACGAGTAGCAAATATAGCTGGATTTGATTCTCAGAATCAGAAATGGTATTTATCTTGTTTTTCATTCCTCTTTTATTCAATCTTTTTTTGCGTTTGTAATTCAAATCGAATGAAAAACTAAGTGGGGATCAGTGAATATTTTGTAGACAGATATATTATAATCTTGTCGTAATATTAATAATGTTAAATTATCACCAAATTGGCGTTTGCTTGATGACATTTGACTGTTGATTTTAGGGAAACCGAAGCAGCGATGATTGAAGAAATCTCCAAGGATGTGTCCAACAAGGTCTTTACAACATTTGATGATTTTCGTGATTTTGTTGGGATTGACACTCATGTAGAGGAAATAAAATCAATGTTGTGCTTGGAATCTGGGGGAGTCAAAATGGTAGGGATTGTGGGGACTTCAGGGATTGGTAAGAGTTCCATAGCTAGAGCTCTCTTTAGCCGTCTCAAGAGCAGGTTTCACCGTCAGGCTTTTGTATCTTACAAAAGAAACATACAGGACAAAATAAAAGCCGACTTTGAGATCCAGCTTGGTTGGGCAAATCAATTTCTATCAGATATTTTAGGTGAAGAGGTAAAGACAGATAGTTTAGGTATGGTGGAACAAAAGTTAAAGCACCAGAAAGTTCTTGTGGTTCTTGATGATGTTGATGAAATAGAGCTACTAGAGACTTTGGTTGGAGAAACCACATGGTTTGGATATGGAAGCAGAATCATTGTGGTCACTCAAGATAAATCACTTCTCAAGTCACATGACATTGACCTTATTTATGAGGTTCCATTCCCATCTCAAGAAGTGGCCCTTGAGATGTTTTGTCGGTCTGCTTTTAGGCAAAAATCTCGTGATGGTTTTATGGAGCTTGCTGTTGAAGTTGCAAAAGTTGCCGGTAATCTTCCTCTGGGTCTCAATGTCTTAGGTTCCTCTTTGAGAGGGAGAGACAAGAAGGAGTGGGTGGGAATGATGCCTAAGATTCAAGGTGGTTTGGATGGTAAAATAAGGAAAATATTAGAAATCTGTTACGAGAGGTTAGATAGCAAAGATGAACAAGACCTATTCCTCTACATTGCGTGTTTATTCAATGGTGACAGTGTCAGTTACATCAGTAACTTGCTGGAGGGTGTTTACACTAGTGTGATCACTGGACTTAGAATGCTAGCTGATAAGTCTCTCATACGTATAAGTACACCAGAAGAAACAGTGCAAATGCACATTATGCTGCAGAAGTTGGGTAGAGGAATTGTTCGTCAAGAGTCAGTTCATGATCCTGGAAAACGTCGATTCTTGGTGGAGCTGGAGGATATTCGTAAAGTACTTACTAATAAAACTGTAAGTTGTTACATTTTTAATGTGAATTTAAGCAAGTTTTTTGATGTTTGATTAATAAGTGTTGAGATTTTTCTCAAGGTAATAATTTGGTGTCATATGATTATTTTTTTCAGGGGACAGATAATGTCCTAGGTATATGTTTGGACGTATCAAATATCAGTGGGCCTTTGTTTATAGATGAAAATGCCTTTGAAGGAATGTGTAATCTCCAGTTTATAAAATTTGACGCACCCGGTAGCCGGTGGTGGTCGGTTAATAATGAAATCTTATGGAAGTCAAATCGAGGCCTCGTTTATTTGCCCCCTAAACTGAGATTGCTACATTGGGATAAATATCCATGGAAGTATATTCCTTCTAACTTTAAGGCAGAATGTCTTGTTGAACTCGTGATGAAGAATAGTAAGCTTACAAGGTTGTGGAGAGGAACTTTGGTACGTTTTTTTTTTTTTTTTTTTTTTTATACTGCTCATATTTCTATAATTGAAATTCTATTTATGCAGAGTAAAATTGGTCTAGTTAAATTAACGAATAAAAAGTTTATATATTTTACGGTAATTATTATGTAGGTAATTATGCTCATATAATCTATTGATGCAGAGTAAAATTGGTCTAGTTACATTCAATTTTTAAATCAGTTAATAGCTCAGCAACCTTAGATAGATATCCACATATTGTTTATCACATTTTCATAAAATAAATGACTTTTCTCAATTTACCATTCAAGCGCTTTTTTTTTTTTTTCTGTTTCAGCCGCTTGAAAATCTCAAAAGTATGGATTTGTCAGTCTGTAAACACCTGAAAGAAATTCCAGATCTTTCAAAAGCCACTAAGCTGAAGATGTTGAATATGGCCGATTGTGAAATCCTCGAGGTTCTGCTAACTGACGTCAACCTGGTATCTCTTGAGGTACTCATTCTCGTTGGATGCAGCCAGTTGAGAAGTTTCCCTCAGATTTCAACGAACATAAGAGAGCTCGATCTAAGGCGCACTGCGTTTGAAGAAGTTCCTCCTTGGATTGAGAATATGTCTAAGCTGAAAGTACTCGATATCTCTTATTGCAAATCGTTGAGAAGTTTTCCTCAAATTTCAAAGAGCATTACAAAGCTCAATCTAAGTCTCACTGCGGTTGAAGAAGTTCCTTCGTGGATTGAGAATATGTCTAAGCTGAAAGTACTCGATATCTCTTATTGCAAATCGTTGAGAAGTTTTCCTCAGATTTCAACGAGCATTACAAAGCTCAATCTAAGTCTCACTGCGGTTGAAGAAGTTCCTTCGTGGATTGAGAATATGTCTGAGCTTAAACAACTCGATATGCGTCATTGCATGTGGTTGAAAAACATCTCCCCAAGCATGTTTAAATTGAGACATCTCAGGAAGGCAAACTTTTCATTCTGCTTTGAACTCACATCGTTCAGTGATGCAAGTGTGGTTGCAACAGTAGCATGCATCACTGATTCTTTGGATTTTCCATCCAACGATTTGAAGGATTTCCACTTCAACGACTGCTTCAATTTGGATCAAAATGCGCAGGAACTCATCCTCGGTTTACCCATACCTATGTTTACGTTCTTACCAGGTGAAGAAGTGCCTACGTACTTCACGCATCGATCTAGTGAAAGTTCCCTAATCATCACTTTACCTCAGAGCTCTCCTTCTCATGAAGTTTTGCGGTTTAAGGCTTGCGTCGTGATTGGATCATCAGGTCGTGATTGGATATCAAAATTAAAGGTATGTTGGCGCTTCAGAGGCTTAAGCGGTGTGAAATTATTTGACACTGAAGAATACAGGATGGATCATATGTTGGTATTCAACTTTGGCTTGGCCGATTTTGAACCCAATTCTCATCTATCCGCGTCTGTCGCTATTGACCACAAGTCTAGTCAATCTGAATTGGACTACAACATTATGGAATTTGAGGTTTTTCAAATCGTATTCGTAGAAGATGGTATCAAGATTCTCGACTACAAGGATTTCTTCAGCATACCCCAATTCTCCACAGCCGAATTCAAAAAGGGCATTAAAGGATGCGGCATAAGACTCTTGAATGCCTCTTTAAGGTAACTGAAATATCTTATAATTCTATTTTCTTCTATTTCAAAATCAACTTGGATAATGATAAGACGATCTAGCCATTTTTGTTTTCCTGCAGATGATGAAGAACTTTTCGAGAACTAGAAAAGTTGTACAGCTCCAAATCTGAGAATGTAATTTCTTCGTTTGCGGAAGACAACACTCTCTTTCTTCTTACTCCTCTGTTTTCGTCGAAAAGACTTTGTTGTGAGTTTAAATGTTTTGAATACTTCCTGACTGACTCGGATACGTACTATTACTACACAATATCCCAACGTTTATGTTATTAGCCAAACTGGTTTTTTTTCTAAAGCAATGAATAAATGAAAATGCTGTTACAAAATTTCACAAGAGAATTAACAAAAGAAAACAAGTATTGGAACTAATTTTAAATAGCAAGACTTTGATCATCATCAACAACATTTGCATCGCTGGTTCCATGGCGTAGAAAACTGTAACTACAACATAACTCAGTACCACTTCAGCTCCATACATACAAACCGGCTTCCAACCATCCCAGCCACCGGTCACAACCACCGACCTCCACCACGACCCTGAGCTCGAATCCACATCTAGTTCCTTCGCCAATTTCTCCATCCCGTGACCAACTAAACTCGATAGAAACATAAATACACCCGCCAGCGCAAATCCCGATATCCTCCTCCCTTTCATCAGAGCTGCTCCTTCTCGGATAGCTTCAAAATCGTATCTTTCTTCCAATACAGAGACCACAAGACTAAGCCCTGTTATAGCCATTATGTATACCTCAATTGGCTAGACTGAGCACCGTGATGAGGTATCGCAATGTGGGTGTGGAGCCAAAGATAGCTGACAGAAACATGGGGATTGGTGAGTAGAGGAGGAGCATGCCATACACAACAATGGAAGTTGCTGTAACCCGCAACCACGAGGACTTTACAGAAGCAAATGATGACTTCAGAGATGGGTTTAGGCAATACAAGAGAGAATGAACAATGGGATGAAATACGGAGATTTGAGGAGTAAAAGAGAGAGACAGCATCTTCTCTAGACTCTTGCCAGGTTTGATTCAAACACTCTCGAAACACCATCGTCTCTCTGTTAACAACGCTGATAAGAAATTCTCGATTTTGGCAAAATTTCTTATCAGAGACTTGCTTTCTAGCTATGAACGCAGCAGGTACTGCCTCTCTCCCGATTTGCTTTCGACAACCCAGACTGGAAACGCTCTCCGTATCTGATTTTGCCACCAAGAACCACCGGACCTCCATAAGTACTCTTCTTTGATCCATTTTGTAGCAAAAGATCCCAAATTTTGGATTCTACCTAATAAATCTCGAAAGTCCCGTCTTTGTTCGAGCAAAGTTTTGCTCTTTGTAGCTGGGTTATGCTCATTTTCTGTATTTAGCGTTAGGAATTCTGAATAAGTGATAGTGAGACTAATGTCTTTTAGTTTGAGTTTCTGACACCCATTTTGGGATTAGAATTGACGAACTCTTTTTTTGTTGTTGTTGTGAATCGGCAAAAGACAATAATGGGTTACATAGGAGCTCATGGTGTAGCAGTTCTTCATAGGTACAAATATAGAATTGACGAACTCTTTTTTTGCTGTTGTCATTCTCTATTTTCAATCCAATTGTTTGCATAGTCTTGCTCCAGTGTCTTTGAGATTTTAAGTTTGATGTTTAATATGGAATTTCTTTTAGTAGTTTTCACAGTCTGAATATATTTTGCCGTATCATCCTTGTCTTTGGACTTTTTGGTTGACTTGTTCTACAGTATAAATTTGTTTTCTTGCTAGTAGACATTGAAGATAGTGAACTAACTTATACATGTGTACATTATACATAGCAGCTACCTAAAGTGTCTAACCAGTTCAATGTTTCAGGAGCTAGAGATGACCTTACAAAATTTTCTTTCTTCTTTCAATCATATATGGAGAAGAGTTCTAGCTTCTGCAAGTTTTCTTTCTTTTCTCCCTTTTAAAATCTGTCGTCCAGAGACGTTCTTGTACATTCGTTGTTTCAATTGAATTTGTGTACGTCATTTCAATTTTTAGTTTTTAAATCCCCTTTTTTCCTAACAATCTCCCAAAATCACCTTATATTATTCCTAGTGACTAGTAGGTTCCAAGCGCAATATGACGAAAATATCTTTTGCAATATTTGTATAATCAACCAATAATTAACCCTTTAGAGTTTGGTCAACCACGGCGGCTTCCACATACTCATGCAGTCATGCTTTACCTTCAAATTCAAATTCAAATTGTAGTGACATTTGAATTTAATCTCTTTTTGATCCTATTACTACACAATATCCCAACGTTTATTGTCTTCAACCAATAATTAACCCTATGTAAGCTCGACTTCTCCTGGGTTCCGTGTATTGTAAGTTGCTTTGATTGCAGCAGCAACCAAGTCGCATAAGTCAGATCTCTCTTTCGCAATCCTTACTCTCATCTTCTCTTCGTTCTTGATCATTAGGTGACTAGGGTTTCAGAGTGTATGTTAGAAATCGAAATAAAATAGATAATAAGCATGAGTGAAATATATACAGACTTGTAAGCGGTTGTTACCAAAAAGGAAAAATGAGTTGACGTAGGATCCAAGAATATTAACAATTTCCTTTTATTATACACCGACACAATCTCTAGTTACGTAATTTAATTTGGATTATCTCATGAGAGATCTCAAGATAGAAGATCTGAGGGTTGGATTATTTATTATTTCATTTTTTACAAATATTACTGATATAACTAAACATAACAAAATTAAATTCAAATAAAAAATTTGTTATAAATTGGATAACACATATAATAAAATCGTAACAAAAAAAAAAAAAAAAACACATAAACAAAATGTCAAAACCCTGCATAGAAGTAATTACCTTCCTACAAAATATATTTCAATTATGAGTTATTTGTAAAATAATTAATCATCCGCCGTCCACGTAAACCATATATCATCCACGTATACAACAAATTTTATCTTCCAGAGCTATCCATCTTTCAAAAATATCTTCTATGATAGCTATTCACCATCTTGTTAAAGATTGTTTTCTTTTATTTTTAATCAATCTTATCTTATTTCCTAATTTAATTTTAGAGAACATAATTACTAGATTAAAGATGATAGTATTTCATTTTTCTTTAATTCGTGAATATTTAAATAAATATTTTCTAATCCGTAAGAGTAATTACGGTTATGACTTGTGAAGGTATCTATTTAACAATTGTTTTTTAATAAACTACCTTTTTTCGGCAAATAAATTACCTATCCACAAATTATACTTTTTTAAAAAGTACACATTATGAATATATTGCATTTTACAATTTACACAGTTAAGTATAATCTTAAATAAAATATTAACTTAGATAAAATTAGCATAGCATATGGTTTTTTGGAATTTCAAAATCAAAATTTATATTGTTTAACTATGACTGTTTAGTTAAACGTTAGAAAAATATAGTTATGTAACTATTGAAAACGCAAGAGCTATTGGTTCAGGAACTGTATCAGGAACTGTGGCACAAAGTAACACAAAAGGGTTTTTCTTTCAACACAACTTTTGATTAATAGAAAATACGTTTACAAGGTTTTTCCCTAAACTATTTTCTATTCTCTCAATCTCACGTTCTCAGATCACACACCGATCTAGAACATCTCTCAAAAACCCCTTAGCCCTCTCTAAGTTCTTAGTTTTTTTTTCTTGTGCTAAAACTTAGTTGCTAGGAAATCTTCTCTCTTGTTTGTGCTGATCTTCCATGAAGACTTAGCACCCTATTTATACTAAATAGACAATTGCTTCTCTCAAGCCAATTCTTATTCTAGTTCTAATAGGTTTTGGATAATTTCCTTTTTCTTTATGGATTTAGGAAATTATCCTCTTGCTTCTTGTTTCCTTTTCTTTATGCAGGAAACTCTCCTCATGTTTCCTTTTCTTACCAAAAGGAAACTCTTCAGTCTTCTAGAAACTTCTCCAAGCTTCCAGCTCTTCAAACGTTTCTTCATTTTTTGCTTTGCTTCCTGTATCACTTCCTGTATTACTCTGAACTGATACAACAACTATGTCAGTTCTCTCCAATGTCTTCACGTGAACTGTCACACTGTCTATGACGATTCTATCTTTTTATCTCACAACATGTGTATCACATTATGTTTCAGCACCAATCTCATGACATGTTTGACATTTTATAAAACTCATTCAACACAACACTTTCAATCTCTTCCTTGGTGATTGAGTTTTATAATTCATGCACCTTCTAAAACCAGTCAACACAACACTAACAATCTCCCCCTTGGTGATTGAGTTTTAGAACCAAGGCACATACTTAATGCTCAGATCAAACATCATGATTCGTGTTCCATCTCAATAGATTTAACACATTCAATCTCCCCCTCAATCATGCTCCATCAAGTTTGTGAGTTCTTTAATTATAGACTTCGTCATGTTTAATCAAGATATGCTAATCTTTGAACTAACATCTTCATTCTCCCCCTTTTTAACTTAGTTTGATACTCAAGCACTCTTCTCTTTAATCACAAAGATCTAACATCTTCATTGAACAATCTTCTCTTCATTGTGAATTATCTCCCCCTGCTTGAGTGCATAACTAAGTTAAAAACTCAAAATAGCATCTGAATAGTCACTTACACTTCAACTGGTTCCATCTGGTAATCATGAAAATGTTATTAGAAATTCATTGTTGAATAAAGCTCTAAATCAACTGTTCTGAAATGTCATCATTCAACTATGTTCCCAGACTCCAAATCCAGTTCCCTTCTACCAGAATCTAGTTCAACATGTGTAGAGTATCTCTGCAAATTTTCATCCCATTCTGAATTTATTTGGTCGTCCGTTTGATGTTTGTACCAGAACTGGTCAACTCTGAAACTTCAGATGAACTATGCCCGGATCAGACTGAAGAATCTCGAACAAAACACAAACCAACCGTCAAAATTTCAATCCCACCGTTGAAACTCAAGACAACATTACCATGAAGCTTGCCACCAAATTTCGGCTCGATCAGATTACGTTTTACTAACCAAACGTTTCCTTGAATCAGACATTTTGGAACTGTTTTTGTTTTTTTTTTCTCTTCTCTAATCCGAAAATCATATACTTAGACATTGATGATGCAGTTCATATCTCATCTTCACCTTCACTCTAGCATGAAAAATAACTCCTAAGCACAGAGAATTCACTGGTCGTTACGCACTTGAAACAATAAGAACCAAACACAATTTCTTTTTCCAAAATCAAAGAAGTCTTGTACTGAACCTTCTTCATCTGTTTTGATGCAGAGCACAAACGGGATAACAAACCAACCCAGAAAATTATGAAACTTGGTAGAAATATACACAACCATCATACGAAGCCACTGGAAAAAGCGGATCACAATTTGGGGTTACGGTTTGAAAGTTATGGCCATTTTCCCAGAACAGATCCGGAATGATGCAACCTGCGAACAACCAACTTTGAGAGCATTTTTCCATCAAACCACATGGAATCAGAAGACTATCTTTATATCATTTGAAAGATCTCGAAGTCAAGTTTTTAGAACATCTTGCACAGTTAATAACCGAGTTCTTGATGATGATGATTTGATTCTTGATCATATGCCTTATGTCATGAACTTCTTCACGAACACCTTCTCCACTGGAAACAACATTGATGTCAAGCTTCCAATTTACTTCCACAAGGTGCCTCTTCCATTTAGAGTTGTCTCATTCTTCTTCATCATTTATGCAACTCTTTTTCTCTCCCTTGTTGATTGTGTGGTTCAATCATGTACATATCCAAGCCAGGACACACACATTCAACACAAACAACAAAAATTTCGAATTCGCAGAAGCCTTCAAAACACCATCAAGCTCAGATTCAGCTCCAAAACTCCTTCAATTATAAGCACAGTCAAAACACCAATGAAATTCAGAACTCCTATCTCTATAAGCGTAGAAATTCATAAACTAAAGAGTTCGAAATCCCTCAATCCATAAGCTTCATGGACATGCGATTGATACACTCAAAATCCAGCTTATCATGAGAGTTAAATTACGCAGATCCTTTAATCAACTCATCTGAGACCGTCATATACTGAAATCTCTACCTTAAATCCACCTTTCGTCGACTCTCTTGTCGGCGACGAGACCCAATTGCTTCTGCTTCCGGTTCCATGAATTTCTCCATTCAACCTCTAATTTCTTCCTAAATTTTATACACTTTTAGTGTATATACTACTGTATATAATACACACTGTATAGGTTTGGTTAAGGACTCTGGAATGTCCGGTTTATTAGCTTAATTAAGATGTAATTCTTGGTTCTTATTCGGTTTAATAGTTTGTTGCAGAGTCGATGTATATAACATTTGTAACAACTCTTTTCTTCATTAATGAGAAATCTGGGTTTACATCAAGAACACTAAAATGGTATCAGAGCTTATTCCGCAAATTCTCTTCTAGATCGGCTCAGATCTTTCTCATTTCACTTCGATTTCTTCATTTTCACCGTTTATTTGTTGTTGCGACTCTAAATCTGTGATTTGTTCGATCTTTGGAAGCTCAAAATCGCATCTCTGAGCTCCAATTTCTGTTCGAAACAACACATTTGAGCTCCGATTGCAATAATGGCGAAGCAGAAGAAGAAATCAGTGCACCAAAACTCTTCCCCGATGTCTAATCAGTCTCCGGTGAAGACTCGTTCTCGGACTTCCTTTTTCGCTGATGAAGAAGCTGAAGATTCTCCTAATCTAACTCTTACGGCTACGCGAGGCAAATCCAACACGATTCCGGTGATGACAACGCCGCAAATCACATCTGAGCGCGATAATTCTTTCTTCCTTCATTCTTCGGATCATCCAGGTCTGTCCATTGTAACACACTCTCTTGACGGCACGAACTACAATAATTGGTCAATAGCTATGAGAATGAGTCTAGATGCGAAGAATAAGCTTAGTTTCATAGACGGATCTCTTCCTAGGCCAGATGAAACTGATAGTTCATTCAAGGTTTGGAGTCGGTGTAACAGCATGGTAAAGGCTTGGATTCTAAATGTGGTGAACCAGGAGATATACGATAGTATCTTATACTATGAGGATGCTGGTGAGATGTGGATTGATTTACTTTCTCGATTCAAAGTCAGTAATCTACCAAAGAAGTACCAACTAGAACAGAACATAGCTACTCTAAAACAGGAAAATCTTGACTTGTCTGCATACTATACTAAGAAGAAGACTCTTTGGGAACAACTTGCCAATACCAAAACTTCTACTGTGAAGAGATGCAACTGTGATCATGTCAAGGAGTTATTAGAGGAAGCTGAAACTAGCAAGATCATTCAATTTCTTATGGGACTGAATGACAGCTTTGCAAATATAAGAGGACAGATTCTCAATATGAGTCCAAGACCAGGATTAACAACAATTTATAACATGCTTGATCAAGATGAGAGCCAACGCCTTGTAGGAGGATCAGCTTCCAGAAGTTTCAATCATCCTATGGCTTTCCAAGTTCAAGCACAACCTGTTCCTGCTCAGTCTCAAGTTCTCTTAACTCAGGCTGGAAACCAGAAACCGAAATGTTCTCATTGCAATAAACTTGGTCACACAGCTGATAAGTGTTACAAGCTACATGGATATCCACCAGGTTATCTATCCAAGTGGAAGAAGCCTCAGAACATTGGATCTACAAACCTTGCTGCAACACAATTTCCAGCTACGAGTGAACAACAGCCTGAGAATGAGGTGAATTTTTCTGGTGAAACCATGACTCAAGATCAGATTCAACATGTGATTGCTTATCTCAGTACCAAACTTCAAGGTTCATCCGTTAACAGCACTCCTGATAAGAATTGTGCCTCGACTTCTACTTTTGTACCTATGATCTCACAGGTCTCAGGTACATTTCTGGCTTTATATTCTAACTCCTATTATGACATGTTGGTTTCATCTATCTCTAAAGAACCAGCTGTGTCTCCTAGGGCTTGGATCATAGATTCGGGGGCTACTCATCATGTTACACATAATAGGAGCCTTTATAAAGAGTATAGACCTTTAGAGAATACCTTTGTGACTTTACCTAATGGATACACAGTTAGGATAGAGGGCATAGGACTCATTCAATTGTCTATACTATCTTTTTACATAATGTGCTCTATATACCTGAATTCAAGTTCAACTTGATAAGTGTGAGTGTTTTAACTAAAACCTTAAGGACTGAAGTTAATTTTACATCTGATGCTTGTTTCATTCAGGATCTTACAAAGGAGTTGATGATTGGTCAAGGTAGTCAAGTCGGGAATCTTTATCTTTTGGATTTTCATGAGAATACTCATACTGTTAGTTTAAAAGGTACGAGTCCCATCTGTTCCTCTCACAACAATAATATAGAAAAGTCTGTTTGTTCTAGTTTTATAGCTGATGAGAATACTTGGCATAGACGTCTAGGTCATCTCTCGCAATCTAAACTGGAATCTCTTGCAAGTGTATTGAATCTTAAGTCAGTAAAAGATAGTAATAAAGGAAAGTCTCATGTTTGTCACATTTGTCATTTGGCTAAACAAAAGCATTTGCCCTTTCCATCTAGACAAATATGTGTGATGCACCATTTGAATTGATTCACATAGACACTTGGGGTCCATTCTCTGTTCCTACAAAAGATGGTTTTAAATACTTCTTGACCATTGTAGATGATTACAGTAGGGCTACTTGGATATATTTGCTAAAGTCAAAATCTGATGTGTTACATGTATTTCCTGATTTTCTTACTTTGGTTGAGAATCAATATAATGTTAAGGTGAAATCTGTTAGGTCTGATAATGCTCATGAACTGAAATTCACTGAATTGTTTGCATCTAAAGGGATTTTTGCATATCATTCTTGTCCTGAAACACCTCAACAAAATTCTGTGGTAGAAAGAAAGCATCAGCACATATTGAATGTAGCTAGAGCCCTGTTATTTCAATCCAATGTACCATTAGAGTTTTGGGGAGATTGTGTTTTAACAGCAGTGTTTCTCATAAATAGATTACCTAGTCCAGTTCTAGAAAATAAGACTCCCTATGAGAAGCTTACGGGTAAATTTCCTGAGTTCACTCATTTAAAGTCCTTTGGTTGTTTAGCTTATTGTTCTACTTCCCCTAAGAATAGACATAAGTTTGAACCTAGAGCTAGGGCCTGTGTATTTCTAGGATATCCAACGGGTTATAAGGGATACAAGCTCCTAGACATAGAGACACATGCTGTTTCTATTTCAAGACATGTCATCTTTCATGAGGATATTTTTCCTTTAGTATCATCCACTATCTCGGATGATACAAAGGCCTTCTTTCCTCATTTACAGTTTCCTGCAAACCCTGATGCACATATGCCTCTTGAGCAAGCATCTTCTGATGCACATCATCATCAAGATGTGTCATCTTCTCAGGCTTTGATTCCTTTCGAATCTAAGTCTAAAAGACCCAAGAAAACACCTAAACACCTGCATGACTTTCATTGTTATAACACTACTAGTACTATTGTATATCCCATTTCCAATTATATCTCTTATTCATATATCTCTGAGCCTTTCCGTGCCTTTGTTAATACCATTACAAATCACTTCATCCCAAATAAATATTTAGAGGCCAAGGATTATAAGGAATGGTGTGATGCGATGAAACTGGAGATTGGTGCTATGACAAGGACTAACACATGGAGTATTTGTTCTTTGCCTAATAATAAAAAGGCTATAGGGTGTAAATGGGTATTCACAATAAAGTTTCATGCTGATGGTAGTATAGAAAGGTATAAAGCTAGACTTGTTGCCAAGGGCTATACACAAGAGGAGGGAATTGATTATGAGGAGACTTTCTCTCCGGTTGCTAAGTTAGCTACTGTGCGCATGCTTTATCTTCTTGCTGCTAAGATGAACTGGAATGTGAATCAACTTGACATATCCAATGCATTTCTCAATGGAGACCTCGATGAAGAGATATATATGAAGGTTCCTCCTGGTTATGCTGAATTGATTGGAGAGACAATGCCACCTAATGCTGTTTGTAGATTGCATAAATCCATTTATGGACTTAAGCAAGCCTCAAGACAATGGTTCATCAAACTGTCAACTACACTATGTGCCATGGGGTTTGTAGCATCTCTCGCAGATCACACATTGTTTGTGAAGTATTCTGATGGTATTTTGCTGGGAGTATTGGTTTATGTAGATGATATTCTGATTGTCAGTAACAATGATGAGGCAACACAGAAATTTATCACTGCATTACAGTCATTCTTCAAGCTGCGAGATCTTGGAGAGTCAAAATATTTTCTGGGGTTGGAGATAGCAAGATCTTCTGCAGGAATATCTGTTTGTCAGAGAAAATACACTTTAGAATTGCTCTCCACTGCTGGATTTCTAGGCAGTAAACCATCTTCGATTCCTTTGGATCCGAGTGTTAAACTCAACAAAGAAGATGGCACTCCTCTTACTGATGGCAGAACATATCGGAAGCTTATGGGCAAATTGATGTATCTGCAGATTACACGCCCTGATATTTCATATGCAGTGAATACTCTTTGTCAATTCTCTCAGGCTCCAAGTGATATTCACTTAAATGCAGTTCATAAGGTGCTACGATACTTGAAAGGCACTGTTGGCCAAGGATTGTTCTACCCAGCTGATGATAAACTTGATCTTAGAGGCTTCTCTGATTCAGACTTTGCATCATGTACTGATTCAAGGAGGTGTGTTGCTGGTTATTGCATGTTTCTTGGTGATTCTCTTATTTCTTGGAAGTCTAAGAAACAAGACACTGTTTCTATGAGCACAGCAGAAGCTAAATTTCGAGCCATGTCTTTGGCAACTCGTGAGCTTATTTGGTTATCCAGGATTCTTCAGGATATGCACATTCCTTTTCAGGAACCAACTTATCTCTATTGTGACAATCAAGCAGCTCTTCATATCGCCAATAACTCTGTTTTCCATGAGAGAACAAAGTTCATTGACCTTGACTGCTACAAGATCAGAGAATCCATCACCTCTGGATTCATGAAACCGATGTTTGTTAGAACTGGTGGTCAATTAGCTGATGTTCTGACCAAGGCATTACATCCAGCCCCTTTCCAGGATCTCATAGGCAAGATGGGAATCTGCAACATTTTTGCACCTTCATCTTGAGGGGGGGTTTTAGTGTATATACTACTGTATATAATACACACAGTATAGGTTTGGTTAAGGACTCTGGAATATCCGGTTTATTAGCTTAATTAAGATGTAATTCTTGGTTCTTATTCGGTTTAATAGTTTGTTGCAGAGTCGATGTATATAACATTTGTAACAACTCTTTTCTTCATTAATGAGAAATCTGGGTTTACATCAAGAACACTAAAATACACCCATCTGAAATCAGCATATAAATTTTTCTTCTTCAGAGCTTATGTTGTTGACGATGCCGAGAAAAAATTATTCTCTTCTACAGATTCGTATCTGCTTTCAAATTTGAGAACTTTAGAACCCATCCCTCTTGTTTTAGCATCCATATATTTTCCAGAATTAGACTTTGCTCTTGATTTTAGAAACTCATGAACGCAACTTCTGTAGATTTGTAAGCGGAAGAGAAAAAGAATGGAGAGAATAGAAGAATAGAGAGAAACTGTATATTATTTCTCTTAAACTCTTTTGTACAAGAAGATACAAAATATATAGAGAAAGAAAAGAGAAAAATAGCTGTTACAAAAGTTATAATGAGAAGAGGTGCATGAAGGAGAGAGAATGAGACTTCATGCATGAGGGAGAGAGAAAGATATTAATTTATTATTCCAACATTCCCCCTCAAGCTTGGCAGAAGGAGATCAAGCCAAGAATGGAGTTGCCTCATTAAAAAACCTTACCAGGAAAACCCAATGGGAAAAACCATGGTTAAGGGAAAAAGAGCACAACAATCACATTCTAGGTTGGTGAAGATCAACTAAGCCAAGCTTGCCTTGAATGAAGTTGCACACCTTTGAATTTGCTGCTTTTGTGAAGATATCTGCAAGTTGATCAGAACTCTTAGTGTAAGTAGGAGAGATGATCCCAAGTTCAACCTTCTCACGAATATGATGACAATCCACTTCGATGTGCTTTGTACGCTCATGAAACACAGAGTTGGAGGCAATGTGAATAGCAGCTTGGTTGTCACAATGCATGGTAATAGGTTGAGTAGTTTTGACTCCAAGATCCAATAACAACGCCTTAAGCCAAATGAGCTCATCTGTAGTGTCAGCCATAGATCGATATTCTGCTTCAGCACTTGACCTTGACACCACTTTCTGCTTCTTGCTTCTCCAAGTGACCAAATTTCCACCAACAAACGTACAATAGCCTCCTGTTGATTTCCTGTCAGTCCTGTCTCCGGCCCAATCAGCGTCGCAATAGCCAATAATCTCAGTATGACCATTTTTCTGCATCCAAATGCCTTTGCCTGGAGTTCCCTTCAGGTAACTGAGGATTCTTTCCACCATATTCCAGTGGTTGATAGTGGGAGCTTGCATATGTTGACTAACCTGGTTCACAGCAAAACATATATCAGGACGAGTAATTGTGAGATAAATGAGCTTACCCACAATTCTTTGGTATTGTCCGATGTTGTCATAAGGTTCTCCTTCAGGTTCCCCCTCTCGAGAGTCTTTGAACTTTTCTTCAATTGGAGTTTTTGCTGGTTTAGCTCCAAGTTTTCCTGTATCACTAAGGAGATCAAGTGTGTACTTTCTTTGAGATAGAAATAATCCTTCATCAGAACGACATACTTCTATGCCAAGAAAGTACTTTAGTTCACCTAAATCTTTAATATCAAAAACAGATTTAAGAGAAGATTTTATATTTTTAATACCTTCATTGTCATTGCCCGAGATGATGATATCATCAACATAAATAAGAACAACAACAATACCTGATTCCCCCTGAATTGTGAAAAGCGAATGATCAGCTTCAGACCTTCTAAAACCATTGCCAATTAGAGTTTTGCTGAGCTTATGATACCAAGCACGGGGAGATTGCTTTAGACCATAAATAGCCTTTTTAAGCTTGAGAACCTTGCCATCTTCAATCTCAATTCCAGGAGGTGGTGTCATGTAAACTTCTTCTGCGAGTTCTCCTTGGAGAAAAGCGTTTTTTACGTCCATCTGCCATAAATCCGAAGAGAGGTTAGTAGCAAGAGAAAGAACAACACGAACAGTATGAAGTTTAGCAACAGGAGCAAATGTGTCTTTGTAATCTTCTCCATAAGTTTGAGTGAAGCCTTTAGCCACCAAGCGAGCTTTGTGTCTTTCTATGTCTCCATTGCTGTGGTATTTGATAGTAAACACCCATTTAGAACCAACTGGTTTCTTGTCTGGGGGAAGTTCAACCACATCCCAAGTGTCATTCCTTTTCATGGCTCCATGTTCTTCATTTACAGCTTCAAGCCACACCTCACTTTCTTTGGCCTCCTCATAAGTTTGAGGAATAGAAACCTGATCAAGTTTACTAAGAAAAGCTTGATGATCAGTAGGAAGGTTAGCAAAAGAACAATATGCTTGAATAGGATAAGCAATGACAGAATTATAACAAAAGCGCTTTTTGATCATGAGAGAAGGACTTGTCTTTGGTCTGGTACTTCTCCTCAATGGAATAGGAGAATCATCTTCATGAATGGCAATCTCATTATCATCATCAGAGATATCAGTAGGATTTTTAGAAGAATCATCAGAACTTGAAGTCTGCTGCAAGTCTGCTGAACTCTGCTGCAAGTCTGCTGTATTCGGCTGCAAGTCTGCTGTATTCGGCTGCAAGTCTGCTGTAGTCGACTGCAAGTCTGCTGTAGTCTGCAAGTCTGCTGTATTTGGCTGCAAGTCTGCTGTAGTCGACTGCAAGTCTGCTGAAGAATCCTGCAAGTCTGCTGAAGAATCCTGCAAGTCTTCTGCAACTGAAACATCTTTAGATGGCAAATCGATGTTTTCAAGAAGATTCCTGAGGCTGGCAGCAAGATCAGAACTAGAAGTTCCCAAGTTTTTTAGCTCATCCCAATCCTTTTTGTCATAAAACCCTTTGTTTTCATCAAACTTGACATCCCGAGAAACAAAGACTTTTCTTGATTCTGGATTGTAACACTTGTAGCCTTTTTGAGTGGTAGAGTAACCAATAAAAATACATTTCATGCTTTTAGGCTGAAGCTTGTTCCTCAGATCATCTGGAACATGAACATAACAAACACAACCAAACACTTTTAGAAAATCAATAGATGGTTTAACTTTGTTGAGTACCTCATAGGGAGAGATATCTTTGAGGCATTTAGTCGGAAGACGGTTGATGACATAACAAGTAGTCACAACCGCATCGCCCCAATAATGTTTTGGAACATTTTTATCAAACATCATTGTCCTAGCAACTTCCATAAGGTGACGATTTTTGCGCTCTGCAACACCATTTTGTTGAGGAGTATATGGACAAGTAGTTTGATGCACAATGCCCTGCTTAGAAATGAAGGCTTTAAACTCATTACTGGTGTACTCTCCTCCATTATCAGTGCGTAAGGTCTTGATCTTAGCATTATACTGAGTAGAAACATAACTGCAAAAGTTTGAGAAAGCCTAAAAAACACGGCCTTTTGAAGGTAAAAGCGTTAGCCAAGTGTATTTGGACTTCTCATCAATAAATGTAACAAAATACTTGAACTGATCTCTTGTTGCAAAAGGAGCAGTCCAAACATCAGAATGAATAAGATCAAAGCAATTCTCATAAATAGTAGATGAGTTCGGAAAAACAGTTCTACAATGCTTTCCTAAGATACAAGCTTCACACTTATCATTCTCAAACGATACATTAGGAATCAAAAGTTTGAGAGCAGTAGCGTGAGGATGTCCTAGTCTAGCATGCCAAACTGCATTATTAGCGAAAATAGAAGCAGGAGCAGAGTTTAGATCTTCAAGAACATATAGGCCATTCTTAGTAGATCCTTCTCCAAGAGTTTTTCCAGACTTAATATCCTGAAACCAAAGACTGTCAGGACTGAAAATAACGAAGCAATCAAGATCTTTTGTTGCCTTTTTTACAGACAAAAGATTTGAAGTAAATTCTGGTAAATAAAAAGCATTAGAGTTCTTGTTAAACAATTTCAAATTTCCAGTCCCTTTAATAGGAACTTTGTGGCCATTAGCAACAATCACATCTCCACTTGCAGGTGTAATATTATCAATAAGTTTTTCATCACTAATCATATGATGAGATGCACCAGAATCAACAACAAGTGGTTTATGATGTTTAAGAGTTAGTAAAGCTTTACCAGATTCTTTCAAGGAAGCAATAGTTTTGATGAGAGACTCAAGATCAGATTTCCGGACCACATCATCGTTGGCTGAAGAAGCAGACATGGCCTTACCACCCTCTTTCACCTTTGAAGGTTTTAGGTGTGGATGAAGAACCCAACATTTGTCTTTTACATGACCTTTTTTCTTGCAGTAATCACACACAAACTTGTTACGGTCACCTTTTTGATAGACACCTTGGTTGGCAAGAACTAACTCGTTTTTCTGACCAAACAAACCAACTGACCCTTCTTCCTTTTGAATTTGCATACAGACTTCCTTCAGGCTAGGGAGCTTATCAGATCGGAGAATATGACGAATGAGACCATTGAACGAGGTATTGAGAGTGAAGAGAAGCCCAAAGACCTGGTCTTGTTCACGCCTTTCATTCAGAATCGTCGGATCAGTAGTTGCAGGGCGAAGAGTCTCTAGTTCAGACCAGAGAGCTCTAAACTCACCAAAGTGTTGTTTAAACGATTTCTCCTCTTGCTGGAGAGCATTCAATGCCTTCTTCACTTCAAAGATTCGACTAAGATTTGAAATGTTTCCATAGACCCCTTGAAGAGTATCCCAAAGATCTTTTGCCGTTTCAGAATATGAGTAAGCAGCAAGAATAGACTGCTCTAGAGAGCTTTGAAGAATAGAAAGCACCATTTGATCTTTCTGAAACCATTTTGATTCATCGGCTGCACTGGTTTTAGAGATGACAGAACTTGACTCTTCACCTTCAACCACGTTTTTGCCACTGTCATGGTTCTCAGGAGACTCGGTTTGTTCACCAGTGATGTGGTTCCATAGACCACGACTGCAAAGAACAGTTTTAGTGGTTCTTGACCAAAGTAAATAGTTATCCCCGTTGAGAACAACTGGAAGAGTGATCTGTTTTATCTTTTCCATACCCAGATCAAAAAATAAACAGAGAATAAGAAGAAGAAAATAGATCTTAAAGCTCTGATACCATGTAGATTTGTAAGCGGAAGAGAAAAAGAATGGAGAGAATAGAAGAATAGAGAGAAACTGTATATTATTTCTCTTAAACTCTTTTGTACAAGAAGATACAAAATATATAGAGAAAGAAAAGAGAAAAATAGCTGTTACAAAAGTTATAATGAGAAGAGGTGCATGAAGGAGAGAGAATGAGACTTCATGCATGAGGGAGAGAGAAAGATATTAATTTATTATTCCAACAACTTCTCTTCTCAGCATCTATGAATCACAATTGAAGCTCAACTCTTATGTTTTGTTTTTCTTCTCTTCGAGTCAAAGAAACAAACTGGAGAAGGAGACTCGAACTATCTTTTTATTCTTCTTCTCACACTGGGCTTCTTCTAGGCCTGATTTGATTAAATTAGAATTTGGACCAAGATTCTCTAACCCAACACAAAAAATTTCTTCTCTTCATCAACGCTTCCTCGACACAATTTTGATCACCAACTACGACTCATCTAAATCCCTGCAATTTGCGGCAGTTGCTTTATCACCAACCTTGAGCTCTCAAATTCATCAATTCAATTCAGCCCATCGATTTTCCAGATTTTGGAATTCTTATCAATAATTAGATGAACTACTTCTTGATAATTAACCCACTTCCTTGTTAACTTCTATTAGAAACGAAACAAGACCACTTAAAATTCACACACTAATCCCTTTTGAAATTGTTCGCACTTGCTGTTGATTTCTCCATCGTGTGAAATACACTGCTACAGAATATGTCTTCCTTCTCTCCTCTGTTCTTATACTTATATTTCCTTCATGGTTTTCCAACTTTAACCATGTGCTTGATTTGTCTGTTCTTGTCACAATTTCAGTCTCTGTGGCTGTTGACGTTTATGTAGTAGTTCATATTGAAGATGTGATTTCTCCACCAGAAACAAAATAAGAACCTGATTTCGAAGGCTTTCCATTGAATCCAAGACCATGTCGATCTGTTTTCCCAATGTTCAAAAGATAATCCAATTGGTTTGTACCATTATTAAGCATCCTTAAATTCTTTTGAGTTTCTTCAAGTTGAATTCTAACTTGTGATGCTTCTTCTTCTTTTACTGTTCCATACTTGTGTGCTTCAGCAACTTGAACCTCTAACATGACTTTCTCCTTAGTCAGCACTGAATTCTCCTCAACCAATTTAAGCCAATTCTCATACAAGGCTTTGTAATTCTCAGAAGATTCTTTATCATCGATGCTCTTTGCCTCACTATCCCTTTCTGTTGCAGGTGTTACTGTAGTTGCAGGTTTTTCTGCAGTTACTCTCATATGGCGAGGATATCCTCTACTAGTAGCCTCATGTTCTTCTGTCACAGACTGAAATCCAAGTCCTGATTTACTTCCTGATCTTCCTGCCATACTTCCTGACGTACTTCTTGATGCACCCTGATATAGATCAGATTTCTTTACCCATATTTGATTATGATATCCGTTCCAGTAAAATTTTCTTTCACGTTTGAGTTTGTTTACTCTTTCCCAGTACTTGTAGCAGTAAGCTCTTATGTGCTTCTTCTTTCCACAAAAATAACATCCTCTCTCTTTGATTGTTGTATTACTTTTTGTATCAGATTGACTTCTATGAGAGACGCCTTCAGCTACAAACTTGATTTGTTCTGTATTATATCGTCTTTGTCCAGTATACCCTAAGCCTCTATTAGACTTCTCTGTTTTGCCATAACTCATGATTTTATCCAGTTGCTTAGTCCCAACACACATGTGAATTTTCTTATGTTGTTGATCACGCTCTGATTGCAACTTGGCTGATTTTTCCTTTTCAGCATGCAATTCTTTCTCTAGTTTTTCTGCTTTGTTAGTTAGAACCAACTTTTCCTTCGCTAGCATTAGGTTTTCTTGACTGATCTTCTTTTCAGCCTCTAATTCATTCTGTAGTGACACAACAAGTGCATCAAGACGCAACTTCTCTTTGACCAAAACTTGATTCTCCTTTCCGATTCTTATTAGTGTCTCACGAACTTCCTTGTAACTTTCAACAAGGTCATCTTCTTCTTCGTCTTCGGAATCTGACACTTCTTCTTCTTCAACAAAATCAATGATTCCCACAAGTGAAACAATATTATTCGTCCTTGATTTCCAAAAACCATCCTGAACAACTTTTGTGTTGTTGACTAGTTCATGATAGCTCTTCATCTTCTCCACAAGATCTCACCTGTATGTAATCCTCACAAGTGACTGCTCTGATACCAATTGAAAACGCAAGAGCTATTGGTTCAGGAACTGTATCAGGAACTGTGGCACAAAGTAACACAAAAGGGTTTTTCTTTCAACACAACTTTTGATTAATAGAAAATACGTTTACAAGGTTTTTCCCTAAACTATTTTCTATTCTCTCAATCTCACGTTCTCAGATCACACACCGATCTAGAACATCTCTCAAAAACCCCTTGGCCCTCTCTAAGTTCTTAGTTTTTTTTTCTTGTGCTAAAACTTAGTTGCTAGGAAATCTTCTCTCTTGTTTGTGCTGATCTTCCATGAAGACTTAGCACCCTATTTATACTAAATAGACAATTGCTTCTCTCAAGCCAATTCCTATTCTAGTTCTAATAGGTTTTGGATAATTTCCTTTTTCTTTATGGATTTAGAAAATTATCCTCTTGCTTCTTGTTTCCTTTTCTTTATGCAGGAAACTCTCCTCATGTTTCCTTTTCTTACCAAAAGGAAACTCTTCAGTCTTCTAGAAACTTCTCCAAGCTTCCAGCTCTTCAAACGTTTCTTCATTTTTTGCTTTGCTTCCTGTATCACTTCCTGTATTACTCTGAACTGATACAGCAACTATGTCAGTTCTCTCCAATGTCTTCACGTGAACTGTCACACTGTCTATGACGATTCTATCTTTTTATCTCACAACATGTGTATCACATTATGTTTCAGCACCAATCTCATGACATGTTTGACATTTTATAAAACTCATTCAACACAACACTTTCAACTATGACTCAATTGAAAGAATTTCATGAGGTTCTCTACGATATCCTAATACTCTCTTCTACTTTTAAAAAAATTAGGATTAGTTTTGTTTCTAGATGCCACAATCGCCATGTTGATGCAGTAGCTAATCCTTCGTTGAGAAACTATTCATGTACCCGACTTAAGAGTTTTAGTGAAATATCTTTTCCCTAAAAAAAATGGTTTGAATTTGTAACATGTTGTGAATTCAGGATCCAACACTCGAATATGATAATGACAAATAAGAAAGTAAATCGGAAAATGACAATAATATTGCTTTTAAAAATGTGTATATTATGATAGGAACAAGATAAAACCAAACTCATCACCCCAACAAAAATCTGCTGCTCCTATATATACTAGCTATGCCTTTGTTCTTCAAGGCCTCCACTGGTGGCTTTAAGTCCTCAAACCCTTTCTTTTACAAAATTCATGAACTGGTTTCAGATACAGTTAGGCAGAAAATGATACCTAAGCACTCTATCTTCATAAGCAATCAACAAACAGCTGATTGATTCACTACGGATTCACAGGTACAGTACCTCAGGTTTTGAGTTTCATATCCTGCAGTAAAAAAAAAGGTTTAAGATTCTCAAAGCAAACCAAATTTCATAAAGAACATTAAACTCAAAGTGTCTCTCACAAACAAAATTGGAGAGTTGGGAAAGTGAAAAAGGTTGACCAAAAACATGAGAGACAAGAAGAACAGCAAGCTTGTTTTTGCCAAACCAAAACAAGACGACATAACATCACCAACTAATCCAAAAAAACTAGATTTGTAACTTGCTATATCATTCAGATGTAAGCACAAAAAAAAACTACAATGTAGGCCTGAAACAAGATGGCTATTAGCAAGAAGAATAGACAAGCTACAAAAAGTCCATAGATGAACAACATATATATATTAGCGATCAATAATACACTACAATGAACATTTGATATCTAGTAATCATATGCAGAATAAAAATATACCATTCAAAAAAATCATCTGACAAAGTTTATAGAATGGAACGTTTGATATTGGGAACATTTATAACCTCAAGACGCATTGTAAATGGCAGATTAAACATTTAAAAATGTTACTTATGTATAAATTCAAACCTATCAAAACCCATAAATCAAAAGTAGCTGATGAACAAAAACCCAAACCCCAAAGTTGAAGCTAAACAGGATCGACACGAAAAAAAGACAAAAACAACTTACATAAGATTGAAGAAACTTACATAAACCCCAAAGTTTCCTTACATTGAACACACATATCTGTTAGAATATTGTTGATTCAGTTGTTTTGGTGTCCGTGGAATGTTTTTGCAAGCAGTATCTCTCCTCGGAGGAGGTTTCAAGGTTTTGGTTGTAACTTGAAGAGACTGGGAAGCAACATCCAACTTTGACTTCTTTATCAGTGAACCGGTAACTGCTCCACGTGGCTTCTTCATCGTAGTATCATCCTCCAAAGTGACACGTCTTCTCTTCAAATTGAGTGGCTCCACTGTTTCAGTCTGCCGTGGAATGTTTTTGCAAGCAGCATCTCTCCTCGGATGAGGTTTCAAGGTTTTGGTTGTTACTTGAAGTGAGGATGAAGCAACCTCCAACTTTGTCTTCTTTCTCAGTGAACCGGTAACTACTCCACATGGCTTCTTCACCGTAGCATCATCCTCCAAAGTGACACGTCTTCTCTTCAAATTGAGCGGCTTTAGATCGGTCTTTGTCTCTTTCTCAAGATCGTCTTTCTGTTTCAACGCCATAGAGTCGTTGTTGTCTTCACGAGCCCTAGATCTCGGACGTTCTTCTTTCTTCTTCAACTCTGAACATCTTGTTAGAACATGTTTATTCTTGGGTTTGAGACGGAACTGAGTAAGAGAAGCTTTGAAAGAGTTGTCGTATCCTTGTGTATAGATTGTCTTCAACCATGAATGAAACAAAGCTTGAGCTTCCTTACGGATCTTAGGGTTCCTATGTCTTCTTAAAGGATCCAGCTTAACTATTGACTCTGACAATTGAAAATCCTTGACGGTGAGAGACAGAGACTTCAACTGATTCAACACATCGATGCATCGCTCGACTTCTCCTGGGTTCCTTGTATTGTAAGTGGCTTTGATTGCAGCAGCAACCAAGTCGGATAAGTCAGGTCTCTCTTTCGTAATCTTTACTCTCATCTTCTCGTTCTTGATCATAATTAGGTAACTAGGGTTTCAGTGTATATGTTAGAAATCGAAATATGAAATAGATAATAAGCATGAGTGAAATATATACAGACTACCAAAAAAGGAAAATTGAGGTGACGTAGGATCCAAGAATATTAACAACTTCCTTTTATTATACACCGACACAATTTCTAGTTACATAGTTTAATTTGGATTATCTTACAAGAGATCTCAATTTATTATTTATTATTAAACTTTTTAAAGAGAAATCTTGTTAAATCGGATAACACACATACAATCGTAACAAATCCCAGAGAAAAAAAAAAAAAAATCGTAACAAATCTCATATATGGATTTGAAGCACAAAAGCTTGCATGGATATATATATTCTATCTTCCAAAATTTGACATTAATTATGATATTATATATTATCATTAACCCATTTGCGAGGTTTAATCTGAAATATTTGTGAATGTTTGTTTGGGAGCCACTCATCATGATTGGGTATTCCTCTCTAGATCTCTCGGGTGTAAGAAAACAAAGCAGAGAAAAGTAAAGCTAAGGCACCAAGAATTATACAGGTTCTGATATAGAACCTTACATCTCGCCGGGATGATGTATCTAACATCTCGGAAATCCACTAAAATACTTGCTCAATTCCTCAACCACACTTACAAATAATATCATATCTTCTTCACACCCTTATACTATTGATACAATAGACCAGAACCTTTTGAATCCACCAGAGACTTCTTTTTGTTGGAGCCATAATCATCACATCACAAAGTTTACTCATTTTCGTAGATTCTCTAATGAAGTCTTGACCACACCACACATATTTAATGAGCTATGCGGGACTTGTGGTGAACAAACGAGAATTTGAGACGGAATATTATGGAAGATGGAGCGAAATGGGAATTTAGGAACATGAAAATATATTATATTTATGTTTTATTTAAAATAAGGGAAGAAAATTGAAACGAGATGAGACTTAAGAATTCTCAAAATAAAATTTGACAGGTAAATATATGAAAAAAAACATTTGTGCTACTTAATATTTATAAATTTAAAAGTCAAAGGCAAACCAGTTCATATATAATTCATGTAGTTATAATAGAATATAAACCATATAGTTATAATAAAATCAAGGGAAAAAGATATCTAGCTACATGAAGTATGTTACAATACATGGTCAGACATCCGAAGTTTAAAAATGTATCTCTAGCTACATAAACTATATGTATCGCATGCCCACATATACGAACTATACGTATTTATGTCGCCAACATCACGAACATTTTTTCCGGTACACTTTTCGCCGGAATCTGGTATTGACCAGTTTGACCGGCGTTGACTGGCGTTGACCAACATAAATATTCAAATTTTTTTTTTTTAGTTTTATAATATTCAACATAAATACACAATTCTTTGAGTTCTTCTTCTTTGTTTCTTCTCCATCAAAAAGCTGATTTTTTTTTAATATAAATAAAGTAAAAAAAAAACACCAATTATTTTTCTCACATCGTTTGAGGAAAAACTAACTGAACGAGAACAATATTGTGTTAAGAGCATTTTTTTCAAAATTTAGCTTGTGGCTATTTGGTGAAAGGCAAACTTATGTTTGCCAAAAACATGAAAAATTTGTCAAAATGAGTGATTTTTGTGAAAATTTCTTTTTCTAAAATTCCTTGCTCATGTAATTCTCATGCACATTGTCTAACCCGTTCATCTATGGTGTTATTTGGATTATCTTTGTTCCTTTATATCACTATAATCTTTGTAAAAAATGAAATAATAAATAATCCAACCCTCGAATATCTATCTTGAGATCTCTCATAAGATAATCCAAATTAAATTACGTAACTAGAGATTGTGTCGGTGTAAAATAAAAGGAAATTGTTAATATTCTTGGATCCTACGTCAACTCATTTTTCCTTTTTCAGTTTTTTGGTAGTCACCGCTTAAATGTCTGTTATATTTCACTCATGCTTATTATCTCTTTCAGGTATCGATTTAAACATATACACTGAAACCCTAGCACCTTACAATGATCAAGAACGGAGAGAAGATGAGAGTAAGGATTACGAAAGAAAGATCTGACTTATCCGACTTGGCTGCTGCTGCAATCAAAGCCACTTACAATACACGGAACCCAGGAGAAGTCGAGCGATGCATCGATGTGTTGAATCAGTTGAAGTCTCTGTCTCTCACCGTCAAGGATTTTCAATTGTCAGAATCAATAGTTAAGCTGGATCCTCTAAGAAAGCATAGGAACCCTAAGATCCGTAAGGAAGCTCAAGCCTTGTTTCATTCATGGTTGAAGACAATCTATACACAAGGAAACGACAACTCTTTCAAAGCTTCTCTTACTCAGTTCCAACTCAAACCGAAGAAGAAACATGTTCTAACGAGATGTTCAGAGTTGAAGAAGAAAGAAGAACGTCCGAGATCTATGGGTCGTGAAGAAAACGAGTTTTTGAGGTTGAAACAGAAAGACGATCTTGAGAAATATCTTGAGAAAGAGACAAAGACCGATCTAAAGCCGCTCAATTTAAAGAGAAGACGTGTCACTTTGGAGGATGATGCTACGGTGAAGAAGCCATGTGGAGTTGTTACCGGTTCACTGAGAAAGAAGACAAAGTTGGATGTTGCTTCATCGTCTCTTCAAGTTACAACCCAAACCTTGATTCCTCCTCCGAGGAGAGATGCTGCTTGCAAAAACAATCCACGGCAGACTGAAACAGTGGAGCCACTCAATTTGAAGAGAAGACGTGTCGCTTTGGAGGATGATGCTACGATGAAGAAGCCACGTGGAGCAGTTACCGGTTCACTGATAAAGAAGTCAAAGTTGGATGTTGCTTCCCAGTCTCTTCAAGTTACAACCAAAACCTTGAAACCTCCTCCGAGGAGAGATACTGCTTGCAAAAACATTCCACGGACACCAAAACAACTGAATCAACAATATTCTAACAGATATGTGTGTTCAATGTAAGGAAACTTTGGGGTTTATGTAAGTTTCTTCAATCTTATGTAAGTTTTTTTCTTTTTTTCGTTTCGATCCTGTTTAGCTTCAACTTTGGGGTTTGGGTTTTTGTTCATTAGCTACTTTTGATTTCTGGGTTTTGGTAGGTTTGATTTTGTACATTAGTTAGCAACATTTTTAAATGTTTAATCTGCCATTTACAATGCATGTTGAGGTTATAAATTAATGTTCCTAATATCAAACGTTCCATTCTCTAAACTTTGTCAGATGATTTTTTTGAATGGTATATTTTTATTATGCATATGATTACTAGATATCAAATGTTCATTGTAGTGTATTATTGATTGCTAATCTAGATATTGTTCATCTATGGACTTTGTTGTAGCTTGTCTATTCTTCTTGTTTTGGTTTGGCAAAAACAAGCTTGCTGTTCTTCTTGTCTCTCATGTTTTTATGGTTAGCCTTTTTCAACTTCCCAACTCTCCAATTTTGTTTGTGAGAGACACTTTCACTTTAATGTTCTTTCTGAAATTTGGTTTGGTTTGAGAATCTTAAATCGTTTTTTACTGTACCTGTGAATCCATAGTGAATCAATTAGCTTGTTGATTGCATATGAAGTAGATGCCTTTTGTTTATTGTTGGTAATAGAACCCAAAATCCTGCATTAATGATATAGACAAGAATCTGTTTGGGAGGGTCTTCTTGCGGAGATTGCAATGAAGCAGCAAGAATGGCAAAATTCTTGAACTTCTCGCGATAACCGGAGTTCTATATCAGGGTATTGTTAAGTTATTGGAGAAATTTGGGGGTCATATTGTAAATATTTAGTAAGAAGCTTTGTAAAGATTCATAGTTGTCTCGTGGTTTTAGTTTCTAGCTCAATGTTTAGTTGTATGGGAGATTTGTAAAAATGCCCTTTTAGCCATGCTCTTTTGTAAAAATGCCCTTTCACTTTGTCACTTTGTAAAAATACCCCTAATAAGACTTTCAAAGGACAAACTGCCCTTAATGATCATATGTTCGTGAAGGACCTGGAGTGGTGTCGATCGACACCCAGGGGTGGTATCGATCGACACATTAGCAGATTTTGTTGGTGTCGATCGACGCCAACTAGTGGTATCGATCGACACTAAGGAATTTCGGAGCCAGTTTGGCATGTAAAAACCATATAAATACCATGTAAAAGCCTTGTAAAAACCATATTTTGTTGGTGTCGATCGACACCAAATGGTATCGATCGACACTAAGGAATTTCGGAGTCAATTTGGCATGTAAAAATCATATAAAAACCATATAAATACCATGTAAAAGCCTTGTAAAAACCATATTTTGTTGGTGTCACCAAGTGGTATCGATCGACACTAAGGAATTTCGGAGCCAGTTTGGCATGTAAAAACCATATAAAAACCATATAAATACCATGTAAAAGCCTTGTAAAAACCATATTTGTTGGTGTTGATCGACACCAAGGTGGTGGTGTCGATCGACACCAAGGGATGGTCTCGATCGACACCAAGTAGTGGTGTCGATCGATGCCAAGGGTGGTATCGATCGACACGGGTCCGTCACTAAGGAATTACGCTGACTTAATTAAGGGTAAAATTGTCTATTCTGTGCAAAAAATTAGAGACAAAAGGGGGAGGGGCATTTTTCCAAAGTGACATAGAAGGAGGGGCATTTGTCCCAATTTCTCTAGCTGTATTGTTGTTGTAAATTGTCTTGGTTTTTGATATTTGGGATAAAAAGATCATGACCAAGGTAGTTTCTTTTCCTTACCAATGTTCCATCCTCAATTTTTCTTAAAAGATAAATGAGTTTGCTTCCGTTGTCTAAATGCTATATTTCCTTATCCTTAATTCCAAAATGCCATCACTCTTTTCTTGGGAGTAGTTTGCAAAGCTATAGGATCAAGACACTACTAGTGATTAGTTATCTTTTCTTTTGTAGGCGAATATAACTGTACTTCAGTAAAGTATATAACTGAAGGTCAAATTTAAAACTAATTTGTGTTTAGTTGAGTTAACTATGTGACTTAACAAATCTAAAGGTTTTTTTTTTCTTTTCTAATTTCACAAGTATTTGGAAATTCTTATGAAATACAGATATATACAATTATAGTTTTCCTAAAATAATTAGGTTAATCTTTAGCTATAAATATGTATACTCACGAGATCAATTCAGATCAATAACATTAAAAATGGTATTTTGTATCGATAAACGACCTGACGAGCATAGGGAAATGATTCAGATAGAAAACCCTTAGGCCTTGAATGTTTACTAGTTTTTGGGTGGATTTTGGTTTTTGTTTTTGTGAAAATCTAATTTTTTACCATTCAAGATTTTTAAGAAATGGATCCCCTAAAATTTAAGAAAACTAGTTTTTGAGTGGATTCTCCAAGTTTCAAAAAGAAACCAAAAACCATTGTTTTGTAGATTTTGTGAATTTTTGTGTTTTCAAAGGAGATCATGTTTCATTTTTGATTTTTTTGATTTTTTATTTATTAATTGTTCAATTATTGCAAAAACCAAAAACCAAAATTTCAAAAATCATAATCTAAAAACTAAAATCCAAAAACCATTTTAAAATCTATAAACATTCATAGCCTTAAATTATTCTTACTTGTTTTCTCACAATCATATCACCGACTGTGATGTCATCAGTACTAAGGAAACCATAAAAAAAAAATATAGCTATCTAGAAATCAGATATTTTTATGCCTGAAAACCAACACAAGAGTGGAGAGTAAGATGGTTAAGTTTTATAGATGAAATTTTTTGCGATTAACGTTTATTTTGTATGCAATTTTTTTATTTATTTATAGATTAAAGTATAAAAAATGAAGAAGAAAAAGAATTACCTTGCGGGGTTTAAAGATATATGAACTGGTAAGAAATTTCATGACATCATAACTATGAAAATGTAGAGAGGAACGGGCGTGGAAGAATAAAGATAATATCAATAAAAACAAACAAATCAAAATCAGAAAAGATGAAGAAGAAAAAGAAATAACCTTAGAAGAAATATAAATAGACAACCCTTAAATTATTCTTACTTGTTTCAAATAGAAAACCTTTAAATTATTCTTACTTGTTTTCTCACAATCAAATCACCGACTGTGACGTCATGAGTACTAAGAAAACCAGCAACCTGATAGCTCTCTCAAAATTGGATACTTTTAGGCTTGAAAACCAACACAAGAGTGGATGATAAGATGGTTAAGTTTTATAGATGGAATGTTTTGCGATTAACTTTTATTTTGTATGCATTTATTTATAAATAAAAGTATAAAAAATCAAGAAGAAAAAGAATTACCTAGAGGGTTTAAAGATATATGAACCGGTAAAAAATTTCATGACATCATAACTATGAAGATGTAAAGAGGAATGAGCATGGAAGAATAAAGATAATATCAATAAAAACAAACACATCAAAATCAGAAAAGATGAATAAGAAAAAGAACTAAGATATATGAATAGACAAGAAATCTTTGACACCAAACCTATGATGAATGAAAAGACGATTATAATTAAATAATTAATTTGTATCCATTCGTAACTAAGAGAAGAACACATGTAAATGAAAAACAAAAGAAGATAAAAATGAGTAACAATCCTGCAGGCTTACCAAAAATTGATGACTAATGAGCGATTTTCGTTCAGTTTGCAAAATTAGCGAAATTTAATGTAAAGTACGTAGAAGAAAAAAAAAGTAACTTAAAAGCTAAACAAATCGAAAAAAAAGTTTCATCCAAAAGTATCTATTCACGGATCTTACCATTAATATGAACAAAAATCTCAAATATATACATTTAAACTACAAAAATTACTTTTCTACAATTAAAAATCGTTATATTGAAATCAGTATTAAATTTTCATACACAATAAATTTAATAATCTTTTATTAATTAAATTAAAAATCACAAGAGTGAAAAAAATATTGTTAATTTTCCAATATTCTAAGTTGATGTTTGTTGTTCCCGTCTGCGTTTGTTGTGCTTCTATATTTTCGTTGGTTTAATTATGTTCATATTGATTGCTGGCTATATTCTTGTGACAAAGATGAACGTTATGAATATTTCAAGTATGTCATACTGATTGTTTTGCTATATCGTTGTGACAGGATGAAACCGAAACTGAAACCTTGGGAAATGCTGGACTTGACAATGAAGGACGACCCTCTACTTTGTGTGGTGATGATGCAACTGGTGGGTATCTGCTGGGCCATCTCAATGGTCCGGCAGCTCGAGTTTCTGTGTAAGAAGCTGAACAAAATGGACATCAAGGATCATCTCTCCATACAAGACTTTGTCAACCGAATTCCTAAGGATCCGGGTCCAAATGGTCTTCTTTTCTATGATGGAGGAGCAAAGGACGCAGAACACTACATTGAATACCTCCAAGAATTTGGAACCCTCCTTGAGAGTCAGTGTGGCTTGAGTAACAGGGTTGATGTTACCATCAGTTCATTGGTGAGTAAATCCTTTCATTGGTAGAATTTCATTACATTTTCTTGTTTTGGTGCTTAATTAAGTTACAATCTCTCAGGATGTACGTCCGCGCTACCATCTCGAGTCATTTCAGTTCGTTGACTTGGCATATTATCAAAGTGAAAGCGGCCTTCCTACAAGAGATAGATCATGCTTTGAGCGTTTTCATCAGTCTATTCAGAAAATATTGGGGAAAGGTCTGATTGTGACAATTCGGATCCCATCCTATGCCAGCTACTGGGACACATATGGCAAAAGCAATGGACATGTTATTATTTATTTCCTCTTTTTTAGCCTGTTTTACCTCTAATTCTCAGCGACTCTTTACCTGTAAAAGATAAACAGTTCCACATGCATGAATCTGTATGTATAAAGAGGGAATTTGTCATGAAATTTTAGCAGAACAGAGACAAGAAAACAAGAATAATTGTATGATGTCTTAAAGAATGGATAAGTTTTTCCCAGAAGAGTTCATCTATCACCTTGCCCAAATTGTTCTCCAATTGTGAAATCCTCCCATAAGATTTCATAATCCAAGCAGATCCATATCGACCTTGTTCATAATAACAGTGCTACTGGTACTTCCACAGCTGCTAGTACTGGAAGCCTTAATACTGTCACATGCATGGCTTTCAAAAACCAAAATCAAAATCAGTCCAGGCTATCCTCATAGTTCTTTCTTCCCATCTTTAAACCAATCAAAATTCCACATTACAAAAGAGAAGACAGGTAACTAAAGAGATAGAGAAAAAAATTACGCTGGCTTTAGCTTCTATAAAAGTAGCTTCATTCTCAAGAAGTAGCAGCTTCGTTACAACCGTTCTTGGCTGCAACATCCTAGGGTTGGTTGAGCCAATCAAGCTCACTCATTGGGAGCTCTTTCACTTCCTCCACATTGATTCTCCACAACACATTCTTACTTTCAATGCTCATGCCTTTGATTGCAAATAGCCTCCAAATCAAACCCTTAACGAATCTGTATTCATTAGTAGTGTAAAAATCAACTTGTTTCTCCACAATGCTTTCAATATCTAAAAAAGTGTCTCCGTCGTCTAGCTCTTGAAACCATAAACCTTTCGAAAGATCCTTATTTCATACAAAATCATCTTGGAACCTATGAATGTATACGTTGTACAAAAAGAGACCTTACTTCCCTTAGAACAATATTTTCCCTAATTTTATATAATACTAACATTTTTTTAACAAGTACAAGTTTCAGAGTTCTTATATTTCTTTACAATTTTTTTTTCCTTTCTATATAAAGTTTTTAAATGATTGAAAAATGGTGAAAAAAACAAAAAAAAAACTGAAAATTTCACAATAGAGAGACCCTTTGACTTAAAAAAGTCTAAAGGTTTTTTTTTTCATAAATAGTTCATAAAGCTTAAAAACGTGTTCACTCTTCTTGACTTCTTGATTAAATAGTTCATTAAGGTTTTTTTTTTTTTTTTTTGTTCACGAGAAGAAAAAGAAAAAGAAGAAAAGTTATTGTTAATGTTGTTTAGTGAAGGTGCTAAAGATATATGGGTATGGAGGAAGTTGTAGAGAAGTGAAACAGATGAGACATTTCATGAAGAAGTTGAAGTGTCTTGAAGTGGTCAAAGATAAGGTTCAAGTGGATGAGCAAAATAAGTTCTTACCACTCACCAATGAACTAATTAAGCTCCTTCTCTACATCAATGATGAAAGATCTCACTTGACGATTCATATTAAGAAACTAAGTACATTTTCAGAAACTCTATCTATATCTTTCCTTATAATTTTCTTCTCCAACGCAAATTATACCTCCTCATCATTAAGGTTCAAGACATCATTCTCTGGCAGCTCTTTCTCTGTTTCTTTCACTCCTCTCTCGACAATCACATTGATTCTCCACAACACAATCTTACTTTCCCATTTCATGCCTTTGATTGTATAGAGTCTCCAAAGCAGACCCTTAACGAATTTGTATTCGCTAGTATCGTACCATCTCAACTGTTTCTTCACAGTAGTTTCCACATCTCTGAAAGCTCTCCTCACAAGTCCAACTTCCATTCCTCTTTTCACAAGCTCTCTCACTGAATCTATCATCTTATGTGCAATCTCCTTAACGGATTCAGCGTGTCTTGAGATCTCTACCAAGTGAATTGCTGCGCAGAAAGCACCCGTAAATGTCCAAACCCAGCAACTGTTATCTACCAACAACTCTGACGTTGGTGGGTCTAGCCTTGTGATTATCTCTGGGAGAAGTTTCTCCATCACAGGAACCACAAAATCATCTTCAAGAAACGCATTTGTTAAGCATTGGAAGATATAAACCGCTCTGTGAAACTCTGTTTTGCTTTGCGATGCAACATAGTCACGTAGTTCATACCAAGTCTCTTGTTGATTGACAAATATCTCATACGCAACATGGTTCACAACCTCACCTAGGACTTGAAACATACTGTCTGAGAGTCCTTCTTCCTTTAAGCAAGACATGAGCAATGGTTGGAGTTCTCTCATCTCTGTAATGTCTATTTGCAACTTCTTTGAAGTATGAGCAGATAGTAAGACATTGAGCCATCTGATTGCTATCTCTCTAGACCTAACTTCAAGTTCAGTGGACGCAAAGATCTTCAACACTTTCAATGAAGATAAACTCTTCAAATGATCATACCAGCCACTATCAAACTCGTCTCTAAGATTCTCAAAATCATATCTCTTTGGTTCTGTAACCAACATTTTGATCTTCCTCACAATCTCCTTAGCATTTGTTCCAACTACTCCTTCAATCTCATTCATAGAAGCCAACACAAAATGGCATTGATCTTCACTGTACTGATACATACTCATCTCTCTTGAGAAGAACCTCTCGAAATTTTCAAGCCCACGTAACAAAAACTCTTCTTTCTCCTTATTCACCAACTCAATCACTGAATTCACAACAAATGAAAGTTGAATCCCCATTACTGCACTTATATCATCATACGTCATATTTGTATTCATAAACAGAATCCACATTTTAAAAAGAGTTTGTAAAGCCAAGCTCCAATCTTCAACTCTGTAAGGATCAAGAAACACATTATCAACTCTCTCTAATAACTTCAACAAAAACTTGCCGATATAATCTTTGTAAACTGGTGGCAAATCAATGAAGATATGAAACGCCTTACGAGGCTCTTTGCTATTCGCTAGAGACAAGATACAATCACCAAGCTTGTCCCAATTACCATTATGCAAGTACACAACATTGTAGGCTACAAAGTAAACGATTCTTTTGAGGATCTTGATGTCAGATTCTTTAGTTTCTTTCATTACAAGGCATTTAATCAAAACCCTTTTGATTTCATAGAGAGAGTCGAGAGAGAATTTGAAGTTGCGAGTTCTTGAATCGGTGAGGGCTTCGGAGAGTAGATAGATTGATCTGAATCTGATGACGCCATTGGAAGAAGATTGATAGACTTTAAGAAGCATTAGGGTTATGAAATTTAGGTTATTAGAGACGCAGAAATCGAACAAAGCACGAGCTGTTTTGTATTCTTCTGATTCTTGACGGGTAAAGAGATGGTCGACGATAATCGCTAAGCCTTCGTGGCTTGGAGTTACAAGAAGATCTCTCGCTTTGAAGCTACGATTCAAAGATTTCGTCATTTTCCCGAGAAAAGTTTCGCTTGTCGTCTAAGAATCTTCTGGAAAAATGTAGCGAGAGTTTGTGTTTACTGTTTATTTATCTCGGAACTAAATATAAACCGGACTTAACCGCATACCTGGCGAAATCATTCGGTTTGATTTTAATTAACTCCAAGATTTTAATGGATAACATTTTAATGGTAATATTGTATAATCGCAAAATTAATAAAATAAAATTAAAATATAAGCAATATAATTATGCAGATTAAAAAGCTATGGAATAAAACAAAATATTAAGTACCTATTTATTTGCATAATTTTTTCTTTTTACATTTTATTTAGCATTATGTAATTTACTAAATTTTCTTGACGGGTAAAATATTTACAAATTGCATTAGAATAAATTGATTCCCTACATCTCACTGGAACTGAGTATCAAAGGCTACAGTCCTACCGAAACAGAATTTGTAACTTGCTATTATATCATCTTGCCTAGCAGGCAAAGATTTCACTCGGGGAAAAAGATGATTCATTCGGATCAACATGAAAGCCAATACGGCTCGGTGTCATTATGTTAATAAAAAATGGCTCTGCTCTCATGCTATTTGGGATCCTCATTTTGGTCAACCGGATTCAGAAGCTGAAACAGAGGATCCAAACCATAGACCATGATAAACAGTTCCACATTTGTTATACATCATCATAGGAAGGAGACATCGTAAGTCCAAGGCTCTCTCATCTAATCTTATCTTTTCCCAATTCCCAAAACCCTCCAGCTGATATTTTAACAAAAAGTGTTCCGTGATCTTCCCGCAGTGTTAACAAAGATGTTTCCGTTAAACTTCTTTGGTCGTGACTCGTGACCCGTGAATAAAAGTTTGTTATCGTGATAGTGATTTAAATATTTTGAGAGGGAACTTATATATGTGGTTTTTACTTAGACTTGTTGTGTATAAAATATGATCATTTGACGGTATGTTAGGCAAATTTACAAACTACACAGTCCAACAAGGTTAGAGATTCCATTAGATTAACTTAATTTGTATGGAGAGAGGTAGTCTCATTTAGTCATTTAGCAAGTATTTTGTAACAAAAATATCATAGTTATTTTACGTAATTTAATAAAACTCATTGATATTTATAAAGTACTCTTTCAAATTTATAAATTGTTGTTATTGCAATAAATTATATCTTTTTTTTTTTAGGTAAGTATATTTAGTCAAACTTCATTCGTTTAGATGCATACCTTAAAGTTTGACGGAAAAAAAAGATGCATACACTCGGCATGTCATCATCAGTCATCATAATATACTTTTACTGGTAGCAAAAGAAAAATTTTCTAAACCTACAAAATAAGACTTTCAAATCTTTCAATTTATAGAGTCAAATTCACGGCCAAAGAGATTAATATACTTCCATAACTGTAAATTTTAATACTTAAGATATACTTTGAATTATAATCTTTAATTTTTTTACCAAAAATATATAATTGGTATTTAAAATTAGTAAATTTATAACTCTCAAGGAAAAACAATAATAATTTATACGTTGTCTAACATCAATGAATACTAACATAGACTAGATACATGCATGGATCTTTAGTCACCCTCCCACTGAAATATATCTTCTTACATTTTGTTACATCTATAAATAGGGAAGATATAAGTTCTATCTAACCACTCTCACATAAGTTTACAACTATGTTTTTCATTAATAAGCCTCATATTATATTATTGTTTATGATCTCTTCTACTCTTATTCTTTTTGCATCAGCATCAGATTTGTCAAATGTTCCAGCGGAAGCACCAACTTCGGGCGACGACGGCTTGTCACCATTAGCCGGAAAGCATGTTGTAATCCACAACAAAGTAAAAAACAGAGAAACTTTAAATGTACATTGTAGATCTAGTGATGACGATTTGGGGATGATCCATATCCCTTGGGATCATACTTGAGATTTCAGATTTCATGTTAATCTTTGGAAAACTACGAAATTCCGTAACAGCTATTTGGACTTGAGTGGTTTGACATCGATCTCAGTCTCATTATTTTACTATATTTAAAGTATCAAGAGACGATAGTGCGTTTGGAAAAATTCCAGTTTGCAAAGAATGTATTTGGGAGGTGAGAAAAGACGATAACAATCCTATATGTCGTATTACTCGCGATGGATCAGATCCTTACTGTTTCAAATGGGAGGATAGTCCTTAGGGGAAAAAAAAAAAAAACTTTTTCCAAAATATAAAAATAAAAATTTATTGTTATCAATCTATCTTATCTACTAAATGTTACCATCAAAATTGTTTGAATAAAATATTATCACCATCTATAATATTTGAATGTTTAAAGTTTTCTTTATTTTTTTAAAACACATTTTATTTTCTTAAAACTCATGCTTATTTTAATGTTATTATCAAGAAACACATAACATCAATCAACAAGATCATGAAAGAAGATTTATTATGAGAGTTTGACAAGTCGAAAATATATAATTTACTTAATACTTACAATCTTCAATTATGTATATTTCTTATCGTAAGACAACATGATTTCAAGTTACCCAACAGCTATTTGGACTTGAGTGGTTTGACATCGATCTCAGTCACCAAACAACTAAAAATGAACAACAAGAAGAAAGAAGATAAGACTTTGCAAGAATAGACATATATATCAATCTCGGTTCGACTCTGGACGCCGATGTTCTGAGCCCTGAAACTCTTATAAACTTACTTTGCCAAGCTTAGTTGAGACCAGCCTGCCTCTCCCACTTGAGATCAGCCGAGAATTCGGACAATGCGGATCTGGGATCCCCTTCAGCTATAGCCAAGTAGTACAGAGCTGTTCCATCATCGACTTGCATACTTCTCCTTAGAGAATCAATTAGCCTTCGTTTTTTATCGGCTGATAAGTTGGATAGATGATTCGTTCCGGATACAGGTTGTTCTCTCTTCGGTCCACCTTCAAGGTAAAGCACTGCTACTTCTCGTTTGGCATATTTGTCTAGCTCTACGTAGCATGTGTTGTTTGCAAGAATTTCGGGGTTGCTTATCGGGATAAGCAGTCTGTCTCTTGAGTAAATCCCATGGTCGCTCATCATGTTGTTTAACCGCTTTATGTCCATAACCTACATTGTTCAATGAAAAGGTGTAATATTTTCAGTTTGCGACAACGGAAAAATGAAAACAAATGTGGCGATATGAGAGCGACAAATAACAATTGTAGAAGGAAAATTCACAGCGAAAGAGCAGATAAGGCAGCTTAGTGTTCACAGAAAGAAAATGGAAAATGACAAAGTAATGAGATGCTAGAAAGCTTAACAGAGAGCATATAATATCTAAACTTTTACACCGAGAATAACTCCATATACATTATATACAATTTATTACAAATTTCATGTAATGTGAACTACTGTCTAAACTGTGTTCATTACATTCCCAGTAAGAGCTAATAATGTTGTTAAATAGACTAGAATTCACAGAACGTCAAAGTCCATCTTCGACAAAACTTTCTCTTTCGTCTAAGTTCTAACACAGAGCCTGGAAACTTAACATATGTTCTTCAAGAAAGAGATATAATTATCATAGCGATAGCAATCTCTATCCAGGTACCGACACAGCTAGTTAGAAAACTAACAGTCTGTTACTAAACGAGACAAAAGGCACAATATACTAATGAACAGAGCCACAAATTCCATCGTGTGGTGTTGAGTGTTAACACTCACAGTTCCAATAGAAAGACTTTTACTTATGCCTCAAAAATCGTTGCAGGAGTTTCAAACAACAGTTTGTATATCTTAATTACAAGTTTCTTCTACATTTACACACAAATTAAGGAAAAACTTTAAAGTATCTCTTAAGCAAACTTCAAACTAAAATCATTCAAAAATCTGCTTCAGGATCTACACAGATTCTTTAGTTAGATTCAACATAGCAAAATCTTTGAACAATCCAATCACTCAAAATCCAAATTTATATTTGAATTCAAAAGCAGAACAGCAAAATCTCATCTCCTAAATTCTAGACATAAAATTACATCACATGAAAAAATCCAAAGATTAACGAAGAACACAAAAATTAAGATTACATTTCAAAATCAATTCCTGTAATCATAGAATCAACAGAACTAATCAATCGTTACCTGAACGGAGTATTTGACGGCGAGGCTAGTAACACTATCACAACGACAAATCCGATGAGAAATTGCAAATTTCCAAATTCCATTATCTCTCCAAAACGTACCAGAAGCTGGTCTTCCAACAAGTTCCTTGATCCGCCATGGCGATGTGAAAGCCGATACAACAAGATCGTCCTCTGTAGCTACATAATTCCAAACTTTACAAACGCAGCTCGCACGCGCTAGATCGGCGACGGAAAGCTTCTGGAAGATCAGGATTAGTGTGTCACGGCAATAAAGCGCCATGAAAAGTGAGAATTTAACGGCGGAGATTGTGTTTGGTTGATTGATCGGTGGTTTTGGTGGTGCCGGTGAAGTTATCGTCGACTGCGATTTTGATCGCCGTGGAAGCAGCTCATCCACAGCCTTTAGATGATTATAAGCGAATGAGAGAATGTCCACGACCACGAGATACATTTTATAATATAAAATATGTTTTTAAATTGTGATTACATGATATTAAATAAATAAATAAAATATTTATTATTGGATAATTCATTTATTATTTTATGAAAATAAAATCAATAAAATTTAGAATTTTTTTTCAAAATACCACACATTAAAATTTACTAGTTCTCATTTTTCAATAAGGCACAAGATTCATTCTTTTCTCCGTCTTTCCGAAAAGCTAAAGTGAGTGCGTGACCATAAGCTTATCTGAGCATTGAGATCTATTTGATTGAAATTTGTGGTTGTCCCATGGATTAGGGTTGAATACATGGTCGATTATTGTGTTTATTTATGCTGGGATTGCATAAGTTTTGTACTATGCTTGTGGGTTTCAAGATTAGTGCAGGGATTGAAGTTATGTTGCATGTTTCAACCACATAGATGAACACCTACAAAGGCATATGGATAGATAAACCTCATTGTCGTGTCAAAAACCTAAAATATTTGGATTAGTTAGTGAATAAAATTGTTCTCGTAACCATATGGTACATATGAGAAAGTACATGTGGATGATTATTTGTGGATGGTCGCTACATATTGAATATGAATGGTCACTTTTCGATGTCGTACATATGAGATATTGAAATATGAAGATCTGAAACTTTATGTATTTCTTTCTCATATGCAGCCACGATATCACGTCCACAATACCATGTTCACATGAACAGAAAAATACAATGTCTCCGTAAAATCACCACAAAACATACTAATCATGTTTTTTTTTTTTTTAATAATTTCACCACCCATAAAGACCATCCACAAAAGACCATCCACAAGAGACCATCCGCTAATTTTTTGCTAGCTTCGATGACGGTGACGGTGACGAAACTTTATCATTTTTCAGGGAAATTCCTTATATGCCACGGATGGATTACACTATTTGGACAATCATTAATGGATGTAATATGCGACAAGAAGATAATTTTTCGTTTTGAACATTTATTGTCAATGAACTAAACAAAAAGTTACATCTTTTATCGATCAATTGCTATCCACTATATTCTCATCCATAATTGTATATATTATTTGTTTTCTAAGATTTGTTTATTTAGATCTGTATATTTAAAATGAATGAATAATGTTTAATACCTAAAATAATATAATATAATATTGGGTTAAATTAGTAGATAACCAAATTGGACATGGTTATTGGCAAAATAACTATGTCACAGAAAAAGTTAGTAACTAACGTTTATTTTGGCTGTTTTTGGACGAAAATAACCTCAAGTAGTTGACAACTAGAGAGAGAAAAAGAGAAAGAGAGGAAAAAAACTGCAACAACGCTTTGTAATTTGGCAAAAAAACATGAAATATATAATAATATCATGGAATATGAATAAAAATGACGAACACTAAGAAAAAAGAACATGATATTTGAAGATAGAAATTTCAAGAGGAGATTTGCAAGAATGGTGGTGACGATGCAATTGAAAAAGAGAGAGAGACAGATAGAAGTGCATCAATTCGGCAAAAATGAAAGTTCCAGCATGAATAGAGACTTCAAATATTTGAATTCCGGTGTGATAGTCGACAATAAGAGAAAAAATCGATGTCATTTAAGAAAATAGTATGTTATATTGAAAAGTAAATCGTGTTATTTATTATTTTTATTTTTATTATTATTTTTTTTTGTCAAGGAATCGTGTTATTTATTAAAACATCTGTATTTTTGAAGAAACAACAAGTTATCTGTTAATACAAATAAGTAATCTGTTACAAACAAAAATTACGAATACTAAGTTTAAATAACATGTTATCTAAATTGGTACGGTGTGATCTCTGCTTTGGTACGCTTTCTGGCCAGCCGAACATAGCCGTGGCTGAGGCAGTGGTCGTCTGTCTGATGATCCGGCGTAGGTGGAATGTGAACAGTATACCTCACAATGCACTCGTAATTAGTCGTCTAAGCCGTTAGATCTTCCATAAACTTTGAACAGCTCCAAGATTCAAACCCAATCTTAATCTACCAAAGCATCGATTCCCGTAAGACAACATTTTTGTTGTGTAATAGATTCCCATAAGTCCTAGATTCATCAATAACCAATAAGTTTAAAACCCAATCTTACATAATCAAGAAATATATATTTTTATAAAACAAGAACGAAACAAGATCCGTGAGAAGAAGAAGAGTAAATCACCTGATGAAGGTTTCTTGATAAAACAAGAACGAAATCTCAGAAAAATAAAGATTCAACGGTCTCTTAAATTAAAAAGAGTTTGAGGAATAAAAAGATGAAAACCAAGAGAAAGAAGAAGAAGATGAGTACGTTGGAAGAAGGGGGAGAGATAGAGGAGAGAGAGAAAAGGAGAAGGTAAATATTGAGAAAAGAAGAGGATATAGATGTATTTTATCTACAACGGGAGACAGGCACTATTTGTCAGAGGATTAGTTAATCTATTCTTATTGATTTTGAGCTTAGTTACTATAAATTCTCTATAATATTTCTGCTGTTAAAAAAACAACGTAAATCTTCTTTGATACCTAAAATATAGTAAAACGGATCTTAAACTGTTGAAAAAAAGAATAATAATTTTTTGTATAAAAAATATTTATGTAGAGAAGAGAGAGAGAGAGAGAGAGAGAGAGAGAGAGAGAGAGAGAGAGAGAGAGAGAGAGAGAGTTGAATGACTTCGTACCGGAGAAACGCTACAGCACCGGAGAAGATTTGGGCACTCAAACTTAAACTGAAGCCAAGAAAAATACTCGGAGGAGCTTAATAGATAGGTAGGCCGTGAAAGTATAAACTAGGGTTTCTTCGTTCTTTATCTTTTAGGATCGTCCTTCAACTTATTTGAATTACCGAAACTACCCTTAATTCAGTTCTATTATTTTTTAATTTATTTTTCGATCCCTCTATAGCAATCTGTTTACCAATATAACTTCTAAGTTTTTTTTTTTCTTTTTTTTAGGTCAAATAAAATCACTTAAGTTATTATACAGTATAACAACAATAAGGGTTCTTCAAATGGTGTAAATTATGTTATGCGTAATGGTTATACAATGAGATTTTTATGAGAACAATAAGGGTTCTTCGACAGCAGATAGCGGAGGGCGGCATGATCAGAATGGACGATAACCTTCGAGCCCACTAAATAGGATCGAAACTTCTCAAAAGCAAAAACAATAGCAAGAAGTTCCTTCTCCGTGGTAGCATACTTGGTTTGTGAATCATCTAGTGTGCGAATGGCATAGTAGATAACATGGAGTTTATTATCCTTGCATTGGCCCAAGACTGCACCAACGGCAAAGTCACTCGCATCGCACATTACCTCAAAAGGCAAACTCCAATGAGGGGGTTGTACTATGGGGGCTGTCACAAGCGGTTACTTCAAGACGAGAAACGCTATCTGACAGTCATCATCAAAGACGGACATCTTTGCACAATAGATGAGTAAGTGGTCTAGCTATCTTGGAGAAGTCTTTGATGAATCTTCGGTAGAAGCCCGCATGGCCAAGGAAACCGCGTATCTCTTTCACCGTCTTTGGTGGTTGTAAACTTCTCATCACTTCAATCTTCGCTTTATCGATCTCAATTCCCTTTTCCGATATTAATTCGGTGTCCCAAAACGATCCCATCGGTACCCATGAAATGGCATTTCTCCCAGTTCAGAACCAAATGCTTGTTTACGCATCGTTGTAACACCTTGCAGAGATTAGATAGACAGGCGAAAAACGAGGGGCCATAAACGGAGAAGTCGTCCATAAATACCTTCATGATTTCTTCAATGAGATCGGTAAAGATAGACATCATGCATCTCTGAAAGGTGGCGGGGGTATTACATAGACCGAAAGGCATTCTTCGATAAGCAAAGGTGCCATAGTGGAACGTGAATGTGGTATTCTCTTGATCATCTGGATGGATCGGGATTTGAAAGAAACCCGAATACCCGTCGAGGAAGCAGTAATATGGATGATTGGTCAAATGCTTAAGCATCTGATCAGTGAAAGGAAGTGGGAAGTGATCCTTTCTCGTAGCAGTATTAAGCTTCCTAAAGTCGATGCATATCCTATGGCCCGTGACTGTACGAGTAGGGATTAAATCGTTCTTTTCGTTCGCCACGACGGTTAAACCACCTTTCTTGGGCGCAACGTGAAGTAGACTTACCCATGTGCTATCAGAGATTGGGTAAATCACGTTCGCAACTAGGAGCTTCAAAATCTCCTTCTTCACCACTTCCCAGAGGTTGGGGTTTAATCGCCGCTGATGCTCAATGGATGATTTGGAAAGATCCTCAAGATGGATGCGATACGTGCATAGCTCAGGTGAAATCCCAGAAATGTCGTCGAGAGAGTATCTTAAGGCTTTCCTATACTTTCTCAACTCACAGAGCAAAAGTACGGTCTCCACATTGTTCAGGTTAGCATTAATGATTACCGGATACGTGGAATTGGGTCCAAGATATGCGTACCTGAATCCTTAATGGAGAGGCTTGAGCTCCAGCTTCAGCGCTGACAGTTCACTCCATTCATCCGCGTGTTTTGTAGCTTTTCCAATGTGGGGACCGATCGGTCTGGATCTGGGACCGGTCTCTCCATCATCCAGCACGTCAGTATCGACAGAGAAGACATGACTGATTGGTCCTGCTGATGGACCGGTTGGTGCGTCTCGCAAATCCAAAAACGCGACTTTATTTCTCCATGATAGGAGCTGTGTGAAGTGCACGCAAGAGTTCTGTGGTTTCCATATTGAGATACACAAATCCATCCTCTGTCTTTGTTAGAGCTGCCTGAAGATGGTCGGTGGAGCATACTTCTTCATAGATTTCATCTGCTATCTCCTCCACCGCGTCAACCCAAAAGGTTTGACCGTCAATAGTAGGCTTCTTGGCCAGCTGCTCTAGATTGAACTTCATCACGAGATCATCCATATGGAGCTCTATCTTTCCTTCCTTAACGTTTATCATAGCTCCGACTGTAGCGAGAAAAGATCTTCCTAGAATTATTGGGTCGCGGGGTTCCTCGTCGAGTTTCAAAATGATGAAATCGATGAGTATATAACTCTTCCCAATTTGGACTAGTAGATTCTCTACCACTCCTTCTGGTCGTCGCGTTGATCGGTTGGCCAATATGAGAGTTACTCTTCCTCCTAGGTCGCAAAGGCAGTTCTTGAACTGCAAATTCCCTATCATGTATGGTAGAGTGAATGGACCTGGATCTTCTCGCTTTTTCGGTAATCGGTTTTGAAGTATCGCACTGCATTCATGCGTGAGATGCATCGCTCCTTGGTCTAAGCTAAGCTTATTAGTCAAAATATCCTTCATGAGCTTCTTGAGACAGGGTACCATTTTGATCGCTTCAATGAAAGGGAGCCTGACGTGGAGTTCACCTACGACAGACTTCATTTTGTCGTATTCGTTTTCGCGCATCTTGTTCTTCCTACGAGTTGGAAAAGGAGCCTTTGGTGGGATTACCGGCGATATAGGAATCATTGGTCTTGGGACTTGGACAGGTCTCCTCTCGATTTCTGGATCTCTCTAAACATCATCGTCGTCACCCAGGTCTAATGGATTGATCCTGGTGGAGGAGGGACCGTTGTTGCTCACGGACCGATCAGTCTGCATGGGAGATCGGTCGGTCTGGACCTCTTGTTAGGACTGTCGTCTCTCGCGGACCGACTGGTCTCCTTACTAGACCAATCGATTTCCTTTGGCCATTTGGGTCCTTCATAGCCTTTTCCGTTCTGCATCATTATTGCATGTAGGAACTCCCTAGGGTTGTTTTCTGGCTTGCCTGGAAGCGTTCTTGGTGGTGCTTTGACACCGGATGCGGTCTGCGCTACCTGGTTTTCGAGTATGCGCATATGAGTGCTCAATGTCTTGATTCTCCCATTGAGATCGTTATTCATGTTGTCGATTTTGACGTTAATGTCGCTGGAACTCTTCTTGTGGCTCTCTGTAACGGGGTGCATCATAGCCTCGAATCTACTTTCTTGCAGATTAGCGTGATAATGTGAAGCGATGGGCTCACCATACTGGAAGGTACTGGGATGAGGCTGAAACCCTTGCTGAACTTGCAGTGGTAAGTAAGCTTGGTTGGAGTAATTCTCGTAGTTCTGGTTGAAGCTTCCCTTCGGGAAGTTCCCCTGTCTACCAACATAGTGAAGCTCTTCCATTTCACCGAAATCGATGCCACTAATGTTCTTTTGATGCACAGATGTCGTTTGTCACCCTCGCCTCAGGAGGAGATTTACCTTAGCAGTGAGCTCCTTGATAGCATTAGTTTCGTCCAAAGGTACACTTGGGTTGTTGTTGCTAGTACTTGCCGCTAGGTTGTCGATTAGAAGGCTTGCTTCGTCAAGTGGGTTGGTGGAAAAAATAATCATCTCGACATGCTGTATCCAACGCCATTTGATATTCTAAATCAACCCCACAATAGAAGATGTTCATGAGACTGTCCTTTGTGTACCCGTGATGCGGGCAGTCTCTTATATAACCCTTAAATCGTTCCCAAGCTTCGCAAAATGGTTCTCCTTCCTCTTGGGAGAATGCAGCAATTTGATTTCTCATTCTTGTGGATCGAGACTTGGTGTAAAAATAATTCAAAAATTTTCCTCTACATTGCTCCCAAGTTGTTAAAGATCCCGGCTCTAGCATCTTGAGCCACCTCAAGGCTTTGTCTCCCAAAGAGAATTTGAAGAGAGTCAGCCTTAGGTAATCATATGGCACTCCGCTCGATCTCGTAGTGTCGCATAACTCTTCGAAAGCTTCTATATGGTCTATGAGGCTTTCTGACGCTAAACCGTTGAAGATACGGTTCTGTACCAGAGACATCAAACTGTGCTTGATCTCATACCCCTCTACCTGATCATCACGGATAAACAAATAAAAACCTATCATACACTATACCGGATCAAAACGGTAATCATAGTAGTACTTTAGGGTCGAATCCACAGAGACCAAAGATACACTTTAAATCAATAGATTAAGTTAAGCTAAGACAAAATAAGTAAGAGTTTTTCTAACAACCTAACGATAGAAATAAATAAGCAAACAATAATAAAAGAAGTATTAGGCATAGGGAGACCATCCAGGATGTGACAAAACAATTAAGTCAATTAACAGGAAATATTAAGATACGTTCTAGAACTCAATTCACAATGGTAAGGTAAATCGATTCTCACGCAAATACCTACTTAGCAATATTTAGAGAACGCTTTACGCTAGGCTTCCCTAAGTAAAACTAGCATTAACAACAAGATCGATATGTTCACAAGATATCAAAACGAGAGCTTTGCGCTTGCCAAGTTATGAAATCTTGCTCCCCTAGTGTTGATTCCAGCGACTAAACATCACCTAAGATCTTAGAACAAGTTAGCTACTCAAGCCCTAAGCATTAAGAACAACAATAGGAAAAGAACTATAAATTAAATTCCCAAACTAACAACCTAATAATTAATCACATCCCTTCAGAGAAACCCTAGCCTAATAAGGAAACTACTCAAGCATAAAAATAAAAACAAAGATGGAACTAAAAAGAAACATCTTTAAAATAAAACTAAGAGTGTATTGAGATGTGAATCTCTTACAAACTCTAAAAGGGAGAGAATGAATTGTGTGTTGATACAATAGGCGAGCCCCTGTTTATATAGTAAAGGGAGAGAGGCCGCAAAAGGAAAACAAGAGAGAAAATGGAAAAAACGAAAAATGGAAAATCTTGGAGAAGAGGCAAGCGGGGATCGATCGATCCTAGGTCTTTTTCGCGTTTTGGGCCAAAACTCTTGAGTGGATCGAGCGGTCCATGGGCCTAGCAAGTCGGTGCCGCAAATCTTCAGGGATCGATCGATCCTTGGGTAGGATCGGTCGATCCTTCTTTATTTCTTCACGATTGGTCCATTTCTTCAAGCTTGGTCCATTTGCACTCTTATTTGATCCAAAATCCTTTCTTTTCCAATATTCTCCTTGTAGACCTGTAAATTACTAATCAAAGCAAATAGTCCTAATATTTATCTAATATAGGTTAGTTGACTCAAAATACAATCCTAAAACTTAGACTAAAAACGATAAAATTAAGACTCATCAATTCCCAGACTTGAATCTTTGCTTGTCCTCAAGCAAGAACAATCAAAAAGACAGATCTTAAAGAGAAAGGTTTGAAAACGGGAACTTACAACTTCTCGAGAATCTCCGTACTTCTTCCGCGAATCCATCATTCAAAGAATCGAGCTTACAACATGTATTAACCATTGGCTTAGCAACTCTCTGTACTGATGTCCCGGGATCTCAAGGAAGCTCCAATGTCTCCGTTGTTGACTCCCTACATTCATTCTTTACAAGCGTGCGGTCTCAACGAGGGAGTATCGATCAAAGATCGCGTAGACGCTTACCTTCTTCTAGCTTCCAAGACATTCTTCTTATGGTTCCTTTCCTCCTCTTCCCTTTTTCTTCATGAGATCGATTTCTCCCTACTTTTCTAGGGTATCATTTTATTTTTTCTATCGATCCTCTTTTCTCTTTTTTCTTTTTTAGCACGGGGTTGGTTTTCATGAGTCCGAAATATGCAAGGGGGTAACCACACATCCCTCGGCCCACTTCTTTGTTTACCACATCCCTTTTCTTTTCTTTTTCTCTTTTTCTTCTTTTTCTTTTTCAGGAAAAGAGAGGGGAATCCATACTTTTTCAAAGTTATGCGCGTCTTGGAGAGCTTGAGTCAGAGGTCGCGTTCGATGTATACCAAGCCCCAAGTTGAGAAGATTAAGTCCAATTAACGTCTTATCAAGGGTGGAGTTAACGCCATGTCAATCGGATTTCCAAGAGATAGGGACTTCTGGTGAGTTGTTCGGCTAATGGCGTTCCAATCTTCGGCTCTTCAAAAAGATAGTCATGATGGATAGCAAAAGATATTAGTACGAACACACGATTCACAAAAGAAATTCCAAGTTTCAAACCATTTTGACTCAATAAAACGACACAAATAAAAAATGTTAGCACAATAGTCACAATATCCCCCCAGACTTACTTCACACCGTCCCGGTGTGGAAGAAAAATCAAAGAAAGGAAAATGCAACTCATAAGAAAAATAATGTCAGAAAACATGACCGGATCGATCGATCCCGAAGGGAGATCGGTCGATCCTACCGTTAGTAACATAAATCCAAATACATAAGTTTAAAAGGAAACGAAAAATATAGTACAGAGGATAGAACCAGTGAAGAGGGATCTAATGAGACGGTGGAGTGTCCCGAACGCCTGCCTTCCGCCTGGTGCGGATACGGAAGTCATCCTGCACGCTAGTCTCTGAATCATCATGGCTAGAGGATGAGTGCCATGTAAGGGAGCGGCCAGGAGGGTCTGAAGAGTACTCCGCATCATCATCAGTGCGGACAGCAGAAATGCGAGCAAGGGCATCGATCTCAGGATCAGCCTCGTGTACAGGAGTAGGCTCGCGTGGAGGCGGCGGTGGTGGTGCAACGCAGCAAAGCCAAGAAGCAATCTTCGTCAGCAGGGTGTTGTTCTTCTTGGTCGTCTCGCAGACCCAACGCTCCACCTCTGTAGTCGGCTCCGCTGGATCCGTAGCGATGTAAGCGCTCATGTCAAGCTCAAATGGAGGTATCTGGCCGGAGAATGGCTGAAATGGCGGTGGCTGAGATGCAGAAGGCTCAGAAGGGCCAGGCTCATCAGTGCGTCGGGTGCGTGCTGCTCTCCGGACACCACTAGTCTTCGGCGGGATAGGTCTCTCGCAAAGCGCCCTAGCAGGCGGATCAAAGGCAATGTTGCCTGGAATAGCAAGAGATGTCAAAACCCTGGAAGCGGTAGACTAGCGAGTGGCGGATGAGGATCTCGCTGGCATAGAGGTGCTCCCGATCAATGAATCGCGCCTTGTTTTCCGGTAAGGGGCGCGTGATACCAAAACCGCAGAAAGCCATAATGGGAGTCACCATACTACCAATGGTGATGACCTTCTTTGAGGATCGAAGGGCGTTGTTGCGAACCTGGATGAACTCCTGGCAGAGCAAAGCGGCGAAGTTGACGCGATGCGTCTTGTTGTAGTTTACCGAGGCAGGATCGGTGATGAACGGGTGGAGCCCATAGAAGCACATGGCAAGCTCTGGTAGCTTCAGAGTACTCATCTCCGCGCGGGCGAAAATGGTACTACTCATGAATCGAACAGCGAGGCGGAGCACCGGATTGCGGATCAGTGCCTGCTTGGCACCCCGCGAGACATAGTCACCAGACCCAAAGGTCTGCCAGAAATCAGAAGCATCGGTGACTCCATCAAACTTGGCCTTCTCCCTCCTCGGAAAACCAAAAAGATCGCAGAGCTGGCTAAGCGTGACGGTAAAGGGTTTCTTGGCGAGGAAGAAGGAGATAAACCCGTCTGTAGCATCAAATGGATCCGTCGGGAAATGGAGCTCCACTATGGCGAGGAACTCAGCTGCGGCATTAGGGAATAGGGGCCATTGCTTCTCATGGAAGCTGCCAAAACCGGTGTTGCGCAGAAATGCCAAGACATCATCAAGGATGCCCAGCGCACTCTGGACATCGGTCTCCAGGAACCGTGTGGGCTCAAACTTGCAGGCTCGGAGCGCGGTGGTGTCTTTGTGGTTCTTGGTGGTCCACTCTCTTTCTCCAGTGATAGGTTCTTTGCCGCTGCGTCTCTGTCTAGGAGCCATTTCCTGCAAACAGAAAACACTCAAACAGAAATTAGAACAATTCACAAAGTTTAAAAAAAATCAAAATGATTTTAGAAACTCATATGAACAAGCAGTGCAACGCAAGCAACAACATCCAATTAAACATAAAATCGAAAATTCTATCGCACTCGCGAAATACAAAACAGAAAAATCGAAGCATGTAATGGCATTAAACTCAAACAACCAGCAAGCAATTTCTTTCTCTCAAACTCCATCGACAAATTCTAACATTAATCGCAATCGATTTACACATGCATAACACTTGAAATCTGAAAACTCTCAACATGTGAAGCAAAATCGATTGTGTGTAGTTGTCCTAGCAAGTCTATAACCATTCTAACACCCTAGTATGATCAAATTCCATGAGATATGATGAAGAACTAAGGTTTTCTCTAATACAAAAGAGAAACCCGAAATTCCATGCAAGCTCAAAAATTTCGAAATCTGTTACCTTGATCAATCAAGGCTGGGTATAGGTGGATCAGATAGAGCACAAAAAACTAGACAATTTACACTAAAAGATAGCCAAAATCGATGGAGAAATGAGAGAGAATGGGGAGCTCAAAGATGCAACAATGGAGGAGAGGAAGGAGGAAGAAGATGGAGGGCTCGATCCCTAGGGCGAGTTTTGTCCCCAAAAACCAGTTTAAACCGGTATGAATTGAGTTGCAAACCAGTCCAAACCGGAAAATCAATTTTTTTTCGAAATACCTGAGTCGGGATCGATCGATCCCTGGTGCAGATCGGTCGATCCCGAGGCTTCTGTCCCTCGGTTCGTTCTCCAGGCGAGATCGATCGATCTGTGGTATAGATCGATCGATCCTAAGTGTCTGATCGCCAAAAATTCGCATCTTAATGCGTCTAGAACCTATTCCTTAAACACTTAGGAATTCATTGATCCACTGATTAAATATCCTCAAATATAAATAGTCTTAAACTTAAAAATCAAAAGAAACAAAAACCAAAAGCTCAAAACATAATAGTTAGTACAAAAGCATCGGGTTGCCTCCCGGAAGCGCTTGTTTTAAGTCTATAGCTTGACTTTCTTTCTTCTAGGCTTGTGTTTGGGAGCGAGTAATTGGACCTAGTTCTCTTGAGATGCGTACGCTGCGTTCTTCCTCTTGGATACGAATGGGCCTAATCGCATTCTCTCTTGGTGTGATGTGATAGAAAACCCTTCTATCAATGTTGGTGAAGCATACTCGCTGATTTGGAGAATCGATGACAGCTCCGACTGTGTTCAAGAAAGCTCTTCCGAAGATGACTTGTCGACGCTTCCCGGGTACATCCACAACCTTGAAATCTGTGGGGACATACACATCTCCAATGCGCACCATCTCGTTGCGGAGCTCTCCTCTTGGTACCACTATGGACTCGTCAGCCATGTAAAGATTTGAAGTGGATGGATAGCAATTGGTGATTCCACATCGAGAAGCTATGGCGGTGGGGATCACACTTGTTCCGGCTCCGGAGTCGCAAAGGCAATTGTAAACTGAAGTACCATTGATAGCACATGAGATTACGAAGCATCCGGGATCTTCCATCTTAGGAAGGCATCTCCTTTCCGCGTTTCTTTCTCGTGCCCTATAGAAGTGTGCTTCGATGGAATAGAGTGGTTCTCTACTTCTCCAAAAGCACTTTTGCAAACAAGGATAACTGAACCAAGCTTCGTCAAAACTATAATCATCCGGCACCATCTTCACTCGCATCTCGAACATGTTGAGATCATGTGGATGAATCTCATCTCCCATTTCTTCTTGATTCTCGTCGGCGGGAAAACATGGAGGATTGCAAGTACAATTCCTCTTGACCTTTGGATAAGGCCATTGGCGATTTGCATACTTGCGAGGCGTCCTCTTCATCACAACGAACACATCGGCAAAGTTAGATCCCAAACGATTTGCTTCAAGCACCGGGTAATAGGCCACATCCTTGTCGATCTTAGTGAAAGTCATCTTGGGTTCTTCGAGGTCAAACACGGCTCCAACCGTGGTCAAGAAAGCGCGTCCCAAGATTAGAGGAGTTTCGGATCCTCCACTCATTTCCACTATATGGAAATCGGTGGGCACTATGTGGTTGCCAATGCGCACTTCCACGTCCCCTATGAAGCCTTGAGGGGTTGTTGTGGAAATCTTGCTCCCCTAGTGTTGATTCCAGCGACTAAACATCACCTAAGATCTTAGAACAAGTTAGCTACTCAAGCCCTAAGCATTAAGAACAACAATAGGAAAAGAACTATAAATTAAATTCCCAAACTAACAACCTAATAATTAATCACATCCCTTCAGAGAAACCCTAGCCTAATAAGGAAACTACTCAAGCATAAAAATAAAAACAAAGATGGAACTAAAAAGAAACATCTTTAAAATAAAACTAAGAGTGTATTGAGATGTGAATCTCTTACAAACTCTAAAAGGGAGAGAATGAATTGTGTGTTGATACAATAGGCGAGCCCCTGTTTATATAGTAAAGGGAGAGAGGCCGCAAAAGGAAAACAAGAGAGAAAATGGAAAAAACGAAAAATGGAAAATCTTGGAGAAGAGGCAAGCGGGGATCGATCGATCCTAGGTCTTTTTCGCGTTTTGGGCCAAAACTCTTGAGTGGATCGAGCGGTCCATGGGCCTAGCAAGTCGGTGCCGCAAATCTTCAGGGATCGATCGATCGTTGGGTAGGATCGGTCGATCCTTCTTTATTTCTTCACGATTGGTCCATTTCTTCAAGTTTGGTCCATTTGCACTCTTATTTGATCCAAAATCATTTCTTTTCCAATATTCTCCTTGTAGACCTGTAAATCACTAATCAAAGCAAATAGTCCTAATATCTATCTAATATAGGTTAGTTGACTCAAAATACAATCCTAAAACTTAGACTAAAAACGATAAAATTAAGACTCATCACTACCTAAGAAGCAGGAGGCCGAATGGGTGACCGGTTCGCATAGAAACGATATGAAGTGTCTTGTTCCTTGAGAGTAACGCATCTTGCGGGTGGAAACAGTGGGGCGAGAGCGTCGCCATCTTGGTTCTGGCCCGCGAGTTGCTTGTCGTGGTTGGCGTTTTCCATTGCGTGCACCTAAAATCAAAGATAAAAAGATAAAAATAATTAGGCATGGGCATTCGGGTTACCCATTCGGGTTCGGGTAAACGGATTTAGGAAAAGAGAACCCAATAGGGTTTTTTTGATATATGGGTTCGGTTCGGTTTGGGTAGTACCGGGTTCGGGTCGGTTACAATTTTTAATACCCAAAAAAAAACCCAAAAAAAGGTTTCATTTGGTTCGGATAATTTGTACCCGAAATCAGTCAATACCCGACCCAAAAACCCAAACTACACTTTAAATACATGAAAAAATATGCACTTTACCATCCAAAATCACATAAAAATTTGACAAAACATTTAATATAACTCCAAATTTAACATCCAAACTTTCAGAGATTGAAGAAAAAAAAATGATAATGATGACTCTTTCGGATTTAGATGATGACTCTTAAAGTGGAGAGATTTTAGGAAACTCAATCGACTCAAAATCTGAAAATTCCTAAAGGTCTAAGTGTTTGTTTTGGTTTTTCGGGTTTTATGGGTACCCAAACGGGTACCAGGTATTATCCGAACCCGAACCCGAACCCGCAGATTTAGAAGAATAGAACCCAATAGAGTTTTTAAGGCATACCCGTACCCAATCCGAACCGGTTTTTCGGGTCGGGTTCCGGGTTGGGTAATCGGGTACGGTTTTTTTGCCCGGCCCTAAAAATAATTAGTAAAATTTAGGAAATAAAAATCCTAGACTAAATTCGAATCTAAATTCTAAAAGCAATCGTTTGGTCCCCGGCAACGGCGCCAAATTGATCACAGGTCAATTAAAAAACTCAAAATGCACTCTACCAGATCAAATGGTAAATCAATTGTAGCATTAAAGGGTCGAATCCACAAAGAACAAAGATTGTACTATGAAATAAATTAGATTAAATAAAGGTAAGACAAAACTAATTATGATTTTTGGTAGTCAGGTTCAACAAAGCAAACTACACAATAAAACGAATAAATCAAATAAATAAATAAGCAATTAGACATAGGATATCTTTCGGAAATGTGAAATGATAATTCAGTCAAATAGCGGGAATTATTAGAACCGTTTTTGAACTCAATACACAAAGATAAAGACAACTCGCTATCGCGCAATTATCTAACTAAGCAATGACTATATCAGACCCTAAACCATCGTTTGAATCTAACATAGCAAGCAAGCATTGTCGAACAAGATTGATAAGTTCGCAAATTACCTTAACATCAACTCTCGTTTGTTTTTATTGCAATTACAAATTTAATATTGTTGAAAGATATTGACAATTCTATTTTACTCTTCCTACATTGGACTAACATCAATTATAAGTTATGGTCGACAACAACATTTTCGATTTATTGGTTTTGCTCACAAAGTCAAATTAGGGATGTTAATATGGGTTACCCGACCCGATCCGACCTGAACCCGTTTAGAACCCGCCCATTTAGAAGCCGAATCTCGAAACCCGTTTGAAACCCGCGAGCTATTAGGGTAACCCGAATAAAACCCGTGAGATTTCGGGTTACCCGGCCCACAGATACCCGTTTTTTTTTTTTTTTCAAAAAAAAATTTGTATTTAAGCTTATAAAATTAGTAATAAATTTGTAATATCTGTATTGAAAGGCTTAAAAACAAATTAAAAACTAATTTTACTTAGTATAATTTTTAAAACTTTTTAGTTAAATGTAAAAAAAAATATATATATATATTTTTTTTTGAAAATTAAAAAAAAAGAAGAAAAAAAAGAAAAAAAAAAACCATCGGGTACCCGAAACCCGAATGGGTAAACCCGAAATCGATCCGAACCCGTTTAAAACCCGCGAAATTTTAAACAAAATGGGCGGGTTTTGGGTATACAATATGAATCGTGTTTTCGGGTACCCGACGGGTTAAAACCCATTTTAACATCCCTAAGTCAAATCCATCTCAAGAATTAAATATTGTCTAATGATCTTTTTCACTTTGTTATTAGGCATTAATTGAATCAAAACTGAATTATATATGGTTTCTATATAGTTTTACTTTGTATAAAACCGATAAACCGTAAAAAAAAAAAAACGAACCATAACTAAACCGTACGTAAACTAGAATGTTCACCCCTAACAATAGTACCTTTGAGGTAATGTGTCATTTTGAAGTAACCGGATTACTTTGATACTGAGAGGGAATCCCTCAGATTTTCTTTCGGAATTAAAGATTGGGTTATACGACCATGGATTAATTTAAACAAATACATAAAATTTCTTCATACATCCATGGGTAGGACAACTTACATATAACTTAAAAGCTATAACAACCACAGAAATATAAACGCACACAAACACATGAATTGATAAATAACGTATATGGTACTTAACAATAACTAGGATAGAATTTTTCAGTATACAGTAATTTGGATATATAGTTTCAGGTAATTTGGATAAGATTATGTAACTTGATGATTTGTCTTAGGTCTGAATTTTCGGATATAAACTTGGAGCCAACCTAGGTTTCGCACATGCGAGTAGAGGCTTGGCCATGAACAAGTTGCTCTCCGCCGAGATGAGCTCGACTTGACTTTTACCATTAGGGAGAGTCCATTCGAACCCTTGGAGAAGCCTGGCTAACAACATGATGGTCATAGATGTCCCAACCTTAGTGCCTGCGCAGCTACGGTGACCCGTGCCGAATATTACAAACCGCATGGCCGGCTCCATCAAAGTCACGCCCAATGAGTTCTCGACATGGCCATCTAGATGTCTCTCTGGCTTGAATGCGTTAGGCTCGTCCCATATTTCAGGATTCCGACCAAGCCCCGAACGGCTCACTAGAATTTGACTACCTATTAAATTGCAATCAGAAAAATGCCTAGTGTCATATAATGTTAGAGAAATGCCTTGAGATAAAGTTAAACACCTTCGTTTCTATTAGTTGTGTTTTTCTTCTGTCCCAAATGAATATTCAATACATCTTTATGACTTTATTAGATCTCTTTTTGTCATACCTGTATACGGCATCGTCCATGCATGTCTTACGTAAGAAATGCCTCTCTTTTCTTGTAATCATCTTATACAATGTAAGATTACGTCAAGATTTATTGGTTTAATTCAGTCATAGTTAATTAACTTTTTTTTTCTTTAATTAACTTTTTATTTGACACGTCATTTTATTTTAAAGGAGAATTAAAGCCGCTTGGACCTCATTAACCTATATTTTCTTTATTAATGATTTTTTTTTTATGATTTTCATACATATTAAGAAAATATTAAAATTATCTTATAAATACATTATTTTTTGTGATTAACAATTTTCTATAATTCTAAACCAATAGTAATTCAATAAACTTAATTATCTATTTTGAAATTTACAATTCGTAATTACTAACTAATAAAAATATATAAAAAAAAAATGAGAAAATTTATCGTTTTAAAATATATTTTTTAAAAAAATACATTATTAAAAAAGAAAGAAAGAGAGTATTATGCTCACGGAATAAATTAATGACTTTTACCTTTGGGGACAAAATAACCCGCAAGTGTAGTATCTTCTCGGGCTACGTGAGGGGGCATGAACACATTAGCTGGGTGAAGCCGAAAAGATTCTCTACTACAAGCTTTGATGTAGTTGAGTTGTGGTATGTCTGATTCTTGCACAAGTCTGTTTTTACCAACTATCATGTCCAATTCCTTTGTGGCTTTCTCAAGAATCTCTGGGTGATTCAGCATCTCCGCTATCGTCCACTCCACGTTATTCATCGTATTGTCAATTGTTGCAACATTGATGTCCTACATACAAGATATTATATATACATAAGCGAATAATAATTAAACCAGGTTAGGATCTCACATACAAAGTTAGAAGGAACCTATATGGCCCAATCGATTCATTACTAACTAGTTTAAATTTGGAAATCTATAAATCCTCACAAAACCTTTTTTTTTTTTTTTTTTTTTTGATAAAGTGTGAATTTAGGGGCAGAGAGCTTCACATGCCAAAAAAAATAAAATTAAAAAGCCAAGTTGAAATGAAATACATCTTAGTTAAGAGCTCAGAATGAGTGAACCATTGGGACAGAATTGACTACGCACAAAACCTAATTTTATGTGTAACAATTCGAAGTTTGAACATCACTTACCTTGCATTGAGCCCTAATCTCATCAAATGTGTACAAAGGATTTCCTTGATCATCTTTTAGCGTGATGAGGATATCGAGCCAGTCTGCTTCCATATCTTTCCCGCCTTTCTTCCTCCACAAATGCATTCTCTCGTGGATGATCGGGTCGTTGCACTTGTTAATTATATGAACCGCTTCTCTTACCTCTGCCTCCTCTTTATCTACGTTCCATCCTCTAAGAAAAGGGATGTAATTCGTTAAGTTAAAGCTGAAAAAACAATCAAGAGCTAAGTATATTGCGTCCATATGTTCTTTCTCTTTCGGCCCGAGACCGCCGTTCTCTGCCGTCTCATCAAAATGCCTCTGGCCAAACATCATCCTCATCATCACGGCGTGGCAATAAGTCAAGATCGTATCCCGCACGTTAACCGGCTTTGTCACTGACCCTAGTCGGCCTAGATTGTAGACATATGTGACGATATTATCCGCTTCTAGGTTTCTATAACCGAGGGTTTTGCTCAATGTTGTCGGAGACATAAGTTTGGTGGTCATCACTTTCTTCATCACCTTCCAGTTCTCTCCATATGAAGAGAAAATAATGTTCTTATAGCCATGGCTTATGAGATGGCTCGCGTGTGTCTCTGACCTGTCTGCGAGAACCTCGTCTTTTTCCCTAAGCACTTCACGGGCAATTTTGCTTGAGGTTATAGTGATGACATGGAAGCGGCCAAAGCGGAAGCAAGCTATCTCCGTTTGAAGTTCTTCCATGACGCGGTGGATCCACAAGTGAGCTGGCTGGTTCATGATCATTTGGAACATGTTCCCAATGATTGGCCATCCCCGTGGGCCTGGAGGAAGCTGACCTTTTGGTTTCTTGGATCTTAAGAAACGTCTAGTGAGAGCCAAGACCAACGTAATGGAAAATAAAATAAGTGTGAAACTAGATGGGTTCATGATAATACTCATTGTCATGGTAAAAAAGAAGTGTGAAACTAGTGGAGAAATCTTAATACAAAATGAGTAATTAGAACGTTCCCCTAGCTATCTATTTATACATTCAAGCTTCATATATATATATATATATATGACCGTATAAAATATTAATTAATGGTCTAGGAAAACCATTATTCCATAATCAAGAGGCCCTAATAAACATTGACCTAATTTGCCATTTTCAGTGGCAGCAACTTAAATAATAGTGTATTTGTAAGATTGGTAATATATGTCCTATTATGCGGTTAAAGTGTTCTAATCTATGCTAGTTGCAGCAATTTAGATTATTTATATATAGAGAGAGAGATCAATGTTTAGTGTGTTACGATTATGCTAGATAAGATGAAGTCGTAGAACCATTATTCATTAATCAAGAGACCCTAATAAAGATTGACCTAATTTGCCATTTTCAGCGGCAACAATCTATAAATAATAGTGTATAAAGATGGGTATATACGTTCTATTATGCGGTTAATTGTTCTAATCTATGCTAGTGGCAGCAATTTCGATTATTTATTTATATATATAGAGAGAGAGATCAGTGTATACGATTATGCTTATTTAGATGAAAGTCGTAAACATTAAAGAAAAAAAATAATATTGGAACAAATTTATAGACTCATATCAAATGCTAGTGGCAGCAATTAAGATATTTTTATAGACTCATTTGCTTGATGGCAAATTTACTGTGGAATTATGTACGTATATTGACAAACTTATTTATTTGATGACAAACATACATTGTTAACAAATATAAGATGAAGAAAAAGAAGACATATAAAAAGAAAAAAAAAAAGATAATTCGGCATACTTTTTGGTACTAATACAACATGCTCATTTAAGTTTTCATGAGGTGGTATTAATTCGGCATACTTATGCTCCTTTTATTATGGATTTTTGGTTTTTACGTGGCCAAATTTAGATTTTTGTTCAATCATGTATTTAGTGAACATACAATATTTTTCATCGCCGACTAAAAAAAATTAGCCATAGAGGTGCGAAAAATTTCTCACATCAGTCGATCACAAGTCTACTACAACTAAAAAAGATAACCTACTAAGACGTAAATCTATCATGTCCATGCGATAATTTTTTGTTACCATTGCATACAAGAATTTGGGATCTATTTAGTTTTTTTGATAAAAGTGGTTTTTGGGCTTCGACAAGATTGTAATCCACCACCAATTTAGATCGAAATAACCCCGACTCATCTAACGCGCCCAAATAACTTGTGTCAAAGATAGGGCGTTATGTATTTCTTTAGATTTTCAATTTGACAACTATTTTTCTTTGCTAATTCCTAACGCGTCTTTTGCATTTCAGAGGTGGGAGAACTGATATAACTCACCATTATTACATTGAAACCCTAGTCTCACCATTTCTCTTTCCCCCAACTGTTCATCTTCTTCCTCTCGGTTCCGAGATCTTGCTGGAATCGTACGTTGACGTTTTCTTTCGTTTCGTCGTCATATCCATTACTATTTTATAATTCTCTCTCGCTTCGCCGCTATTTCAAAATTGTTCATCATCATCTTTCCATCTCAAACGCTATTCCGGAATCAATGACTCCTCCTTCGGTTTCATCAGTCTAGCCGCCGTCTTCGGTCCGTTCGCAACCGTCTTAGGTCCGTTTTGCGGCCGCTAATTTTGCCAAGTTCTTTTCGACTTTCTTCCTGAATAGATCTGTAATTTTGTTTTTATCTCTTCCCCTCACTCAATTAGGTTCTTCGTGCTTTACTTTTTCTCAGTTCCTAGTTTCTAACTAGAGATGCATTCATGTATTATAGATTACGTAATATAGATTTATAAACATATATAGATCTATACTCAAATACATGTTATGAGTTAAATCTCTATCTATTTTTATATACACATATATATTTTTGTTTAGTCAATGTTAATGCTTCATTCATGTTTTCTCCATATCCAATTAACTAAATAGACTCGTATATATATTTATAGTCATCTATTTATGCTTCTTTGTACGTTTTGAAACTAATGGTATTGCTTCACATGTTTATGAATCCATCAGAACTATCCCCCTCGTATGTTTGTTGACAAGGAAGAACTTGTAGGTGATCGAGTTAACAGTTATTTCACCCTCAACACCATAAAAAGTAGTTTTAAAAGCTTTGTAGCTGTCAGAATTTGAGAAGATTAGACCAGTTTTTGGAAGACTACTCGATGTCTATTCGACACCATCGTTCTCGGGTAAATTATCCCAGTTTTGTATAATCACGTTGCATTAAATTTATATGTATCTCCACCTAGATTATTGGATCTCTATGTTTATTTACGGAGGATCTATATGTTTCATTTTATATCGCTATATTTCGTTTTGGATCGCTATGTTTCATTTTGTATCGTTATGTTTTTTTATGGATCTCTAAATCCTTCTACTTATGTTCATTATATTGCTACCTCTTCAAATGCCACGTCATTCCCGTTTCTCTCTCTTGCAATTATATCCCACTTCATACAACACTCATGCACATAGTAATGGCACAAGACGTAAATAAACAATTTCTCTAATGCTTTTCGTCACCCTTTTAGACAAAGATTATTGCGTTATCATTTACCTAATTTCTTTATTAAATCTTGTCATTTACCAAAATCACTCTAAATTATTTATATAAATATGCTATTACATGAAATTAGTCTGCTACCATTAAAGTGTTAGTCTTGTAGTCATTTTTACATAACTTTTGCGCCAAACACAATAACTCTGCCATGAAAATACCTCCAAAACAAATAAATCTTCTCGACAAAAAAAGTATGCAATATAATTTGGTGAACCTAAAAATTTGAAACAACTATTACAGACTAATTTTCAAATTTTAGTTAGCGTAAAGAAAATTTATGGAGTGCATTACTAATCATAGATATTAGAAAAGACCAATGCTCTTTGACCTTTTTCACTTAAAAGTCGGTCTGAAACAGAATTGTCTCTTTACGCAATTTTGAAAATCTGAAGCTCTTTCGTTTTTCTGTGTTGGTTCCATGCATGCTTCCATGTAAGAGGAGACCACATTAGGGTGTGTATTCTTGCACATATATATATATATTTTTTTAAATAGCATTATACCTAGATCTTTTTTTTTTGTTGATTAATTAATTTAATATTTGAAGGAAAACAAATATTTCCTACAAACTGTTCATGCGACTTTAACTAAGGATTATGATTGATTGGTCTTTCTTTTTTTTTTTTTTTTGGGCCAAAGATTGGTCTTTCTTTATATCTATGAACTATGAACTCAACCATTTTGTTAAGTAAATGGTCATCAAGAAAACCCTAATATAAATGATGATTAGTCGAATCTACAAAATAATCATTTGAAATGTGCCAACAGAGTGCAATAATTTTTATAATCATTTAATACTTATGCAAGAGATAGTAATTGCATAATAAGTACTTCATCCGTTTTAACTTCGTTTTCTACACTTTATTTACAAGTAGATTAAAAAATCAAAATTTTTCTGCTATACTTTTAAATTAAATTAGCTATTGGATTTTTGTTCAATTTATAATTTTACTTAGGAATTTTTTTTAATATTCTACAGTCAAAATTTATATCAAAATAATAAAAAAATACTTACCGTAAAACAAAAAGCAATAGTCTAAATGATTCTTATTGTTAGCCAAGAGAAGTATAATTCAATTAATGAATGAAACATTATAGAGGACATTAAGGTCATAGATATAAAAAAAACACCAAATAAATTTTATACATTTCGTTAAAGTCGTGTTTTGCCAATGAAAACAAGATGCATTAATTTGCACTTAGTTATTGTATCTCAATTTGATTACGCGTTTGATTGGTTTTTCGGTTATCACCCATAAATAGTAAATTTATGTGCTGTTGCAATTGCTAGCATTTAAAAAAAATCATAAAAATTTCTTTAAATCGTTCTAAACCACTTTAAATAGTTGGAAATCACTGAATTTCGAAAGCTTTTTTTCCAAAAGTAAGCGTTTGCTTGCGAACGGTAGCGATTGAGCTAGAAAAAATCACATAAAATATATATATTATCAAAACCCATATATATGAACGTTGACTCTCATAACCCTTTTTTCTATAAAAAAAAAAAACCCTAATTTGCCAATCATTCTCATAGTTCCTGATTGGCCCATCTTTGTGTTCTTTGGTTGGGATCGTTGATTGCTAAGATTTAAAAATACGTACAGATTTGGAAATAAGCAAGAATCGAAGCCTGTTCTACTTAGCATATAATATTTTTTAAAGAGACCATACCATTTATGTTCAACAACTTCTAATATTAATAAGACTTTTCTTTTTTTATTTTCTTATAATTGAGGTGATTAAATTTTTAAATTACCAAGTGAACTCAAAGATAGAAGTTTATTCGTTATTTACGTTTATTTTTGTTTCTGGCATCTTTGGCATTCTTCAAGTAAATTATTACAATCTTTTTGTCAAACAAAACCAAAACTTAGTTGACTATATATTATATGGCGTTCCCTTCTTGGTATCTTCATGGTAGTGTTCCGTTTGCCGGTTTGCTTTTCATTACTAATTGTTGCAATTTCTCTATTGTTTATAGAATTATATGACTAATAATTGATATGACTAGACGACAAAAAAAGAAAGAAATTGATATGACTAACTATGGATATGACTAAATAACATGAATCATTATACGCACTTGCTGATGTATTACTCGGATGACTACATTATATAGTCTGTTTGATTGTTTCTGCATGTCGACACATACGATTTTGAGGTATATATGAAAGAACATTTCGAGATTTATTAACTAAATACTAAAGGTGTGACTTAAATTTGTTTTTTGTGTGTGTGTGAACCCCCTTATTTAACATTTTACTTTTTTCCATAATATACTATTTTTTATGTATATCTTAATTTTATTAAATTAAGTGGATGTATAATACTTAGTTTAGCTATGTTAGGATGCTATGCAATAAATTAGAGATCATTTGAGAGCAACATGTCATATCCTTGTCATTTACCTAGTTTATCTTAAAGTTATTAAAATTTGGCAAATTCACCCTTACTATAATTTATCCATTATAAACCAATAAAACATTAATGTTGTTGCTTTTATCATATGTAATGGCGATATATGCTTTTGAGTACTTAATTAATCATGTTATTATTTGAAATTATAAGAATCTTCTCAACTATTTGAATGTTATTTGCAATTTTGTTAACTTCATATATTTGAATGTTACTTCAATTTTGTTAACCTTATGTTATTGCAATCAATCCTATATATTTGAATGGTGTTTCAAATGTTGATAACCCTATATAATTTGTGTATATATCATGTTATTATTTTGTAAATATTTGCAATTTTGTTTACCCTATATATGTCTCCAAACAAATATAGTCAACCGTTTTTGAATTGGGTTCACATTCGAATGCATAAACTGCATATACTTATAAAACAATTGTAATTGTATGGGATTGGGGTGGATTTCCTAAATTTGATAATGCATGCTAAGAAGCCATGAGACTAGTGATCTAAGAGCATCTCTATTGGTAGTCTCAAGTTTAGACCCCCATTTCTTATCGTGCGTATGTGAGGCAAGCTGTTATGCCCAAACTTCATATCTTCTTGGGTTCTTACACCCAAGACTGTTACATCTACAATCTAAAATTTTCATGGGTTCTTATACCCGAAATCTCATATCATAGACTCTAATGACCATGTTCTATGTCATCATGGGTTCTTATACCAGGTGTTTACACCTATGCCCTTTACGCCCCATGCTCTAAATTTTTGTAGGTTATTATGCAATAAACTCTAAAGCCGATTTTAATTCAAATTTGCTCACTATTTCAGGAGAACTGTTCAGGAGATCATGTATGCGATTCAAACTCCATTTATATATGCTTCTTCATAAGGGCATTTTCTTTCCACGCAGAGTTAGGCAGTGGATAGGAAGAATTGTTAATGGAACTAGATATTGTCTCATAGTTTGAGAAAATATTTTAGCACTATTATTTACGCTAACTAGGTCATAAAAACCATACCTAGTAAGTTGTAGTTGAGTATGCATTTACAATATGCCAAATAACTCGTTGGATAATACCATCTACTTCTAGACCTTTACTGTCTTGTGATGTGGCCACATCATCCGGTGTAAGTGGGACTAATGGTTGAGTGGTAAGAGTCATACGGTCAAAAACTTTTCTAGAGCGCATCCTGATTCCAGTATCAAATAGTGTAATTATATGTCAAAATTGATCCTACCAAAAAAAAAAAAATATGTCAAAATTGAAATTATCGTGAATGAGAAATTAAAGTTTAAATATGTTGCTTAAAAAAATACAAATGTGAGTTTGTACCACATTGAAAGTTTGGGAAATTTTTCCATATATATATAGTGATACACTTATAACAAGATTTACTAGCATTGGGAAAGAGACATCATGGTGAAGGAGACGGATGGTTATTATGTAAAACAACATGCGCACGGTGGGTCATGGCCTTGCGCTTGGACTCGCACCATGCCTTTTAGGGACAAACTTTTATGCAATTTATGTTACATTTTTTTATGCAATATTTGTTACATTTTTGTGAGCAAAATTAATTTGAATAATAAAAGTAATATTCGAATATTTAAAATTCGAAAAAATATTCTTGAGAAACGGAAGAGGTTGAGATTCGTTGTTTTTGTATCCTGAGATTCATCGTCTCATACACCGCCATACTGCGGAAGTTAGTTTGAACTAAGGAAAAATATCAAATCTCGTCTCTACGAGTTTTTATCAGTGGTGGACCCACGTTGGTGGGTGTGGTGGCAGGTGCACCCAGTAAAATATAGATATTTGATTTTTTACATAGAGAACAATAGCTAAAATGGCTCAATGGTTTAGGATGTCACCACTAAATTCAAGAGGTAAAGGGTTCGAATGACATTTGAAACATTTTTGCACCCAGTCAAATAGTTTTTATCGTCGTTTTTTTTATCGGTTTTCAAAGTTCTTACTCTTTGTTTTCTACTCTGAATTTTCGCAGTCCTATAATAATACCATCAAATTTTCTGAACCATTATACATCTAATGTTTTTTAAAGTAAAATGATCTTAAATGGTTAAAATGAAAAACAAAATGATTAAGGAAATTATGTAGATATAAGAAGATAAGAATGAATCAACAGAAAAACCATTTTAAACAACTAAAAAGGAACACTTCAAACAACTAAAACAAAGGCCCGGTTCGGAGGAGTGACGCTGCGACAGCACGGGAAAAAGGTCATTTCATACCCCTACTTTTCCAAAAGTGCCAATTCATACCTGTACAATCTGCTAGTGCCAATTCATACATGTACTCTAAGAAAATTCAAATTTCATACCTGAACTTTTAAAATGGTGCCGAATCCGAAGTCAACGTTAACGGATCTAAGTCAAACATAACGGATGCTGACTCAGACTCCACGTGTGTAAGCGAAAAGTGCCATTTCATACCTGTACTTTTCCAGAAGTGCCATTTCATACCTGTACTTTTTCAGAAGTGTCGAGTTCTACCTATACAAACTGCTAGTGCCAATTTATACATGTACTCTAATAAAAGTAGTCAACGTTAAAATGGTGCCGAATCTGGAGTCAACGTTAACGGATCTAATAAAATGAAAATTTCATACCTAAACATTTAAAATTGAACTGAATCAGGAATCCACGTTAACAGATCTAAGTCAAAGATCTAATTAAAATTTTTCGAATCTGATTCGGTTTGGATTTTTTCGGATTCGGGTAATTCAGATATGACATTTCATTATCTCTTCGGGATATAACCCGAAATTTCATAAATCTAAATTATTTTGGATATTTTTATTATTTTAGTATTGTTTGGGCATAAAATTATAACTAATCTAACTAATATTTTTACATATTTAATTTTACGACGGGTTTTCAGATATATTATTTGGTTTTCGGTTCGGGTAATTCCGATAAGGTCATATTTAATTTTAATGTCAATCTTTGACCACCTCCTTTGTGAAATGTGGACCTTGTTGGACTTCTTGTTGGGCTTCATAAGTCGATGGGCCTCCGATGCACTAAAATGATCCATGGTGCGGAATCCGATATCAACAGGATCAACTTGTAAGAAATCATGAGTTCGAATCGTGGGTGTCGGAATTTTCAATATTTTTAAAAAAATAAACGGAACAAAACAACGTTGTTTATCGAACACGATGCCACCTCATTTTATTAGTGAACATGTATAAATTGGCACTAGCAGTTTGTATAGGTAGAAATCGGCACTTCTGGAAAAGTACAGGTATGAAATGGCACTTCTGGAAAAGTACAGGTATGAAATGGCACTTTTCGCTTACACACGTGGAGTCTGAATCAGCATCCGTTATGTTTGACTTAAATCCGTTAACTTTGACTTCGGATTCGGCACCATTTTAAAAGTTCAGGTATGAAATTTGAATTTTCTTAGAGTACAGTTATGAATTGGCACTAGCAGATTGTACATGTATGAATTGACACTTTTAGAAAAGTAGAGGTATGAAATGACCCTTTCCCGCGACAGCACCAACGACCGAAAAAAAAAACACTGCCAAAGATAAACGCCACGTTCACCAAAAATAAAGTAGTCATAGGAGATGATAATCACTATATTTCCGGAGAAAGTGTCACTGTTATTTCTAGCGATTGATTGTTTGCTTCTATCTAAAATTGAAACCAATCGTTGCCACTGAAATTGAAAGAGGATTGAAGCTTCTCTCTTATTTTCTTCCTTTTTTTTTGTTTTGGTCACTGTCGCAGCGACTCGGTGTGGAACAGGTCCAAAGATTTGTAAAGGTTTTAGACACTAAGTAAAACTACACAAAGCACAAGAAACCCAACTACAATATCAAAGCAAATTTCCCTATTTATGGTTAATCTCACAGAATTGGAAAAGAAATATAAAAACATCTCAGGATAGTGATAAAATCAAACGCAACATCTAATAACAAGACACAACTAACACATTAATCTTTTATCAAAACAAAAAAAAAGAAAAGAAACAACAACACAAAACGCATATGACTATCAAGTAGTCCATTCTTCACCAAGACCGTAAGCATCAGTGTAACCAGCATGCGCATCTCCGTGGCCATGATGATGGTCATGGTCACCACCAGCCTTTGCTTCTTCCAACACTTTCTGAACTTCCTCAGGGATAGGTTCTTCAGTTACCTGTCTGATGGATTTTGGGAGCAGAGAGACAAAATCTGAAATGTAATCTGCGAGCTCGCCGGATTTGCTTTCCTGCATCATCAAAATGACCACAAGTTTAAGGATTCAAACCCGAAAAACCACGCTAAGTAAAAAAACGAAAACCAATCTTGAGTTTGTGTAAACAGATCTACATCTAATCGAAAACTTCAAAATTTCAGATTGGGAGATTCTAGTTTACAACTAGAAAACTTTACAAGTTTATTCAATGAATGAAACACCAACAAGTTTGTGTTCTACGAAAGAGTCAAACAACACAAAAATAGAGGCTATAGAGCTAAATATGCTCTGCTCCTATCGAAGGTGAGAGCAGGATGATAAAGATACAAACTAATCGGAGAACAAAGTAAGTAAAAGATAACCTTAGTATAAACACAAGACCTTCTACTTTGTGCAATTCAATAAAGCTAAAATGACTTTAAGTCGAATAAAACTCTAACCTGAGGCCACCGGCAGCCCGAATGTGTTACAAACTTTGCCTTTGGGAGAGCCTTAGCTACACGGTCTCCCTCGTCGCTCCATTCTTTAGACCCTTCTCTAGACCAAATCACTTGCATCGGGATACCATTTATCCCGTCTGAATTTCCCCACTGTGCAATGTCAAAGCTATGGTTTAATTTCCTTAACGAAGCAACAACAGCTTCCCTCCCATTTCTTCCCTTCAAAAGTATCCTATGCGCTTCGATTTGCGATAAAGTAATCTCCTTTCCACAACGGAAACTCACTAGCTTCTCAAAACCAATCGAAAACCCTAACAAAACCTCTCGAATCACCGGTACATTCAAAACCCACAACGGCAAAGCTGGACTAATACTAGAGTCAATAAGAGTTATACTTCGAACACTCTGCGAATTCTCGGAAACCCAATTCGAAGCTAACCCTAAAGCTGAATCATGAAGAACCAAATGCACAGGAGCTAAACCCAAAGTATCAATCACTTGACCTAAAACTCTAGCTGTTTCTTCACTCCCTAATTCAATAGCTTTCAAGCTTCTCCTTTTAGAATTCTGAAGCTTTATAATCTCCTCATAAGGCAAATCTCCAGTTTCAACCATTTGATCAAAAGCCCAAAACACACCTTTCTCTTGAATCAAACCATAAACTTCTTTAACTCTAGCCACAAATCCAATCTCTCTATCTCCACCAATCACAACCATTGACTTATCTGAGAATCCATTTCCAGGCAAATCAATAGCTACACCATGAATCCCTTTTGATCCAAGTGATTGAATCATATCTCTAAAAGCAAACGAACTAAGACCTAACCCATGAACAATTATAACATTCTCTGTATGAATTGAACCTGATTCAGCTACAAAGACTTCAATTGGTGACTCATTTGGGTTTACTTGGACTTTGATTGTTCTTCCATCTGAGTAATGTTGACGAAGAGCTGGTGGGAGTGAGAGAAACCAAGATCTTGGATCGTTGTCAGATGAGAACAAAGAGAGAGATGTAAAGATGATGGTTGAGATTGAGACGATTAGTGTAAAGTAGAACCAAAATGGAAAAGGGTTTTGAGATTGAGGTTCAGGGTTCTTCATAGTCGATTCCGATTTTGAAAAGTCTGAGTCTTTAGCTTTATTCTTGGGTGGAATTAGGGTTTTTGGTTCTTCTTCTTCTTCTGTGATAATCGCCATTAGAAAAAGGAAAAAGCTTAGAGGGTGTGAGAGAGAAGAAAGACAGAACACAGAAGTGTTGAGACCTGTCTTTTTAAGACAAAGGTATAATTAAAAAACAGACTTTGGTCCAAAAGTTAAAGAAAGAGAAATTGTGCTTAAGTAAAAGCATCATCCAAGGAGCGTGCTATTGTAAGATGACACAAACAATGTTTGCAAAAAAGCAAGATACACATGAACTTAAACTGAAACCAATTTGAAACATTAACTTAAATTCAAACCCGAGAAGTTAGCTAAGAAGAGAAACCTGGAACTCAAACTAAAATCTGAAAGGAAACTCAAGTTAAGACATCTCCAACCATACTCTATATTTTCTTCTAAATATGATTTTAGAGGAAAAATCTCTTCAACCTACTCGATATACACCTTTGAAATAGAGATTTTTATATTTATATAATTTTTTCAATTCATTCCTCTATTTTAGAGTTAAATTTATCTATTTGCAAATCCATCCTTTAAATTTAATATATTTTTATTTTATACTTAAATAAATTTATTTTTTACTATTTTATATAGGCTTGAGCATAAATTAACTATACCGAAGAACCGTACTTGAACCGAACCGATAAAACAGGTATCGGGTAGGGTTCGGGTTAAGCAGAATTACCGAATGGGCTAAGAGACCTTGATAAAATGGACTTCGGTCCAGGTTTGGGTTGTAACTTAAGTATATTGGGCCACCGTTTTATATCCGTTTAACCTAAATGCCTAATAAGGCAAGACCCACTAAGGCTATTTGAACTTGTTTTATCTTTTGTTTTAAGTTGGTTGTGAGATTATTGAACTTAATGTTATGGTATTTGGTTGTGTTATTGTGAAACTTAATGTTATGGTATTTGGTTGTGTTATGGTGAAACTTAATGTTATGGTTTTAATTTATGGTTTAATCGGTTATTTTGGTTATTACTTGGGTATTTTTAATTTTAATCGGTTATATCAAGTTTTAGTCGGTATAAGCAGAATTTGTATTGGAGTAGAAAACCGCTTTGAACCCGGGCAATTACTAACCGTACCAAACCGATTTTTTTTGTAAATTACCGAATGGGTTCTATAGGTTTTATACCGATTTACCCGATACCCGATTGGGTACCCGATTGCCCAGGACTAATTTTATGCTTAAATTCGTAAACATAAAATTAATTACACAGTTAACTATTATTTTTAGGGTATATGTACTAAATAACCTACGACTTGAAAAGAATTAAGTAAATAGCATTTGACCAAATAGTGCTTGTCTCCTTAGATAAAGAAATTACACTTACACCCTTTCTCTTTCTCCCTCTTTCTTTCTCTCTACTTCTTTCTCCTCTTCCTCCTCTCGCTTTAACTCTTTCCCCCACTTGCACCATTATATGCATTTACTTCTTTAGTGCTTCTTTGGTGGCTTTCCAACTGTACCTTGTATTGTTACGACGGATAATAGAGTGGAATCGTCTGTGTTTAATTTCTCTGGTGATAATTCTGATGTATCTCCAGCGAATCGTAGTTGGTTGTCTTCGTCTGTTAATAAATGTACTGGTAAATCCTATGTTTGGGTTGCCTATGGTAGAATTAGATTATACTAATGAGGGTAGGGTTGAGTGAATACAAATGAAAAGTACTGTTAATTTTTATTCTTAGTTTCTGTCATCAAATATCATGTTTTTGTTCTTAGTGTTCGTCATTTTTATTCATATTCCATGGTATTATTATATATTTCATGTTTTTTTCCTAAATTACAAACCGCTGCTACAGTTTTTGAAATGTAATTTTTTAAAGTAACATGTCTTTTATACATAATCTACGTTTTTTTGGTTGAAAACGCAGGTGTAAAGATCTGTCACAACCTTTCAATCAATAGATCGACCCGAAGATAGACATGAAGCAATCAAAGGTCGAATTGAAGAAAAGAAAACTCAAATCATGAAGATCAGGTAGAAGAAAATTAAAAGAGATCTGGTGAAAAGTAGAATTTGGTGATGAACAGATCTAATGAAGAAAAAAAAATAGATCAATGAGAGAGAAAGATGGAATATTTGAGTTAAAGGATAAAAGGAAAGAAAAAAACAAACAGAGGAAGACGAATGATAGAGAGAAAGCAGAGAAAGAAAGATGGAGAGAGAACGAAAGTTGTCAACAACTTGAGGGTATTTTCGTCTGAAAACTGTCAAAATAAACGTTATTTTCCTATGTTTTCTGACACATAGTCATTTCCCTAATTTCCTTGTCAAATTTGGTCATCTACCTAATTGTCCCTTATTTTTAAAATGATTGTTAATGACTGTAGGCATGATATGTAATTATGTATGCTAAGAATCTTCACTAATAGATGCAAACTTTTATAGGTCATGAGAAGTTTTCTCCTATGATTTAGAATATTTTATTGATTTTTTTTGGTTTGTCTTTGATTTTTTTTTCATTTGCTAACTATAAGATTTATCTAACAATACCATATTATTAGTTATATAATTTGTTACATCTGTGTATATATCATACATGTGCCCATAATAATTTTTTATTAAATCATTTAATGCTATATAGAGAAAAGCAATTAAGTTTTGATCTTTTTTTTTCTTACAACATTTTTATATTTATTAATTTTTTATTTTTTAATAAATAGAGAGGTAAATAAAGCTTGAATTTGTTATCTTATCTTAACCATCTTTTTAAATTAAAGCGTGCTACTTGTAGGCCTGGGACGGATCCGGATATCCGTTTACTCCGGATATCCGGGACTCGGATATCCGTTAAAATAGCCGGATATCCGCCGGATATCCGGATCCGTCTTTTTTTTTTTTTTTTTTTAAATTATTATTATATAAAAATTTAAATGAAAAAACTAAAAAAATTTATAAAAAATAAAATAAATAATTAAATATTATTAAAAATAATATTAATAAATAAAATTCAAAAAAAAAATAAAAAAAATTAAAAAATAATAATATTTATATATATATTATTAAAATATTATTAAAAATATAATAATAAAATATTTAAACCGGATCCGGATATCCGGTTGTAGTTTTTGAGGGTATCCGGATCCGGATCCGGATCCGGCCGGATCCGTAATTTCATTATCCGGATCCGGATCCGCCCCACCCGGATATCCTGTTTTTCGGAGCGGATCAGGCCGGATCCTGGGTCGGATCCCGGATCCCGGATAATAAGTCCCAGGGCTAGCTACTTGTATAGAATTAATTACAAAACTTGGTGACAAACAAAATAAAATGAATAAAACCTAGTTAAATTTGTAAAGATATACTAAGATTTATTAATGATAAGGAAAATATAATCTCAACAAATCCATCAGATTCTTTTCATAATTCATAGAATCTATTAATTTATTGGCAGAATACAAATGGAAGAAATATATATTGGCCAGATTTTTTTTTTTTAACTATAAGATGCTAAAAGTTGACAAAAAAAAAATGCTAAATAATTATAAGTTCAGACAAACAATTTTGCCACTCGATTTGCAGAATTAAAACGTTCTTTGAAGAGTAATATGGCTTCTTCCTTTGCTTGTTTCTTTGTCGTTTCAGTGGCACTGCTGTTACAATCTCTTGTAGGCAATGCTTCAGCCTTGAACTCCACAAAATACATCGATACAGTATGTCAGATGGAACTTATCAATGATAAAGACTTTTGTCTGCAAACGTTGAGCGCAAATCCTCTTGCGGCTTCTGCCACTGGCTTGGTACTATTATCTAACACACATAACCACAACTATAATTATGGGTTTTCATTACTTTAGATTATGGTTTTTGGTTTTTGGATTCTAGATTTTGATTTTTAGTTTTTAGATTTTGCAAAATTAATAAATAAATAAATTTAAAAAAACGTCTATTTAAAAAAAAAAAATTAGAAAAAACGAACAACTCAAATGAAATGGCTTTTAGATTTTCTTAGAAAATTTTAAAATTTTTCCAAAAACTAGTTTTCTTATTTATTTAGGGAGTCCAATTTTACAAAATCTTGAATAAGGAAAAAAAATAATTTTTTAAAAAATTAAAAAAAAAAAAAAACAATGCAAAAACTAGTAAACATTCATGACTTGAATTAGTTTTTCAATACTTTAATTTCTTTTTATTTACCATTTAGTTTTGAATTGCATATTTTAGTTTTAAATCCTACCTTACTTTTACATGTAAGGATTGTCAATTGAATATTCGAAATGATGTTTTAATTATCATCTATATTTTCTCAAAGTTTTAAAAAAATCATGGATCGATTATTACTAATATGTCAGAGAATCATTCCGTGACGAAATAGTAGATTGATGAAACAAAGAAACTTATTTAGTTGAATAGAGTTTTTACAAAGCAATATATGAAAACTAATTTTAATATATTATTGAAGTAACAATTACATGAGTTATTTATCAAAAAAACAATTACATGAGTTATATTTTTAAACATGTGCATGTAGGATATAGCGTAACCAAAATTTTAAATGATATAAATACGTCCTGATTTATTAAAAAATTTGTGGAAACACCTTTTTGCACAACTTAAAAATCCATTGCTATTATGTTTGTGACTCATTCTTACTGCCAAATATTTAGAAATAATATGTAGATTGCAGTTTTAAATTTTTTTTTTTATTTACAGCTCCCACTTGTGAAAGTCGTGATCTGCCGCATTAACGTACCCTATGCCGAGTTGTTGATGAAATCTGCAGATGGAGCAGCAAAAAAGGTACCGGCTCTGACGAAACAGTTCAAAGAGTGCCAAGATGCATACTATTCGATTGTAATGAGTCTCAAGAGTGCTGCTTCAGAACTCAAGGAATCTCCAACAACCGCAAACTATGATACTATGGTTTGTTTCGACCAAACAAGCAGAGTGAAAAACTTGATTGAGAAAAACAAAGACTTGACTTCGAAGAGTCTCATGGAGAAGACATTGTATATAGAGAAGCTCCTTCATCTCGCTTGTGGAGCCACCCAAGCTCTTGGAGGAGATAAAGACCAAGATGAAAACATATACGAAGATGAAACCACATTTCATGCTTGTCTCAATATATGATTGAAAACTATTTTAATATATGACATGTATCGTTTCAGTTTTATCGGATATTCCGAGAAAGGACTAATGTATATGATCTAATTGCAAAAATATTGAACTTATTTAATATCTTATCTCAATGCAAAAGGTTCATAATTGAAAATCTCATACATATTATTTGAAAATTGTCAAATAGACAAATACTATATAGGCGCTTTTTTTTTCTCTTCATTATAGAGACTGAATAAAAGCACAAGTTTTTTAGAGAAATAAATGTTTTATCATAAAATTAGTGTCCCACAAATCACCAATATCCACCCAAACGAAGTCATTAGAAGATTTCCATGACCTTAGTCGCGAAGACATGGATGATGGACCCTTCTTCAATGTAGTCATAAGGAAGATTTACATGTCTTTACATTCTCTTTCTACCCACCGTCCTGCTCGTTAACTGGATCACTAAAAAGACATGTTCTCAAGTCATCCAAAGACATGAGTTGAATGATTTTTTTCTTTATTTGATGTTTTAGCCTTCGAGGTCTAAAAAGAGTTATTCCACAGAAAAATTCAAATTATAACCGTTATGTTTCATTCCAGTTATTTGTCTCACCAACTTTCAAAAGTTCAACAAATTCAAGAAATATCGGTCTCTTTCACTTTTAGTGTTTACTCTATTACAACTTATACTGTTAATGTTTTCTTGTGATGCCATACTAAGTAGAGTGTTAACAACTTAACATCTAGTATAAAATATACATATCATGATAACACCAAGATTCTCCTTGATGATCAATTATTTGATTGTAACATGCAGTCAATCTATAGTTAATGATAGGAGAAATATTGTTATGTGTTTATTTGGGAGTGGCAGGAGCAGGAGCAGGATCAACATAAGAAACTCAAACTTGAGAATGATGAATTTCTTTTACATATAGAATAGACTAAATTAATACGAATAATACGAATAATATCATAATTTACTTACATATTAGTTTTTCAAAATAAATTTGTTCCTTTTTTATTACCGTACAAAAAAAAAGATCTATTGTATGTTTTTTAAGTGAAATTGTTAAATCTCAATAATGGGCGGAAACAATTTTATAACAAATTAAAAATGAAGGTGGAGAAAGAAAAGAAGAAAGAGAAAAAAAAAACTGAAGAGAGATGATAGAAGCTGACATGAGAGATAAGATTCAACAAGAGATGACAAGGCAAAATAAGAATTAATATAAAAAATATACAAAATATCGTTCATTTTTTTTGTCATGTGCTAGATATATAATTTCATTTTTTTTTGTTGTTATTTTTGCAAATTAGTATTGTGTGTTGTTGTAAGTTTGGGATCTGATGAACTTAATTAAAGATCTTTGGTATTTTTTCGCTAATTTAAACTTTTCTACTAAAAGAACTTAAACGTGAGTGAGAAAAAGAAAATCAGCAAAAGTTAAAAAGATTAATTTGGTTAGTTATAAAACCATTTCAACTTCATATGAAACCATGCATTTTTATTAAAAGAAATTGGTTTAACAAAACAAAAAGAAAATATACTATATATGTATATATCATCTCTCTTAATATTTTATTAGGTAAATGAATATTCAAGTTTTATGAAAAGTTGTTATTAATATCAAAAGTTTATTGCTACATCCTCTAATTTATTAGACCATCCACATTGGGGTAACCCAACACATCTTAAGCCCATTATAAAATTAGAAAATAATTGCACATTAATTTAATTCGGGTGTTATTCAAGAAGCTTTTTGGTGGGGATGTTAGTATCACGTGGCAGCATATTATTGGTCCGGGTGATTTTTCTTCTCTTTCTTTTTTACTTAAGCATCACGTGGCAGCATATTATTGGGCCATCATATTATCAACTGTAGTGGTTACTGTTTCTATAGCCAGCAAAGAAAACTCTTAATAAATGCATTTTATTAATAAAATATTTTTAAGACTTCTCTCCAAGGTTTAGCGATAAGGATGGCCTTATGGAAAAAAAAACGAAGGCAATCAATGGGAATAAAAAAAAAGACTTAAATTTTTCAGAAGATATTTTTTTTCAATTATATTTTATAAGAATGAATGAAATTTTAGTTGTATGAGAGAAGAGTTTTTGAATTAATTTCATAACAAAATATCAAAATACTTTCTCATTCTGTGAACACTAATAAAGTGATAATAAACATATTTTCATCAATGTTAAATTTAGAATCAAAGTTATAATCATCTATACTCCTTAATGAAACACTTACTCTAAAGAATGAAAATATTATATTAGTTCTTCAATACTTTTGCTTTTTCTTCTTAGTTTTAGAAAATGAGTATTCTATTTGTATTAAAGTGCATAATAATATATGCAAACATTAATCAACTAGATTCATTAGTTTATATGACGTTCTTTGAAGTATTAAAATTTATCATTTATAAATATAATTTATTCGGATTGAATCATTTGATCCAATCTTTAATACAAATTGTTGAAAAAAAAACTTTATTTAAGAGGTGTGGGCGGAATTGCACATGGTCTAAGGCCCATCTTAGTTTTTAAAAATATGCTTAATACAAAGAACTCATATTTAAGAGAAGAAAAGATAAATATCTAAAATCAAATTGAATTGTAAATAAAAGCTCAAAAACATTAAATGGGTAGCCCAAATTATTTTTGTTTTTGGGCTTATAGTTTTGTTGGAGCAACCGTGAGTTTTTAACTAGGTTAATCTTGGTTTAGTATAAAAAGTTCTTGACTCTGTTATTTTATCTTCTTTCAGTAGCGCCGCACCATTGAAAAAAAAAATTTCAGATGCATTGATAATAATCTATGAAAATTCACATGAGATCTTGATTGTATCACATATTATATCTCTCCGTTAGAGATTCAACAGGTATATTTAAACAAAAATGCATTTTAAGATTTTTGTATTCATGTGATTTTATGCCAAATTTTCAAATATTTGAATAAATTTTTGTGCTTGTCATGTGGTCATTGTGATTATACCTTCTTCTTTTTTTTGAACAAAGACAATTTTCATTTCATTAGACTGATAACCCCACAAAGTTTTGGAGAGAGCGTTTTGCTAATGCATGGGCGTCTCGATTTTCCTCTCTAGGTACAAAAGAAAAGGAGATTGCTTGAAAAGATTTGGATAAACTCAGGATATTATGTTGTATCCCGTGGAGTTCCTTCAAAGGAGTCTCCGAATTGATGGCTTCGATCAATTATTTTGAGTCCGAAGCGACGATAGATAGTTTGGAAAATTGTTGGTTCGATGCAGACAGGAGAGCGAGATGAATGGCTACTGCTTCTACCTGGAGAGGGGATCTGACGTTGGGAGAGGCTGTACTTCCTTCTTGGTGTAGATCTCACCTTTGATTTGAGAATAGCCATCCGGATCCCCCCGATTTTTTTTTCAAGCAGAAGACGGCATACGAGATGGATATGTGTTGTTTGCCATTCTCGGGCTGAAGCAAGAGCTTGCGATAAGGTTTCCAGAGGAGATTCATGGCGACCATTGAATATGATTTGGTTTCGGGCGAGCCAGATTCTGCACACGATCCATGGCATCAGCGGTCTGTTTCCGATTCCACTTGGAGGTAAGCAAGTTAGCAACTTTGACACTTCAACTCCTTTTCTGAAACTTGTGATTTGACTTAAATCGAGACCTTTTGTGCTTGTGTGGTCATTGTGATTATACCTTCTTCTCCTTCTTTTTTTATTTTGGAAGTTTTCTTTGTAATTTTTGAGCTTTTTAGATTATATCCTCATACTTTTTGTTGAAGAAAGGAATTAGGTTTGGTAAAAATATAATTTAAAATTCATATGAATCTTTTTAAAGAAGATTTGATTTGGTTGAACAAAAAACAAAATAAAATAGGATATATATATATATATATATTCCTCGAGTGTTCTAATTCTATAAAAGAAGTGTTATCACTACCTAAATTTAATTGTAAAATTCTATGATTAATCATGGAAGAAAATTTCAATCTCTAAGTTTTAGTACTTGGAGAATTAAAAAGAGACATCAATTTGTCAATGTTTTTCCTGATTTCTTAAATTGATTTTTCTTTTTCCTTTATTTGGTATTCAACAACTTTGATATATTCCTTTTTGTAAAGATCATTGATTTACTAGATTTCTAAAAAAAATCTTATTCATTTCTTTGAATCTAAAGTTTTGATTATGTTCGACGAGAATGTATATGAAATTTTAGTTTCATAAAAAAAACAAAATTTGTTGATTAGTAGGTTTTGTGTCTTTGAGCTCGTATATCCTCCTCCTAACGAGAGACGAACTTGTAACCAACAAGGTTTTTACAATTCATGTTTAATAAAAAAAATGATTTTTAGTTTGAACATCAATCAAACTATAGAATTATTTTTGGGGTTCTTTCAAAAAGAACCTATAATTTGAAGTCAATTGCAAAAGTAACCCCCTCTTTCTCTTTCCTCAAATGGTTTCATCTCCAACCTCAAAACTCCCAATATTTACAGAAATTGCCATTATCTATTTATATTTTAATTATTTTCGAAATATTACAAAGTCAAACAAACCCTTTTGGTTTCCACTTATTTACGAAAATGCCATCTTCTTCAATTTTCCCAACCACCATTAACAACCATAGTTGAGCTCTTAATTGCTTCAACCCACCTATTTTAGAGCCCTAAATGCACAATTTCTATGCTTAAAAATTCAGTTCTTCCATTTCCTCTCCAATTTCATCTAAAAAACTCTTTAATTCTCGTTTTCAAAAGTTTCAAATTTTAGATCTAGGTCATTCCGGCCTATACCAGCATCAAAGGCGACTCGACTTCGTTGATATTAGGTTTGCTCGAAGATCTGGGCGCTGAACGAAGCTCAAGACGGTCTCAAACCAGATCTAGGTAATTTTTCTAGGGTTGCAGGTTTTTTTCGCGAAAGTAGACTTCACTTGAAGTCTGCGACTAATATAGACGTCATAAGAAGTCTACTTGTTAATGACGGGTTAGTTTTGCAATTGACCAAAAGTCAATTTTGTTAATACAGACTTCTTATGAAGTCTGCAGTTCTCCTTTGATAACAAAAAAATTTGGCGGCGGCCATAGAGGTTATTTTTGCAATTGACCAAAACTTTGACTTCCTGTCGGAGCCGTGTCAGAGATATTAGAGACTTCATCTGAAGTCTACCTCCCTCAGACATCCCCCAGACTTTTAGCTAGACTTCAACTGAAGTCTACTAATTCGAAAGAGGTTAGTTTTGCAATTGACCAACATCGTCCAAACATTGACCAAAAAATTAATTTTACCGCAGACTTCGCGCGAAGTCTGCATAATTTTGAAAAATACCGCAGACTTCACCTGAAGTCTGCGAAAACTCTGAATTATTCATTTGGTCAACTACAAAACTAACCTAAAGTAGACTTCGGTTGAAGTCTGCGGCCCGAAGACTTCACCCGAAGTCTGTATTAAGGAGTCAACATTTGGTCAATTGCAAAACTAACCCAAACTAACCCACGCAGACTTCATACGAAGTCTGCTAATATTTTGTCGTCTAGCTACAGACGTCTCCTGAAGTCTACTCCGAGTAACGACAAAAAACGACACATTCTGACAATTGCAAAAGTAACCCCTACTTTTTCGCAGACTTCATGTGAAGTCTGCGGCAAAAGTCAACATTTTGGTCAATTGCAAAAGTAACCCAAACATAGACTTCCGGTGAAGTCTACAGAGACCGCAGACTTCATCTGAAGTCTGCGGCGTCGACTTCATATGAAGTCTGATCCGTAGTGCAATTGCAAAACTAACCCAAAAATGTGCAATTGCAAAACTAACCCAAGTAGACTTCACCCGAAGTCTACTCCTTAAATATGACGCAGACTTCATCCGAAGTCTGAATTTTTAGAATTTGTTAAAAATGCGTTTATAGCTTAATTATAAAGTTTATTTTATATTTTTTTGTGTCTTACATGTGTTTTAGCTATGTTTTAAGCTTCTGTATGAGTTTGACTTGAATATGATCTATAATTATGGAGTAATCAATTTTCTTGGTTTATTAGGCATTTTCCTAATTTTCTGCAGACTTCATCCGAAGTCTACTTAGGGTTTATGACGCAGACTTCATACGAAGTCTGAAATTTTGGAATTTGGTAAAAATGCGTTTATAGCTTAATTATAAAGTTTTTTTTTAGATTTTTTGTGTCTTACATGTGTTTTAGCTATGTTTTTACCTTCTGTGTGAGTTTGACTTGATTATGATCTATAATTATGGATTAATCAATTTTCTTGGTTTATTAGGCATTTTCCTAATTTTCTGCAGACTTCATCCGAAGTCTACTTAGGGTTTATGACGCAGACTTCATACGAAGTCTGAAATTTTGGAATTTGGTAAAAATGCGTTTATAGCTTAATTATAAAGTTTTTTTTTAGATTTTTTGTGTCTTACATGTGTTTTAGCTATGTTTTTACCTTCTGTGTGAGTTTGACTTGATTATGATCTATAATTATGGATTAATCAATTTTCTTGGCATAATAGGCATTTTCCTAATTTTATGCTCCGAAACCCTAATGGAGTTTGTGTTTTTCTTTTTCAGAGAATGGTGCACCTACCGGTTGTTTATGGTGAATGGGAGAATGTAGGCTCGTTGTGGCATTTCTTGGTTGACAATCGCAAAGGAGGAAGAATGTTTTTCTTGAGAGATGGTTGTACACATGATGAACTCCTTCAAATGGCACGAGAAGATTTCGAGTTGGAGGAGAAATCATTGGTGGAGTTAACTTACTCATTACCGGATTCAATGCTGAAGGAAATGGCTACAGGCACACCTCCTATACATGTCACAAATGATAGACATGTTCACGGCTTAATTGAGCTAAGTCGAACAAGTGTTGTGCGTTTATGTGTTGCGAATAAAGAAGGTGCGAATCAAGGTGCATGGGAAAATGCTGAAGAGAATTGTGATCAAGAGGCCAAAGAAGGTGCGAATGAAGGTGAGGAAGAGAAAGTGAAAGATGAGAATATTGACGAAGTCAACTCGGACGAAGAGGATTACAGTATGTTTGGTAAAGTGAAAGACGAGGATTCAGATGTAGATGACATGCGTTTTAGCATTGAGAATGTTAAGGCGCAAACCTACGGGGGAGAAATCTCAGTCAACAAGAGTTACGCTAGCAAGGCTGAGCTAGTTGCGGAGTTGCACCTTACGGCGGTAGAGTCGAAATTCGCATATCGTGTATACAAGTCTACACCAACTTTGTTTGTGGCTAGATGTCATGTAAAAGAATGCGGTTGGAAGCTTAGAGCCAGTGTTAAGGACGTGTCAAACACGTTTTGGGTGACAAAGTATATAAATGTTCACACATGTTCAGTTGCAGATAGATTGGCTAACGGGAAGAAGGCTACTGCGAAGTTTATTGGGAGTCTATTCATCAAGCAAATGGGACTGATCGATGGTATTACGCCGCACCATATCAAAGTTTCAATGAAGGCCAAATTTGGTCTGCGGCTTGATTATACCACTGCATACAGAGCGTTATTACATGCACAAGTAATTGTTCGTGGATCAGCACAAGATGGATACGATAATCTGCCAGAGTATTTGCATCTAATCAAAAAAGCCAATCCGGGAACCGTTACTGGTCTTGAACTTGATGAGCATAATAGATTTAAATATCTATTCATAGCGTTTGGAGCTTCGATTTTTGGTTTTCAGTATCTCAGACGAGTTATTGTGGTTGATGGTACTCATCTAACTGGGCAGTACGGTGGTGTTTTGCTAGTTGCAGCTGCACAAGACGGTAATTTCCAGATATATCCATTGGCATTTGCAATTGTCGACTCGGAGAATCATGATTCGTGGGAATGGTTTTTTACCAAATTGCGAGAATGTTTTTCAGACCAGTATCCTTTGGTGATAGTATCTGATAGGCACTCTTCTATTGAGTATGCATGTGAGAAGGTTTTACCTTGGGTAACACGAGGGATATGTTATTACCATCTTCAGCAAAACATCATTCAAAAATTTGGTGGGAGACATCTGATGTACTTGGTCAAAGGCGCTGCTTATGCGTTTACGCTTGCTGATTTTAATCGAAACATGACCCAGCTACGTTTGGCAAATCCTGCACTTGCCGACTACATGGAGGCTGCGGATGTGAAGTTATGGTCACGAGTTCACTTCACGGGAGACCGGTACAACATAAAGACAAGTAACATTGCAGAATCTATCAATTCCGCACTTAAGGTAGCAAAAGGGTTTCCCAGTTCATTCCTTTTGGACTTTATACGTGAGAAGCTTGGAAGGTGGTTTTGTAAAAGACGAGAAGATGCTTCGAGTCTCACTACACCGTATAGTCGTGGAGTTGAATATTTGTTGGCCGTTCGTGGAGAACAAGGTGAAAAAATGCCGGTTGACCGCATAGATGAATGGCGATTCCATGTCAAGGGAGGTCGAGGACGGGATTGTGTTGTTGATTTGGAAAAACCGAAGGTGTGAATGTGGTGTGTGGCAAATTGAGAAAATACCTTGCTCACATGCCATTGCAGCAGCAGTCGAGTCCAACGTGCATGTCTCAACACTTGTCTGTCCGTCATACCAAAAAGATTATCTGCATACGGCATACTCGATGAATATCTTCCCTAAGAGTGATGCGATCGAGAAAATTGAAAAGGTACCATGTTTACCTCCGGTAGTGAAACCTCAACCTGGACGGAAGAAAAAGTCCAGGTGGCAAACTTGGCTCGAAATCTCAATGAAGAAAGGATATAAACCGCGGAAGACCCCCAAGCAGTATAGCTGTTCAAAATGCCGACAACCAGGCCATACTCGTGACAAGTGTGTAAGTTCATCTAAATTCGTTACGACTTAATAGTGTTAAGTGTTTACTGGTGTATATTTAGGGTTTAGGTTGTAATTCGCTTCTGGGAATTAACTTGTAGGTGAGGAAAGATGGTGATAACAAGTGACATTTGATGGATGAAGTCACTGAAGTCAACTCCATTGGACTGATTCTCGATGAAGTTTGTAACCTTTATTTGCCTTTTCTTTTGTTATGTTAACACATTATAAGTTGTTGGAAGTCTACTATCGAAGTCTTTATTTGCCTTTTCTTTTGTTATGTTACCACATTATAAGTTGTTGGAAGTCTACTATCGAAGTCTACTATTGAAGTCTACTACTGAAGTCTACTACTGAAGTTTATGTGACAGGTTACAAAAACTTACTCATATCACATAACGTTCAGCCACAAAATATTAACACATATGGTACTCGTACATGTTCAAAAAGAATGCAAGAAAAGTTCAAAAGCATTTAACTCGTTGGACACATATTTACTGATCATATACGTCCAATGAGTTAAACGTTTGTTTCTCATTGCCACGGATCTCGGTCTCGTTAAATATATCTAAAGCCAGCTTCTGCCTAATAGTGGGGATCTTGGCATCACATAAGGTTGAAGGAAATGGTAATCCAAGTGCGTGGCATTCTATGAACTTCAGACAGTACACTCCACAGTCACCACTGACCTTGTTTTGAGGCACACCTTTATCTTCTCGATGAAATGTGAACTTGTCATACGTGAACTGCCCTCTCTTGTCTGCCGGAGCTAATTCTCGTAGAACATACGAGATCATGACCGCAAGAGGCTGCAAGTGCACTCCCAGTTCTTCTCTACTCGAGGTTTTTACATCACTGTCCCAAACAGTTATATGTCTCTCTGGGATTGAGATACACAAGGCAACCCAATGTGACTTCTTTATGTTCAAAAACGTGTATATCTCATCTACATCATACCCCCACGCCCTGTTTGACCTGCAATATTCACCTGTATGCAACTCATATGCACCAGGGGGAAGCCTTTTACCTGAACCATCAGGATTTTGGGGAGAGTTTAAGAAGTCCTCGTACTTAGTAGTCCACAAAATTGTGAAAACTGAATCAATGAAGCATAGTCGATCACTCCTAAACCATTCTGGATGCTTTGTGTATCGACGTTGGAATAACTTTATCCCAGCATCTAGATGCTGCAAAGAAAATGCAATTTCTTAGACAACATGAAAGCAAACATCAATCTAATGTTTGCAAATGAAGTCTGCGAATTAAATCTGCAGATTAAGTTACAAACTTCAACGAGAAGCAGTCGAATGAAGTCTGATGATGAAATCTGCGAATGATATACCGTTTCATGCAGCCATTTTTCCGGAGTTAGCAGAGTGAACCACCACCACACTGATGGGTCTTCTTTTTCCGGAGGCCAAAAAGGCAGCTTCTCCATGTCCACGTACTTCCTATAATTGCTGCAAAATAGGTAACATTTTTTCTATTTTGAGAGATGTAGAATAAATAAGAGAGGGAAACTTGTAAAAAGAAGTTTGAGATATGTAACTTACATATCACGTTTCAGCCAATCAATTAGCCCATTGGACTTTTGTTTTTCAACAGCTGCAAAAGGGTCATATCCTTTGCCAATTTTTGCTTGGTTTGGAATGATTACCTTAGCGGTGCTGTTCCCATGAAATGGACTAACCTGTGACCAAGCAAGCTTCCTTTCTCTCTCACTCTTTACTCGTACAACATTCTGGGCCACATTTTTGGCTTTTTTCTGTCGATCTATTTGGACTTGGTCAAAATCAATTTTTGATGCTGCCTTGTCAACCAGCTCAACACTTGTTTCATAGCCTCCATTTACACTCTCACTGACCACTTGTGGATTAGTCTGCATGTAATCCGCAAGTGTCAAATAGTTGACTAAAATATGTGAAACAAATTGCAAATAAAGAAGTCATCACAACCACAGGAAATCAACAAAATTCTGACACGCAACATCAATCTGGTAGAACAAGTTTAAAAATGAAATTTGAAAGAATAACATAAGTCTGATTGTGCCAACTACAAGAAACATGTCTACTTTCTGTTTCTCGTGGACTTTCTTGTAGCTTTGGAGATTTTTCTATTTTTTAGTTTCGATGAGGGTTTAGAACTAACCCCAACGACAGGAGGGCTTTCCTCCACTGCAGGATTAACATTTGAGTTGACCTGCTCACTATCCTTGTCCTCATCTTTCTGAGCTGCTTTCACTGGAGGATTAGGATCACGCTTCTCCTCCATAGACTTCACCTTATCGGCAAGAAGGGTAATCTTCTGTTCACAAGAAGTGAAGCCAGCAAGCATCGTGGTAGTTAAGGTGTGAAAGAGACCGTCAATGTGGGTTTTCAGGCTATCAAAATTAGAAACCACATCACCATCCACAGCCGAAGGCTCTGACCTACACCTCTTGCGACTTCCCTCCTCGGACTCACAACTTCTTTTTTGGTCTCCAACAGATTCAGACTTCACCTGTAGTGAGACCTTCAAACCCACAGGTGACCAATGCTTTTTGTTCCACTTCCAGTTAACATCACCAAATTGCCTATACATTGCCTTGATGATGTTGTCAGACTTCTCATCCTCTTCATCATCATCCCACTGCGGGAACATATCTTCAAACTCCTTCACAACCATGTTCTGAATACAGGTCTACAAAGAAAAACAATGCCAAAGCAAGTCCTTGTACATTAATATCATGGGAACCATCAAAACCAAAAAAATAACCAAACCATTAAGATTACCTGTTTCAGCATATTCTCCTTAACGTATTTCCGGCCTCTAGAACCTTTGAAACACAGCAACGGTGGGTTGTTTGAGATGTTGGGAGGGGTTCTCCAAATTCTGCACCAAATTCCGGCAGAGCAAAGTACACCCAAATTTGGAGGACTTGTACAAACCCGTCGATGTAGTAGCTTTTACACAAGTCTTTCTCCTTGACAGATTCTACCAGGTTCTTAAAAGCCACTCTCCCCCAAGGGTAGTTCTTAAAGGCATCCAAAGTCCATCACTAATCTGGCAATGCTCACACGTGTGGGCGATGAGGCTTTCTTTGCTTCAATGTATCCAGCGTAGATAGCTAGATACCCCAGCCTCAACCTATCGTCCCGTGTCCAGCCAGAACATATCTTACACGCCTCTGTCAAATTATCAATGCTCGGACCCACATCAATAGCAACTCCAAGCAGTTCCCAGAACTCTCTCATCTCTTCTGTTACCTCCACATCAGGGTTTTCCAGATTCACACATAGTGACAGTCAAGTCCTTGTAATTGCCTCAAACTCATTCAAAGAAAATCTTACAGGATTTGACCCAATGAGACTCCATAGCTCAAACTTCTTCTTGCAATGAAGCTGAAAAGTGAGCATATGGTGGACCAGCCTGGATGCCCACCCAAAGTCAAGGTCATGGAACTTCAAACAGAAACCCAAACTGGAGTCTCGAATCTCTTGCAATTCATCAGGTTCCAGCGCATCGGTCAAAGCAGCAAAAAGCTTAGTGTCACGCTGTAATATCCTATGCTTTTGAGCGGGATGGGTTCCTCACCTTTAGTATACAAGCGTTGTGGGAACGCTGGGGTAGCAATTAACTCAGTTAGTAACTCCTTGCAAAATAAGATTAGAGACTAAAAATAAAGAAACGAATAGTTTGCTGGCTTCACTTCTTGTGAACAGAAGAAGTCTGCTACAGAAGTCTCCATAAGAAGTCTGCTACAGAAGTCTCCATAAGAAGTCTAAAAGATAAATCTATGAGGCAGACTACGTGTGAAGTCTACTAATTTGATACAGAGGATGAGGATTTACCGTCAAATGGCGGTGACTGTTGAGATATCCTCCGGCGAACCGACTATGCAAAAAAATAAAACAACAATAAACCGACCGATTAAAACGACGAGTAGACCAGATCTGTTTTTGTTTCAAACGAAAGAGGGAGAGCAGTTACCGGCGAGCAGTTACCGGCAAGAAGACCAGAGTAATAAGGCAGTAGAAGACAAAAGAAGCAGTCCAACGAGTCGACCAGATCTTGGTACAAAAACTTCCAACAATTAGCGTCGGCGGCAAAAGGGAATGACAAAAAAAGAAGGATGAAGGAGATTGTACCGGAGATGGAGGCGGCGGGTGAGCGGTTACTGGCAGCGGCGATGAGGAGTTCGAAGCGAGAGAGAACTAATACGACGGCGGCGACGACGAATTCTAAGTGAGAGAGAAGAACTAGGGTTTTTACAATTGTGAACAATATCTCTTTTATATGTAGGTCAAAAGTAAAAAATGCTTGCGGTAAACAATTCCGGTTAGGTTAATTAATTCCGGTTCAAGTGCAGACTTCACATGAAGTCTGCTCATTATATTTTAAACAAATTTCAGATGTAATTTTAAATTTGGTTTAATTCAATTCAATGTATACAATTTTAATTTTCAGATTTCCTAATTGTTTATATCTTAATTACATATAACAAAATTTTACTGAAATTAAACTTTCTTAATTAATATTTAATTTAAGATATAATAGGTTGCAGACTTCCTTCGAAGTCTTCTCTGCAGACTCACCCGAAGTCTCCAACTCAACAGTAGACTTCCCCCCCGCTTCGGCAAAAAAAAATAAAACAAATGGGGGGATAAGTGTCAAAACGATAATGAAAAACATCAATCGAAGCAGAAGATTAGCAACAATGAGCAGGTAAAATCGAAATTTGACAGGGCAAAACAAAACAAAAACCAAAACCAGAAATCGAACCGGAAAATGTGGACGCTCAACCGAAAACTCGACCACTACAGCAAACCCTAAACCGAAACCCTAAATCATAAGAAGCATCACCTATTTACCTTTGAGGGTTTAATTGACGCAAGTTGAAATGTTATGTTTCATACTCATTCATGCCTATCTAATTACGTAAAAAAAGTTACTCAAAAAATTTTCTTAATTTATATAAATTTAAGATATAATTATAATTAAAATTTAAACGTCTTTTTGAAGTCTTTTGTGTAGACTTCAGATGAAGTCTCAAACTAAAAAGTAGACTTCTTCAGAAGTCTGCAGCACAAAACACTAAAACAAATGTTTTCAACTAATTTGTCAAAACTATAATTAAAAACATCAATCTAAGCATAAAATTATCAAAAATTTAGCATTTAAATCGATATTTGACATTGCAAAATCACAAAAACCATATACCATAAATCTAACCTTAAGAATGTGGACATCTCAACCTAAAACTCATACCACTACATTCAAACCCTAAACCCTAAACCCTAAATCATAAGAAGCATCACCTATTTTACCTTTAAGGGTTTAATTTGACTCAATTTGTTGAAATTTTATTTTTCATACTTTATTCATGCCTTTATCTTAATTACGTATAAAAAAGTTTACTCAAATTAAATTTTCTTAATTTTATAATTTAAATTTAAGATATAATTAAACTTTAGACTTCTTTTGAAGTCTTCTGAGTAGACTTCCGATGAAGTCTCAAACTAAAAAGTAGACTTCTTCAGAAGTCGGCAGCACAAAACACTAAAACGAATGTTTTCAACTAATTTGTCAAAACTATAATTAAAAACATCAATCTAAGCATAAAATTATCAATAATTTAGCATTTAAATCGATATTTGACATTGCAAAATCACAAAAACCATATACCATAAATCTAACCTTAAGAATGTGGACATCTCAACCTAAAACTCATACCACTACATTCAAACCCTAAACCCTAAATCATGAGAAACATCACCTATTTTACCTTTGAGGGTTTAATTTGACTCAATTTGTTGAAATTTTATTTTTCATACTTCATTCATGTCTTTATCTTAATTACGTATAAAAAATTTTACTCAAATAAAATTTTCTTAATTTTATAATTTAAATTTAAGATATAATTAAATTTTAGACTTCTCTGGAAGTCTTCTGAGTAGACTTCATTTTCAATAGCAGCCTTCTCCAAGGGTAAAACAGTAAACTTCACACAGTTTTTTTGTTTGTTCATTGAGGAGGCAACTGTAATTTCACTACCCCTTTAGGTTAGTTTTGCATTTGATTCAATTTGGGGTATACTCTTGCAAACAGAATCAAGTTTTGAGTCAATTTTTGTAATTCCCCCTTAATTTATAGAGGTTTTGCATATATATAGGCATTGAAATCTCAAAAATCCAACAGATGCATAGTTATGATTACTATACATGTTTCTACAAATTTACTGATTTTCTTTCTTATATAGGAGAATACTTTTCCTACAACCGTCAAACTTCCTAGTCTTCGTTACGGAATAGGAGAGGAGTCGGAAAACAAGATAGTCGTCGTCAATCACGTCGCTACATTTGACTACATCACTATAGTAAAAGACGAACTGTCGGTAGCAGAATATGACAGGGTTAAAGCTTTCTTCCTAGGCCCTCTTCTGAAACTTGGTTCCAGAGGATTGACAATGTCAGGGAAGATGGTGCACTGTCTGCTCTGTAGAAGCCTAATAACTACGAGGAAGAACGAGATCTGGGTTCACTTTGGAGCCAATCCTATGAGATTCTCGATAAGAGAATTTCATATGGTGATGGGCTTAAAGTGCTCTGCATGGGAGTCCAATGTAGATGAAGTGGAAAATCTGTATGATTGGGCTGCCACAAGAGAGAAGCATTCAGTGGATGAGCTTGTGCAGATTCTGAGAGAGACAGATGCAGAAGACGCGAGGGACGAGAGGTTTTCACTTGCTATGGTGATCCTCATTGAGAGTATAGTGCTTCAGAAGTACAAAAACTACATGTTTCCTGCAGAGAACCTGAAGCGAGCG